>CM031237.1:395660061-396260061 GCA_018340775.1 Taxus wallichiana var. yunnanensis | reverse complement strand
AAGGTGTGGCACGTATAGCAAGTTGTTTCTTCTCCAGGATTTCATTCCTTCTAGTGCCATCCCTGTTCATAGAAAGACAATAATGTCCTCTAGTTTTGATGGCGCACATTGTAACTTGTATAACTGTGCATCTGGCATGGTATCCTCAATTACATGTGCTTCTTCTCCTAACTATATTCTTGATAGATGGTCTGGTCCAGAATTACTTTTCCTAGTTTTACCACAACTGTGAAATCAAATTCTTGAAATAAGAGCACCCATCGACATATGCACCCTTGTAAAATAGGTTTATTTACCAAATACTTCAATGCCATGTGATTTGTATAAAAGATGAATGGTGTAGCTAGTAGGTACTGGTAGAATTTATGTAGCACATAGATCATTGAAAAAGCTTCGTGCTTTATAGTTGTGTAATTTTGTTCTGCAGAGTCAGCTTTCTACTAGAAAATAGATAGGATGATCTACAATACCTTCTCCAGTTGAGCTAACACCATGCCAATGGCCATGCCAGAGGCATCAACATGTACATGAAATGGTTTATCCCATGAAGGAAAACATAGAATAGGCACGGTAGTAAGTTTCTCCTTCAATGTCTCGAATGCGCACTACTTGTTGTTCTCCCAATAGAATGTACCTTTCCCTTTCAGTAACTCTTCTAATGGTGTGGAAAACTTTGGCATATCCTTTGATAAACTTTCTGTAATATCCTATATGACCCAAAAATCCACACACCTCACTTTGAATGGTAGGCTCCCTTAGGCCTATAATGACTGCAACCTTTGTTGGATCAACCAACAAACCTTCCTTGCAGATTATGTGTCCTAAAAGTATCCCAAATGGTGTAGAAAATATGCACTTCTTGATGTTTAAAGAGATACTCAACTATCTACACATTCAAACATTAAGCGCAGATTGTCACAGTGATCCTTAACTAATCCATACACCATCCAATCATCTAAATATACCTTGTAAGAAGTTGTGAATAAATTCCTTGAATGCTTGGACAACTATGCGTGAAAATACAACAGGGCATTTTTTTAGACCAAAAGGCATTATAGTATAGGTGAAGCTACCCCATTCAATAGTAGTAAATGTAGTCTTTTCCTAATCCTCCTGGGCAATTTAAACCTGATGATACCCAAGAGAACCCATCTGTAAACGAATAGATTTCACACCCTACAAATAACTCCTTCTAGTATTTCCTCATTGAATGGCGTAGGAAATGGATCAGTTACACATGCAACATTCATCTCCTGTAGTCCACATATCTAATCCATCCATCCTTCTTGATACTGATCACCATTGGACTAACCCATTCTGACTCATCAAGGGGCTTGATAATCCCAGACTTCAACATGTTATCAATCTCTTCTTTGACCTTTTCGCACAAGTTGGGGTTCATTCTGTAAGGCCTCTTTCTAACTGGGCACACCCTTCTTTAAGATTTATCTTCATCTCCCCTAATGATTCATGCATGCCTTTAAGTTCATGGTACCCCCTAGGGAATAAGTCTTGTAATCCCTTAGTAACTCTATGATTTTTGCCACTTCAGAGTCTGACCAATAGTCTCCAATTATGGCTTCCTTAGGCTCAATATCCATTCCAATATTCACCCGCTTTGTCTTCATAGGTTCATGATAGGTGCACGTGGTCTTATCCACACTGTCCAGTACCTCACGCCTCCTGTTGAATGGTTTATATCTAGATTATCTACTTCTTCATCATCTACTAAGTAGACCATTTTTCCTTTCTCTTTCTCAAGGAAAGCACGTTGAAGTAATGTTGCATCGGCCTCTGGTTCTTCACCAAAATGCGCTCCTAAGTCTTCTTTATCTAATAACTCTGAAGGAGTTCTTCAGCCTTAGCACTATCTCCCATAGTTAAGCACTTTATAACTTTCAATGCTTCTTCCATTGGAGGCTTTGTAGAGAAGAATTCAAATGTTTGGGCCATTCCTATATTAAATTCTACCAATTTCTAGTTTCTCTATGGAGTTATGCATACACATACCAAGCATGCATGCAACCTTGTAAAGTGGAATAAAACTTATGCACCCATAGCAAGGTGGTAAATCTTCCTACCCTTCTGCCTAGAGTCTCTCACACTTTTGAACGTGGTGCTAAACAGGTTGATTACCATGATAAGTACTTATTTGAGTAGGTGCATTTCTCCTGAAGAACCTAGTAGTAAGAGCAATCCCAATTTCATTCCATCCGACAAGATTATCCCTGTGGGTCACCCACCAACGTGTTGTTGTCCCACATAGTGTATATGCTAGCATATTCTTCTTTCCAGTGGGTCTATCCATTTTTCTTCCATGGCATGCAGGAATACCATGGGATCCCCTTCTCCTGTGTAACAAGGTACCAAGTTGTTTCCTATCCTCCTAACATAACACGGTTTTGTGCCTCGAGGAAATATGCTCTTTACTTCACCCTACTAACTCATAAGTGTTGTGAGCCCAATTATCACAAACAACACTTGTAGTATCACTAATAGACTATGCATCCTCCCACTGAATTAGTCCTTCTTTGGTTGGTTTAATCATCTCTTGGATCTCGGATGGCACATACATAAATCCTATTCAGATCTTCTTCACTTAAGGGCTCAACATAGGCATATATTTTCCATCTGTCAAAGGGATAATAACTCTTTCCTCTTTGTTTTCAAAACTGATATAGCCCTTGTTGAACCAAAGATCAGCATTATTTGCATAGCACCAAGGACGCCCCAATAGAGCTGGAAGCTATCTGATTCTACTAGTGCTAAAACTTCAAAGTCTCTAGTGAACTTGGCTCCTTGTATGGTAATGGATGCATCTTTCAAAACTCGATGGGAGTGGCCTTAGTCTGATTAGCCATGAATAATACATTAGAGGATGGTTGCAATGGGGGTCTTCCCATTTGTACCCATGCATCCAAGGTAAGAACATTGACTTTCGTGCCTATATCAATTAGTATATTACTCAATAGCCACCCATCCACAACAACATTCAGAGTGATTTCCTTGTCATAATCCAAGCTATGAGGGGAATATTTGCATGCAAGATCTTCCATCTAGTCTCAATACTTGCACGCGAGTGTTTCCTTTTAGCCAATCCCCTAACAATGGAATGATGTTTTCCTGGCACAACATTTTACACACTTCAAGTCATCTATATCAGTTTGGACCATCTTTGATGCTTTCTTCTACTCCTTTAAGTATTGTATCTCACCCTAAGATTCCTTAGAACTTCCATGGTTTCCTGATAAACCTCCTTCTGATAGGCAGGATCTAGGTACCGTGCATGAAGAACTTCTTCTTTAGTGATGGTAGGTTTCTACTGCAATGCTTCCTGGCAGCATGCCGCCTCAGCGTGGGTCGTGATCTTCACTTGTAACTCTTCAGATTCTACTTCCATCTTGGGCATCCATTGATTTTCCACAGCGTGTTGTATCCTAACCATCCCTGTACCTTTGTTTTCTTGTTTATGTTGCTTACTCAGATGCTCATATAAGTCTAAGCACTCCTCATAGCTATGGTTCTTCCCACAGAAAGAACATGTAATATTCTAGGACATTCATGCCTATAGTGGTCAAGATATCTACATGTATAACATGTTCCATGAGGGAACTCACTTCTCCCACCACCACGGCCTCATCCTCTAAATCCACCACAGTATCCTCCACCTCTACCATGACCTCCTTCAAAATGCCCTTTCATTCCAATCATAGTGCACTGATTGTGATCTTGGTCTTGATGCTCATTCTTGCCTTTATCTAAAACTCTGTCTATCATACACACCAATATCTATAGCATCATGGATCTATCCAATCAACTCGGTAGTCTTTTGTGTCATGAGTCAGTGGACTTACATATTTTATAGTAGCTTGAAACGTTCTTCCTTATCATGCGTTGTAATAATGGGCAGTGACTAGCATCATGGTTTAAATGGCATATTTCACAATCCATCAGAAACGAGCGTATTGTTCTGTGAGGACAACTATCCTTTGTGTGACCTTCTACTTCACAATCTGTGCACCAAATCCCTGTGCACATCTCATGTGCTGAATTTGTTGATAGTTTCTCCAACTATTTTGCCATGGCTACTATTTGTGCTTCTAAAAATGGGCTCACCCCAGTATCTATGCTTCCAAATCGCCTCGCGCGTAAGGCTGCTTCAAGTGCTTCACACGGATCAGTGTACGTCTTATGTGATAATGCCCTCCTAAAATGTGTAATCAAGCCCCAAATGAACCATTATGCATGCTCGCTTGTGTGTATGTCATAAGAAAACTTAGATAACAACATTTTTAAACCATGCATCATACTCTCTAACACTTTTGGTAGTGCCTTGTTTAATATCCTTGAGCGCACTTATACTCTTCTTCTCAAACTCAGGGATGTGAAACTCTTTAAGGAATGCATCCTTTAAAGTTGTATAGTCTATGCAAGTCTGATCAGGGTCAAAAATTTATACCAACTATGTGTGTGTCCTTGTAATGTAGTAGCAAATTGGCTTTCCCTATGCTCAGAAGCCATGATTCCTTTTGCATGCCACAATATTTCACACATATGCACATGTTTAGCAACATCTTCTATGCCCATATACTCTAGAAGATGAAGAGACATCTCCATGTAAATATTTTGGGGTTGGTGCGGACCTTGCCCACCTGATCCAAAACCTCTGTGTTTCCCCTACCTCTAGAACCTCCAGATCCACTAGAACTTGAGCTACCTATGCCTCTTGATCTCGAACCTGTGGTTGGGTTGGACCAAAGATGTACTTCCTATGTCCCAATAGTAGAACTGAACTATACCCGATAGTCTGTGAAACATTACCATTCCTAGAAGATAGTCCAAAAATTGGCACACTTGTATTATGTGTTGATGATACACCTAAAAAATACTCCCATATAAAAATGAAGTCATTTGTGCTGCCATTATTGTACCTCTTATAATACTCTCACTCTACTCTTCCACTATTGGAATTAGAGTGTTGACTACTTGTTGTACTAAATGCTTGGAAAACCAAGTGCAAGGGCAAGGTTTCCAGGTGGATTCAGATGTGCACCCGTGGCCAAGTCTTCTTTGATGGCATGCTGCTACATGAGGCCGAGGAGGGTTCCCTATCATGTTTTCCCAAATGGGGGAGTTCCTAAGGCTCGGGTTCCACATCTTCTACGTGAACTTCAACTCCTTCCCGAAACTATCTTTCTCCACAATGCCATTTTCTCTACAACCTCCTTTTTCTATCTCCCTCTCACGCACCTCATTATACTTAAGCCACCTTTCCTCTCTCTACCTTTCTACCACTAGGTTTTCCATCCTTCACAAACCTGATCTTGCCCCCATGCATGGTGAAGTTTAGTTAGCCATCGGTTTACTCTCCAGATTCAAAGTTACCATCAGGATCTTGATTTCTAGTGGAATTCCTTACAGGTAAGTCCCCTTGGATATCGTAAAAACTAGAATTCAACTACCTCTAGACATGAATAAGTGGAAATTGAGTATTCCAAAATATAACTATTCAAAACACCATGGAACCATGTATCCATAGCTCGAGTCCAAATCAAATCAGCATCATAAAGGGCTTAAAATTCTTCTTATGTCCAGACAAGTGCACGATACCTCCAATTCCACTTAGATGCATAAGCAATCAACCACTCGTACAATTCTACTAGAAAGATAACAAAAATATCTCATATAAACTATCATACATATTCTGTTCCACCCACACGCATGCATTAAACTCAGATCCAGTGTTGAATCATCGTGCGTATTCTTCCTCTAGATCATGTATCCATTCTTCAACACTTGCTAAGGTCAACCGGTATGTCTTCATCATGAACCATCCTAAAAAAACAATGAAAAAGAGGTCCCAGAAATGGAACCAATGATGTAGCCTATAATTCACTAATACAAGCCCAATAAGACCCTAGATGCACTGGCACATCACTCATTAAACTGAGTGCTCACCCAAAGTGCACAAAGGTACCAGGTCCCTCTTTAGGGTTGTTTTTTAGGATGTTAGCATGATGAAGACTTAACACATGCAGTTCCATTACTAACACATCATTCTACAGAGCATACCAGATCTATATCTAAGGGAGAATAAAATTAAGTATTAACCATGATGAAATCAGGAACATACTAGATTCAAATACACACAAAAACTAACACTTAGATTTAACCAATATCCTCCATTATATTAAATGCAATAAGTATACAAAAGCTTCATTACAATAATAGTAGTATGCGCGTAATAGATTTAGTAGCATAATCTCACTACATCTCCATGTATGCATATGTCTATCCCTCTCACTCTCTCTTTTTCTACTACAAAGTTTACTACATACTTATAAGGGTGGGAACTTGCCCTTAACCACTTATCCAATCCCAAAATAGGTCGCATGCTATTATTAGCCACGCTTCGTTACAAAAATAGCCACACATGCAAGTGCGCTAACAATAGACTATTGGTAGTTAACTATAGTGATAATCATATTCCTAGTTTGTATCCATGCAAAGCGCTTTGTATCTGATCCTCCAAAAATAGCCAATGTGTGGTGTACACGTCTCTTCCTCATTTGTGTGCTTTGCACACCATCTCTAAAAATAGACCTTCATGATGTTCTCCCTATCTGTTCGTGCCTTTGAATATGACCTACTTTCCCACACGGAATTCTTGTGTGATTTTTGCCAATTGTTCTCTCGATCAACACTCATGCTGCTAATCTTCTCCTCAAGTCACCATGTAGCTCCATCCACCATGTTCTATCACCTAGGCTAGCTAGGTCACTGATTAGGCTTGCTAGACCAAGCCAATCTCACTGAATCCACTCATGCAATCTTGAAACCATATGAAAATTCATTTCATAATCATTTCAATCACCTTCTATAATTATTCCATCATCCTCTTTTTCATTAATAAGCTTTTACATCAATGACAACACCTAAACTCACACATGCCAATAATTTCCTTCTTCGTCATTAATAGAAAACCACCTAGTATTCTATCCCTTTTTACATTAATGACAAAGAATACATGTATATGCATGTTCTTCATATTTCTCATCTTATTAGAGTCATCTCTTGGTTGGAAACATAAACCAAAGTCATCAAATTATTTTACACACCTATATTTACCTTCCTTAAGTTTTGTTTTGGCTTCTTTCAAGTAATGGAATAATTGTAGCAGTCCTTAAACCGGTGCATACCACTCACACATATGCCAAAAATCATATATTAGGGATAAAAACATTATGTTTACTCTTCCTTGATCAATCTTAACCAGTAAGGCTCCTACTAGACTGGACTTTTCCATAGCTTGACGTCACACATCCTTAAGGACTAAAATCCCTAAGTACCCTCTTTAGTGCAACTTAGGCCAACTTTAGCAATCTCTAAAAGATCACTCACACCATGACACAAAACCTTATAGATCCCTTGGAATTATAACACCCTTCTCTAATAGAATGTATAAGATATAATCTCATTACCTTTTATGGATGCCATAAAGATGGATCAAACACTTCAACACTACCTTAAAGCTCTTCTTTAGTTATTCAGTCTTCTCTTCGTGATTTTACACCCTTCTTCACTAAAAATTTCATTTAACTTTGAAGTAGATCCTCACAAAAATTGCAATACAACCATACAAACTCTCTCAACATCTTCCACACCTAATTCATAACCAAAACATGTTCCCCCTATTTTGATGAGCTAAATCAGACTTGCAAGATATTGCTTTTGCTCTTTACGGACATCGAGTGCCTTGTTGAGACACATAATATACTTACCTTACAACTATCCTATTAAACACTCACCAACACTATCAAACTCCCCTGGTAGACATCTTAACAACCTTATAATTTGTCACATAGAGGCTTCAAACACCTATAACATGGTATCACCGTCCTACTATACACTCAAGATCCAATGTATATATCACCATACCCTACTAACATACTTGTCCTCGTGTTTCAATGGTGAACAAGAATTTCACATTCCCTTTTGACTCATGCATCCATGTTGAGACATAAATATACCTCATATATAACTTGTGATAGCACATTTTCACCTTAAGACACTTTAGCCACTTTAACACATATGATCATACCTTGTTTTGCTTGAGATTTTTCAATTTCCTTACACATCTCAATGTTTCACTTTCTTACATGAACTTCATGACACCTAAAACCCTATTAGAATACCAAGAGTAGCTACCCTGATTCAACTATCCTTTGTAAACATGAAGCACCATATCTCCTTATACACAGTAATCGTTGTGTTATGTTATAGTGCAATATCCATCCAAAATGCAAAGTATCAACTTCTCAAGCCTTACAACATACTTAACTTTTCCACATAGACTCGATAGACACCTTATCCATTTTTCAGAGAGTATTAGTTATTAAAATCTACCTTTATGAGGTTTATACACATGTAGCATGTTTTTCTCCAACTTCTCTGTCATGACAAGCTCCATACCAATCAAGAACACACCTTCTTGACTCTCAAAGTTTTGACCATGATTAATTTTAATTTTCTTCCTTCATGATATATAAAAATTCTTTTGTGGTAACTCCACTTGATTCAAGACTAAATATCACTACATCTAGATTAAAGTGGTCATACTTTTTTCCTTAAATCATTGTAACATCTTCAAGTGATGAAACACATACTCATACCTTGGATTGAAGCTTCTACAAAAACTTTGTCTTCCTATTTCATGATGCCCAACCTTGTTAGGATTTTCAAGACATCAAATATTCACATGTCCCTATCAAATAATCCATTAAAAACTTAAATGATCACCTACCTATTTGTAACATGTCATTTTATCTCTTGTATAGTCATTATATCCTACAAGCACACTTACTTATTCTACAACCTTTTCACACTACTTCCAAGATGAATGATTACACTAAAAGGATTCTCAATAATGATTCAAATGATAACACCCAACTTTTGAGATCTTAAAATTCCATTAAATACCCATATAATGCCATTACACCATCACAAATGGTCTGATCAAGTCATCATATTGATGACTTATCTTTTCCTTTTCGAGACTTGTTAACCTTCATTTGATCTTTGAAAAGAAACATATATACATAATCATACCTTTATCCTTCTTCTACTCATTTGAACCATGTAGGCATACCCATTTTTCATGCTTGATACAATATTACAAACCTCAAGATCCATTCTCATATTTATACACATTCATTGTTAACCTGAAAAACTCACTTTTGCAATTCACAGGCTTTATAGAACTATGGCTTTCTTCATAAACCTTCCATGAAGCATGATCATACTTGAAACCATTATAATCATGTCTCAATCATACTTAACCCTATATTTAGGACTTATCAAACTCTTGACAGGTGGTACAACTCTTCTTGAGTCTTATACAAACCTAGAAACTTCCCAAGAGCATACTTAAACAATTGATAACCTTTACTTTGCATGAGGAAACATGAAATACCTTGATACATTTACCAAAAATTCTACCAACCACTAGACCATGACACTTTATTCCTCAAGAAGGATAACCTTGACTCATAACAAGTATATGTTTTGGACACCTCTTACTTATATAATATTAAGACATATCCATCCAAAACTATCCTCTTGTGTTCGATCATGACATGACATACGTTCTTAGACAGATTGAGTCTCAATCATGACCATTGAGGTATAGTGAACCTTTATATGGATTTATACTCAAACTAAGACACTCAACATATATGGCCTACACAAAATTAGATCATAACCATACCTTTAAGAATCGAGAACAAGACCCGATGGATACCATCAGCAACAACACATGATTGTACATATTTCCAAGAATCCTTGACAGTACATACATACTTGAATAACCAAATAAAACTAAAACACACAATTTTATATTGTGACAACATACCTTGACATCTTAGAGTAGTCATACTTCAACCTAGTCACCGCCCCTTCTTCCAATGCCTCATATAGATCATTATGTCTCTAGAAATCCTAGTAAAGATATAATACTTCATGATCATTTAGAAGAATGACCTAAAGAGGTCAAAATCAATCTTAGATACCTACACCTTACTTCCATCCACTTGTTTCTAATATGAGCTTTGAGATATGCTTTATTTTTCATCAACATCAGCTCTTAGTGAGACACCATTATTTCTTCTAGGCTCCCATGACCTATTTTTCCTTCTAGTCTTCATATTAGGACCTTGAAAACTCCTTCTTTTCCTTGTAAGACCATGTCATTCGCTAGCAACATGACCAAATTCATTAAAAATGAAACATACAACTTCATTTTTACCTTTGTATCCTTTAACACCCCAATTTTGACTTGAAGGTTCATATAAGTAGTACCTAGTAGCATAACCTCTCTCATGAAAATTGTAGCACATTATAATTTTTACTTTCTCGCACGTATTATCCCTCCAAGGGTGATCATCATTAACAAGATTCCTATATTTCTTAGATCTATGCCTAAAACCATTACATGTGAAATAATAACCATTAAAATATATTTCATACCTTGAGGCATTAGGTTTCCTAATTAGCTTTGTCTTCACATTGTCTTTAGTGGAATTATCCTTCTTTCCTTCCTTGGTGCTTGGTTCTCCATCCTCCTTTCTTGGAACAAAGTCTTCTATCATTTCCAATTTTCCTTTGAGGTCATCACTAAACCCCAATCCTATCTTATCACTTGCATATTTATGATTTCTCAAGATGTCATCAAGAGTCTTGGATATTTTCTCAAATTTATGAAATGTTTTTTCCTTGCTAGTTACATCAGATAAATATCTCTTAAGAACAATCAATTATTCTTCCTTGGATTGCAAACTTAGAGTCATGGAACTCATTTGTATCTCTAGTCTTCTCACTATCTCAAGCTTCTCTATCACAACTCAATGCTTATCCTCTAGATCATGATTCTTTACCTCATATTCTTTGACTTGTAACCTCATTTTCTTATTGTTTTTTCTCAACATGCTCCAGTTCAGATTTAAACACACCAATTTAGTCTCAATATAATTTTCTTCTTCGTAAAAATATTTGTAAGAATATGATATGAAATCATATAATAATGTAGAACCACCACTATTATATCTAATAGCATCTTTAGTCATGAACAAGAGCTCATATCTAACATATTCATGTTTTGATTCAGAATCAAAATCTAAAACATCACTCTCATTACTTTCTTCTAAAGAATGAATCTCTTCCTTTGTGTAAAAGCTCTTATTTCCTTCTTTTTGTGAGAATTTTTTTGAAACCCTTCTTGTTGTGAATAAAATTCTGATATTTCTTTCCATGATCTTCATTTCCTTCTTTTTCATGCCTATGAGGGAACTTAGTAAAGCAAGGTGACTACTTTTCCATAATTGAAACACTTAAATGGAAGTTTAACTTTGTACTCACCATAACCAAAATTTAGTCTTCTAGAAACCATTGCAAATAACTGATCATCATTAATTTAAGGAGCATAATCAACATCCTTTATTTTATTTCCTTTGTATTCATCTCAAATTTGAAGGAAATATCCTTTTTGACAAGTTTTTCACTTTGAATTCTTATCTCATATGCAGTTAGTGTTCCATGTAAATCATCCATTTTCAAGATATTCAAGTCCTTGGCCTCTTCAATAATAGACACTTTGAAATAAAATATAGGAGAAATATACCTTAAAACCTATTGAACTAAAACTTCTTCCTTCACATATTCACCTAATCCTTTCATGGTGTTAACAACCTTGTCAACCCTAAGCAAATATGCAACAATAGGCTCATCATCACTCATTTTTAGTCCTTCAAACTGATTTCTGAAAGTTTGAAGCTTATCTATCCTTACCTTTGAATATCCTTCATACAAGTACCTAAAGTTTCTCAAACATAATTTTTTCTGATTTTTAATGCATCACCTTCATAATTTCAAGTTCATCCAATCCACACATGATGGCATTCATAGCCTTGGAATTGTCACTACAAGTATTCTTGTCTGTAGCAGTAGTAGGAGGAGTAGCAGGAGCAATATAACCATCCTCCATAGATTTCCAAATATCAAACCCTAAGGACATGATGTGAGTCCTCATCCTCAAACTCCAAAAAGCATAGTTCACTCCATCAAACAATGGTGCCTTTCTAGAAGAATAACCACTCTCGTTGACTCACCATTTTTGTGCTTCAAGGATCTCCTTTCAAGTGATCAAACTTCTCCAAAAGGACCTGCTTTGATAACAATTTTGGAAGCACAATGGACTGAGGGGGCGGGGGTGAATCAGTCCTTTCGAATTTTTTTTTGCTTAAACCTATTAGAAGGACAATGGAATGAGAGGGGGGTGAATCAGTCTTACTGATTACTTATTTCATTTACCATTTATTGTAGCATACAACAACATTCATGAAAAAATTATTATTTTTGCAAAATACATTAAAATAACCAAAACACATGAAAGAGAGCTCATAGAAACAATATTTAAGTGGGAAAATATCATGGGGAATAAAACCCATTGAAACATAAACATTATATTTCCATGCTTCAAATTTAGTGAGGCACCAACCCCACAAGGAGCACCAAATCTAAAATAAAAACCAACCCCTAATTTAGAAAAGCACCCACTCAAAAAGGAGGCTATAATCCCCTAGTATGACCAAGCACCAACTCATCCACCTAATGATGCTTGATCTCGATTTTGTTGCCATAACGATGGAGATCTCTAATTCATCTCACAAACCCTAGACTTCAATGTTGCTTTATCTTATTCTTCTTGATCATGATTCAACTATAAAATTTTGTACACATGCTTTAAATCATTCCTCGTCTATCTTGATCTTTCTCGGGCTTCAAATTATGCGCTCATACTAGTAAAACACTCTCCTCTAGGTCACACTTTTCCCTCCAAGAGCACTAATTCAAAAATGAATTCAAACATCACCTTTATAAGCTTCTCTACCTCATTAAATCATCATAGGTCAGTATTCTACCTCTTACATGAAAAAATAAACTTAATTACATCCCATTTTATTCATTAAAATGGTCACAAATGACCCATATAGGTCTTTCATGCCAAAAACCACTTACCATGCACCAACAAGCCTCAAAACCTCAGGTTGGAATGAAAAAAACCACTTACACCAAAACTACTTTTTTCAATCTCTAAAAATCAGCACACATGTGTAATATGATATTTTAATATCATCCATAGTCACACTTTACTTTAACCAGTCAAATTATGTCATTTAATGGGCCCAATGGCTCATTTCCTTCACAAAACAATTGTTTCCATCAACCTGATTTTACCTTTAGGCTTCAAGACCCTCAAGAAAACCTAAAATATCCCATGTGACCACTCAAAGGAAATAATAGAACCTTTAAAAACTCATAAGCAGGTTAGATATCATAAAAACCACATGTTCAAACCACACCAACTTTTTCCTTCACTAAAACAAGTTGCCCAAAAATAATTTTGCAAACTCAAATAAACAACTTTGATGTCACTTTACGACCTATAAATGGATTAAATGGATGGAAAATTAATCCATCTTCACTTTCTAGGTAATAGCAAGCATTAACTCATCCATCTCATTTCTCAAACAACTCAAACTTTTTTGCAAGAACAAGTCTGTCTTGAAATGAAGTTATAAACTTCTTCACAAAATGACCCGAATGACAACCCAAAACATTGCATCATGGGACAAGTCATATTGCATTGGAAATATTTTAATTACCTATATTACACATTACCCACAAGCCTACATTACATATACATTTCCTTAATTGAGTTTAGGGACATGTTATATACCTATATCTAGGCCTTACATGTGTCATGACCTACATACCCTGACCGGAACTACCTTTTGTGACCTTTGAACTTGTGTACTCGCTATACCTTGTGATGTTGTTACCTGTGTGGTTTAGCCTAATGACCTTACCTTGCCTATTGTCATGTTGTTTATCCCGACCAAACCTTTGGTGTATCAGATCATACCTAAACAATCATGCACCTAATCTAAATTGTGTTTCTCGACCATATCTTGTACCCTCGATACCTGAATCACTTCAACCTCATTTGGATAAAACTATCAACCTTGGACAATGTAGATTTTTCACGCTCTTCTACCTGGTACCATGTCCTGGTCTATACGTGTGCGTGTATTTGATTACCATTACATATTACCCGATTTGACTATTACCCATTACCCAAAGTTCCCATACGCTTACCTATAACCCACCTACCTTAACTTTCATCACTTACACTTTTATCAATCCACTCATCGACTCTGTATAACACCTCATCAGTTCGTGGTTTGAGGGGGATCACCTTCATCCCTACTTGGGGCAACCTAACCTCCATTCACACCTGGAACACCAATTTCCTATTTTTGTCAGTGTTGCTTACAAATACAAGCTACACAACAAAAAGGGGAAAAATTTAGACAAAAAAATTGGTTCATACTCCCCTTAAACCCCGCTAATTAAATTAACCATATCCGACCTATTCATATCCCCTAGTGCACATGTTAATTAAATTAATTAATATCCTCACTTAACCACCTCACCTAGCCACCTCACTCAATGACCTACTCAAACCTCATTAATGACCTAAGACCAAGTCTAAACCTATCCTAACTAACTAGGACTTAGTCTAAACCTAGACTTAACTCCTATTAACAAACCTAAAAGGAATCATATTTATCTTGTTATGATCTATCACTCAAGTTTCAATAGAGGTTGGAGATCACGCCAAAAATAGAAAAATATGGATATTTTTGGCCAATTTAGATATTCTTGCCTTGACCGACACTGGTTATATCTCAATCGACGTCACCACCTAACCATGGTTGGTTAGGTTAAATACGTTTCCAAAAGCCTTGGCCTGGGTTGGTCATTCGATTCAGATCTCATTTCTTCCATAGACTTGGAGCACTCAAATTTATTTAGCACTCAGGCAAAAGAAGACACACAGAGCACTACCAACATCGGTCACCATTCATCATCCTCTTAATGATCACAAATTCGCAATAGAGAGGCACGGAGGTCTGAACTGCCGCGACACGAATACAACGGCTCTTCTCTCTGGATCTCTACTGTCACCATCTTCATCACCTATGTTCTCCAATCTACTTCCCAAGTAAGTATTTAACATCTCTACATTGAATCTCTAGTTTCCTTATGTAGATTTATTTATTCATCTCTGTAGTCTATTTCTCTCCACACCCATATACTTCCTTCCTTCCATCAACCCATCACCTAATCATACCCAAACATTTCACCCATTTTTACCCTCTCCTAATCATCTCTGAGTCTTCAGAACCATTTTACAACCCCACTCTCACCATTTCTAACCTCTTTGCAATCACAGGAGTCTAAAAAAAAATCTAAGAACTTTCTGTTAATTTCCCCTACCGACACGAGTTAGACAACAAACATTGGTCACTCTTCCTAACTAGAATCATTCAATCAGCTAACACCGGTTATTTTTTTGTTAATATAGCTCATACCGATGACCTAATACCCACTTCCCAATATCCTAGAACCATTTCTAATCCTTACTAGACCTTACCTAAAGCCTATACAAGACCTGCAACTCAACACTAACACAATCAACCCTCTCGTTTTGACCTTAAACAACCTTTTGCATGAACTTTTCTTATTTTTTATACGAGATACCTAAATTGTTTCAATTCCAATAGGATCTTTACTTCATGTATGATTTAACTAGCATTAATATTGTTATATAGAAGTGGATTGACATCCTGTTCAGGAAGTATCACGCTTCTCGGATCTAGCTTCCACTAGGAAGTCCACTCATTGTTTTGTTTAACTCTATTTGGTGGTATTGTTTTGTATCTATAGGTAGTTCCTCCTAGCCAAAAGGGATCTCGACATCCGTTCGATCCGGAAG
This sequence comes from Taxus wallichiana var. yunnanensis, assembly GCA_018340775.1. NCBI lineage: Eukaryota > Viridiplantae > Streptophyta > Pinopsida > Cupressales > Taxaceae > Taxus > Taxus wallichiana. Next base: position 396,244,166 of record CM031237.1, on the reverse strand, counting down.
TCATCTAGATGCGCATTCGACATTTAATCGATATTACAATAGGTATTCCTCATTGGCCTTCTACCCTTATCCATTTCATCAATCCACTAAAGAATCAGGTGAAACATTTTGACACGCTCGGTGGGACCTATCAGGGGTTACTTTGCATTTGTTCATTCCTAGGAAAAATTGTGTGTTTATTTCCCTTTGAAAAGTATTCACATTAATTTTCTTCTCTGGAATATTCTCCTTCTTGCTATTGTCTAAAATAAATTGTACTTTTAGTGCTTTAAAAAGAACACGTCTTCCTTTTACTACATTGCATTAGTGAAAGAGCATCCCTCTTCTTATTCTCCATTTGTTACATTGAACGTAATTGTGGATTTGGGCTTAAAACACTTGCATTTCATTCTAGGTTTGTTGCATTATAGCTCACATTAATTTGAGGGAAACCTATACACTGGAAGTCATGCCCAGCTTGATGGTTGACTGATTTAATCATAGTTCACTTACATACTCTCTCTATACCAAACCACTTAAATAATTTACACATCTTCTTAAACAACCTCCTACCTGGAAGAAGTTGTCAATGATCACATGATTAGAGGAATTATAGTGGGCACCCAACTGGTTTCTCTGTCCATACATTATCTCAGAGAAAGGACCGCCCCTGCAAAAACTTTACCTGAAACCATCCTTAGATCTTGGATTTTCATAGAAACCTTCTATTAAAAAAACCTATATTTTGTTCATGAGTCAGTCTTAAATAACATAAGCTAAAACATAAAATTCACCCATAGGATTTCGTGTATCTTAAATTTTGCTTGATTTTTTTTTGAGTCATGCGAGGACGTGTTTTGTTATCAACTAATTTTGATCGCACAAAATTAATATTAAAAAAATGGAATTTTTAAAAAAATTCAAAAGTGTTACCTTGCATGATTTATCTCTCTCATCACAATCAATCGTCTTCGTTTCGTCCATTTCAGGCGAGAACTCCTCCCGTCAGGTCTTAAAATGCATTAATAATTAATTAATTAATATTTAATTTATTTATTATCCTTTATTTGATAAAATCAATTTTTTTATTAAATTTGGGGTTTTTTAAATAAATAACTATTAATATAATAATTATTAAAAGTCATTTGATTAATTTTTTATTTTATTGCTAAGGAGGTAAGCTTCGCTTCCAATCCGAGAATGCCAAATTGGCTTCCTTACCGGATTTCCCTTTCTGGAAAATTTATTATAATTTCTCGCTTGTGTGATTTTTTCCACCAATTTCCAAATCAATGAATTAGAAAATAGGCAAAAATCTCCCGATTTCCCACATGGGGAAATAAAACGGGGATTGTCACCAGCCTTGCCATTTCCACTGGCAATTGGCAATTTATTTCCCCACTTCCCCTAACAATTAATGCCACTACCCGGGAAAGAGGGAAGTTGTTTTAACGGGATGAATAAGAAATGGTTGCGAGGAAGCTTCCTAAATCCTCATAAAATCCTTCCATCAAACTCATTGGAAAGAGTCGTGTGAAGCTTTCCAATTTCTTCTTATTTCTTCTAGAGGAATGTCTTAGAGTAATATTTTATCACATCCCTCAACAAATTACTACGCATTCACCAGGAGTTCTTAAAAGCTACGCATTGGTGGAAGTTTCAATGCAAGTCTCTTTCATGTGCATGACTACACAACAAGAGGGAGACCAATGTGGAGGGAGGAGTTGTTAGAAGTTTGAGAGGAGGAATTTAATGTCCATGTTCAAAAAACAAAAATCCCATGCAAAGGTAGAAGATAAGGAGGAGCAGTTTGAAGATCCCACACATTGGGACAACATATAGCCAAAAAAATGTAGTCAAAATCCAAATCTAAAGGGCAGACCACGTGGAAAATAAAAAATCAGTTTGAGAAGTAAATAATAGTCCATAAATTACACACATTTGCCAGGAAGATTCAATGCTAGAGGAAGGAATCAGAACAGTCCAAATAAAAGAAAGAGGCATTTGTTTTATTTTAATAATTTCTCCACGCATTTTTCAGGAGAGAAGTCCAACAGCAGCAAAGAACTCCTTCCACGCACAACCAGAGAGGGGGGAGGAAAATAATAAGTTTTAGTGCCTTAGCAAGATCTCACGCAGGCAATGAAAAGATAACAGCCAGATCAAACAGAGAAGTCTTCACGCATTCACCCAGGGATAAAATATTTTTTTCTTAAAAAGGTAGTCCAGAAGTGTCCATACATTTGCAGAAGAATTAAACAGTGTATTCACGCATCGATCAAAAGATCGCAAGGAAGAAGTGAATCACAAAGTACGCGGTCATTTAAATCGTAATTTTCACACATACCAAGGAGAATTTGCTCGACAAATTAAATTTAAAAAATTGATATATTATAAATCAAGTGATTTGTTTATTTAAAATAAATAAATAAATTTTTAAAAAAAAATTGTCGTCAGAGTCAAAATTTGAGCCTAGTCTCGGTGTGATGTATTATTATTTTAAAAAATTAACCGGGACTAGTTGTTATTATTATTATTATTACAATAATAATAATAGTAGTAATAATTAAACAAGTCATATTATTCTTGCATTGACAGGGGTTTCAGAGACTAAGATCCAACCTTGATTGCATTGTTTTACGTGTCATAGTCATTTTTCTGTAAAAATCATAATGGCCAAAAAATCTAATAAATATGCAGAAGATCGAAGAAGCCAGTTGATAAATCAAAAAAATCCTCACTTAAGTATGAATTCTGAGGAATTATTCCTCCCAGGGCCCATTAAATCAAGATATGACAATATCAACGATACAAAATGGGTCACATCAATGTGCAACAATTACCGAGAAAGGGTGAAAGTCAAGGCAAACCATATTCTCGTATAGGCTTTACCATAGTGGTCTACCCCAAGCAGCAACATTTCTTGTCTCGGTGTAGTGTCCGGAGCTGGTTATCACTTGCGTAGAGCATTATGATCCTAAGAGATGAGGAATTTTTAAAGATAATCACAAGCCTTTCCTCTTAATCACACCAGAGCACATTGAGGAATTACTCGACATACCTGACTTTCCTGAGAATGTAGATATCACTCGCTAGTTAGCACAATAATTTTGGGATGAAGAACCCTCAGGTGGAGAAAGATGGTTAATAACAACTAGTTAGTAACCAAGAGTCCTTGAATTGACCGGATTCCTAAACAACTATACCGCATTGAGTTTATGGAAGAAATTAGGAACATGATTACTCTCCAAAGTCAAGTTTTCTGGTTTACCCTCTGCTAGAATTTTCCACCCATGGATGTATCAGTTTATCTGTATCATCCTTGCCAAGAAAGAGTTTGTGGATTGGGCCACCATCATCAGTGATACCCTTCACAAACAATTGATCGAAGTTAAGATGACTGGATGCTTCTACATGACATCGTATCTGACTTATGCAGTGGTAAGAAGAAATCTATTTTCTGGACTTGAAACAAGAGGAGTCATGGGTCCATCAAATAGTGTTTTCCATTATTACCCGCAACTAAGTTTCAAAAATAGCTCTCACCATTTTAGAAGGGTCAATGATGCATTTAATTTCCGTGTGATTCGGAACCTGAATAGGAATACAGAGGAAATATTTTCCAAAGAAGCCATGAATGTCATTTTCTAATGGGAAAGATGGTTTATTTAATTTTCATCTTTTACCTACATTCGCATAAGTAGCTTTGCGGGTAATCCATGGAAACTTCCTAAGTACGTCGCTGACAAATGGGCATTAATGGAGCTTGCACGAAAACTATTCCAAGTTCATTTTCCTCTCATTGATAAGCATCATTCAAAAAAACATTTCCCAATCCAAATCGGGAGTACCAATGTCCAAATATCTTCAGTGCATAACTCATGGAAAAAGAGTTCACCCTCATCATAATTCATCCATATGTGAAGATTTAGATATCAATGTATATATTCGAAGATTCTTGGAGCAAAGTATTAACATAATCCTACCATGGAAGATTTTTGGGCTGCCTATTAAGATGTGCATGAAGTAAGAAGATGAGAGTTTTCTCGCCTAACCCTTGCTCAGATCAAGGCCTTTCACATTAAGATCCCTCTAGATTCATTCGTAAATGATGATGAAGATGTTATTGATCCTTTATATGATGCAATTGCTTTTACCCCGTTGCCTCGAATTGACTAGACCAAGAGAGATGAATTTTCTCTTGATAGCAAGAATCAACCAATCCTTGAAAGAAGCATATTGTGGTACGAAAGAGAACTTGCCAAGTTACATTCAATTCAAGATCATACTTCAGGATCACAAAATTTCCAAATCAAGGAGGTCTTCATTCAACCAAATCACCTTCTCAATCGACCTCTGTGTCATTCAATCATACACAATCATCAAGAAAGGAGTGGTTGCCAAAATCCCCTTCGCCGAATAATATGTCACGAGGAGAAAAACCTAAGGGTCCTAGCCCTAGTGAGAGAAGAGAGTGTGTATCAGTATTTTCTATGTCAAGTACATTATTCTACTCACATTGTTAATGGTTCTCAAAAGCTAGTGACAAATGATCCTCAGCCATGCCTTGCACAAACGTCCACTCAGGAACAGGTAGTCCAAATATCGGGCACTTCGGAGCCTACAGTTCATGAAGAGATTTCCCAAAATCTCCCGAATGATCAGGAGGTGGGTATCGAGGTTATTTCTCCTAAAATCGAGCTCATGGAAAGAGTTCTTATATAATCTCATGATGTCAAGAATAATGAGAATGTTGCTTCAAGATCCTAGATTTTGTATGCAGAAATAGTGAATGACACTTCTTTCTGGGTTGATTGCGAAGTCAAGAAAAGGAAGAGGGTTGTCAAGGAAATTGACATTAATTTTGATTCCCTTTTTGAACTTTCAAATGATGTCATTCCCGAGAAGCCTAAGGTGCTTTCTTGAATAATGGTGGATAGTGATGGAAATAGATTTGTGGATCTTATCATCCCGCAAGTTGACAAGGAGCATGATGCCATGACATCTGCTTATTATGAAGTTTCTAGACTTGGACTTGGAAGGTCCACATTGGAAAGTGAAATGATGATGGCTCAAGATTCTATTGATATCGTGCTCAAGAGACTTAAGAAATATAAGTCTCGTAACTCTCACTCAAGGCTAAAAAGAATCAATTGGTGGAATATGTTCAACATCTAATGAATCCCATATCATCCACTTTCCTGGTACCGGATGCATGCGTGCTTCCCCTATTGAATAAACTCTCAATTTATCAAAATAAATAAACACATTGGACCTTGTCACTAAAACTTGGCTTTTAGAGATTCTCATTTTAGGCCAAGAGATGATCAAAATAAAGTGGTTACGTTTCGTGAAAATGTCGAAGACGTATCTTGATCCAGTTCTTTCTTTCAAGGAAACTTTTGTTTCTAACATATCAAATTTGGATGAGATATTGCCCAATTTATAGGAGATGACGAGTATGGAATCCTTAGTTTTAGCCATTGAAGGAATTCTCAAATTTGAACATCAAGGGACATGTTTTCTTTGGTGTCTACATCTCAAATCAAGGAAGATGCTTCTCAAGGATTCTATGATCCATTATGAGAGCATATGCAATGAAGCCTTCACTTCACTTGCCTTGATTCAAGAATTCATAGCTGAGATCCCTTGCAACCTCATAAATGAGCATAATCAAAGGTGTTCATCGGAACATGTGGAAGAGAAATTTTCACAATTGTTTAAGGACATGTACACTCCCGCCAATAATTTCTCATCAATCTCAATGGAGCGTTGCATCAAATTAAAGAACTTGTTTGAGAACACTCAATCAAAGATGGTTAATTTAAATGATATGCCAAGTAGAATTCTTGAATTGTAGGTATTTTAATAGGCTATTCTTTGACTAAATGAACCTCCAAAAGAAGAAAATATGTTTGAAACATTGGGAAGCTTTAGATCCTTTCAATTAGCAAAAGTGGCAGATCCTAATTTCACCGACGGTTCAAAGAGATAGTTTTCTTGGTATCTAATGAATTGGGAGAGTCCATTTCTCATACATTTCAGATAGGTAGACCCCATTTCAATTGATAAGGCACTAGTTATTATTGTATGGTTTAAAAATGGGATTTTAAGAAATGAATGTTGTTATTTAGGTTTCTTTTGGAAAACTGTGGGTAACTTAAGTGATTTCTATTTTTAGTCACTTTTTAAAAGTTGGTTGAAAAAGTTAAAGTCACTTAAGTGCCCTATTTAATGTTCATGTAAACCCTAACTACTTTGTAACCAAATTTTGGGTTATAAAATAAAGTTAGGGGCTCATTTTTAAGGGTGACTTTGAGAGAGGAGAAGAAAATACTTTTGTGTGCAAGCTTTGTTTCAGGAAGAAATTTTGTGTTCTTTTGTGAAAACATTTTGGAGTTAATGAAATACGAACTTTGTGTCTCATTCATTGTCTCTTGTAACATTTGATGTTCTTATGTTCATTAGATGTTAGATGTTTAAATCTTGCAAGAAAAAATTGTCTTTGATATTATTTTCAATGTTATTAAGTTGTTGTTCTTGTTCACAGTGATCAAGCTATGTTATTTACTTGCTCATGTGTGTTCACTTTAATTCATTCTTGTTTAGCTGATGCAAACTCTGTTTTATTTGTGTTATTCATTATTTGTTCTTCTCCATGTATTATTACGCTTTGCTTTTACTTAAATCTTGCATGTTCCTTCCATTCATTCCTTTCCTTCATTCCATTCCATCTCCATCATTCACTTTTCTTTCCATTGATATTTCAAAACACCCCCAACATACAATTTTGAATGTATAGGTGTAAATACAGTTTTGGTTTTCAATAAAGGCAGTCTCACCTTCATTGAGGTTACACTTCATTCCCACACTATCGCATGTCATTTGCATGCATGAAAATCTATATGCTAAAAGTTTTTTGTGACTCTGCTAGGGAATTCTAGAATCGTTAATCAGTGTTTGGTTAAATCCTTATGACTATCCCCTCTACACAAGCTCCAGTTCTTCAAACAAACATTGTGCTCAATGAATATTTTCAAGGAGACATTATTTCTAACCTTTAAATAGTAGCTTGGGAAAACCACAAAAGTTTGCAGAAATTTTTGGTTGTTGATAGAGCCATTGATAGAGAAATCTACATTGAAGACCTTAGAAGAAGAGTACCCGCACTTGTGGCCATAAGACCTCCTGGACACGTGTTGATCATTATTCATCAACACGGCCCTCTTCCACCAAGGTAATAATTTGTATGACTATTATAGGTAACCCACCTATCTTGCAACCAAGTATTCTTTTTACAAACACTCAAGAAGATATATCATCAGATCTAAGGCAATTTATTGGGAAAAGTGCACGAGAAACTATCATTTTTATCTCACCACATTAGTGCTAGATAACTAAGAAGATCAAGCCATGAGAGTTGCTAGAGTTATTTAGGCACAAATAACTCAAGAAAGAGAGTGAAGAGAAAAGGCTAGAGCCGATCAGAACATGCCAGTGATCCCTTCACAGTAAATATTTCAAACTGGTAGCAAAGAGGTTTACGCAAGGAGATAAAGCTAAAGGTTGATCTGATCCCATTTTTGACTTTCAAGGAAAGTTTGGTTTCAACTTATCCTCCAAAGAAGAACACACCTCATAGATCTCGCAAGCATTGCATCAAGTCTCCGAAAGAGAAAGCAAGAAAGGAATCACTACCACTCAAGTACTTGTCCTTTCTCACATTTTTTTACCTTCACATACCACCTTTCCCAAAATGGCAGTCAATGTACCATGGGGAAATGCCATAGGCCCATTGGCCTTACTAGCTCGACATGACCTCCCAAGAGGATCGAGGAAGATTCTTCCCAAGTTTGACGGAGATGGGAAGATGTCACCAGATGACCATATTTCTACCTTCTTCATTGCATGTGTTATTTTTTCGGTAGAATATGAAGATGTTGCTATTCGCCTCTTCATCGAAACATTGCATGATGTTGCTACAGATTGGTTTCATCATCTGCCAAATGGATGCATTACAAATTGGAATGATATGAAAACTAAGTTTGAAGATCGATTCAAGATGGCAGAAAGATGAACATGCTCTTCTTTCCCAACTATCTCAAGCGAAGAAAGAGCCAACGAACCCATGAGGAATTTCATGGCTAAGTTCAACAAAATGGTGAAAAATTTCTTGTCGATTCATCCAAACCTTGATGGACAAAAATGTTTCTTTATTAACGCACAACAACCAAAAGTGTGCTATCAGCTGAGAAGGGCTAGAGTGGCTACTTTGGAACTTGCTCAATCCTTGGCCATAGAAATTGAGGATGACTTAATCATGGCAGGAAAATTCAAGAAAACTTCCCTCAAGGGAAAGAGTCAAGAAACCCCAATACTTCAGAATCTATACTCACTAAGTTGGCTAATGATGTGTTGGCTTTAAAAATAAAGTTTCTCAAAGTAGTAAACCTACTCCTTACAAAGACATCCCAATAAAAGGCTATGTTCCCAACAAATATAGGATTGCGGGTGCTCTAACAAGGCTTGCAATTGAAGCAGCTCCCGCAACTAACTCACAATGTGATCTCATTGGAAAGCGATGATGAAGTTGAAGTCATCGAGGTTGATGAGCAAGAGTCGATTCTAGAATATCTCGAACTGAAGTTAAATATGTTAAGGGAGAAAGTAATAATCATTTCTTTGAGTATCATTCAGAAGAAGAAGATGAATACGAAGAAATTATAGAAGATATGAATAGTCAATCCTTCGTTGTCTTCACACGCTCTCAGAAAAAGGAGTAGAATACCACTAAGGCGGGAGATAAAGAGGTTTCCAAGGAACTTCCCAAAGAATCTAAGACTAAGGAAACTTCCAAAGAATCCAAGACAAATGAGACTCTTAAAGAGTCTAAGGTGACTGAGGTTTCCAAGGTCAAAACTATCTTAAAGAAAGGAGGGCCTTTGTCAAGTCAATCAGTTGATAAATCAGCTACAAAGAAAGTTTCTTCTTCCACATTTGTATCAACCAAGCCCGAAGAAAAGGTCAAAAGTGTGCCATCATCAAGTTTGAAAGAACTAGTATCTGAGACATCAAGTATGGTTACTTTGCCCAAATTTGATATCATTAATCGTATCAATAAAATAAAAATCTCCATGTCACAGGTATAGTACTTGAAGTCTAATAAGGATCAACTCGAGAAATTGGTCCAGTTTATCAAAGGTGGCTCTATTGATCATTCCTCCAAAGTATTTATGAAAACTCCCAAAGATGGGAAGACTCAAAAAGTTGTGGCAGCCACTACACCTTCAAATGAAAAGATTGTACCTTTCTTTGTGTCCTTTCTTATCAACGGATGCAAATTAAGTAATTACATTATAGATTCTAGAGCCTTGGATAATATGATGCCTACAAAAGTAGCACATGCTCTTGGGTTGACTTGTATGAGAACATTCGGATCCTATTACTCAATGGAGATGAGATAAGTTCCTTTGATCGGAAATATTAAATATTCTCAAATGGTTTTAGCCTAATTCCCTCATAAGTGAGTTAAGGTAACTATTCTCGTTCTTTTGACATTCCTATTTCATATGGTATGTTGTTAAGCAGGAAATTTTACAGAGATTTGGGTGGTGAGATTCAAATGGACTGGTCTCATGCTATGATTCCTATCAATGAAGAAGCTAATGCTAGAGACTCAAGCAAAGTTCATGGTAACTAAAACCGAAGATCCTTGTGCACGATCTTGTTCCAAGGCTCAAGTATGGGTAATTATATGATGACTACTGAATTTCATGCACTTGAGGTCACTTGCCAAGACTCTAATGAGATATGGAATCTTGAGTTTGATTGAATTTGTTGCTCAACAAGTTCTGACGTAGGAGTAGTGCTCATATATCTGAATGGTAAAATATTTCCTTTTTCTTATAAAATCCAATTTTCAAATACTAATAACACTGCAGAGTATGAGGCATTATTCCTTGGCCTTCAAGCTACAAAAGAGAAAGGGATCAGAAATTTTAAATTCTTTGGAGATGTGGAGTTGATTTTGAAACAAGTTAAAAATCAATTCCAAGTAAAGGATGATCGATTGCAAACTACAGAAATAAAGTGTGGGATGCGATAGAAGTCTTTAATGCTTTTTCCATAAAATTTTCCCCTTGCAAAAGAATGTCAAAGTAGATTCTCTACCAATCTCAACTTCATTAATGATTCCTCGGACAAAGTTTGATCAAGACAAATACACCATTGAAATTGTTTTTAGGCCAAGTGTTCCCGACAATGCGAAAATTGGCAAGTATTCAATGATGATCAACAAATTATTTCTTTCTTGGAAAAAAGGGATAATTTTGAATAATTGTACTTTGAAGGAAATGATTCTATATTTTGTGAATTGACAACCTTACCAATTCAAGGAGTTAAGAATGAAGATCCCGGTGATGGAATCATTCAACTCAAAGGAAATAAAACTCCAAAAGGATTGGTTTCACTTAAAGAGATTTTTGATAAACATGACAGGTTTATCAAAGAGAAAGAGTAGGCAGGACTTACAAATTCTGCTAACTATGAGAAAGTTAACATCGGTACTAAGGATAAACCTCACCTGGTCAACATCGGTAAGTGTTTCTCACCTGAGGAGTGCAAGAAATTCATAAGCCTCCTTACCAAATATTCTGACGTTTTGGCTTACTCATATGAAGACTTGAAGTCTTTCTAACCTAGGGAAATAGAGCATGACATACCCTTGAAGTCTAGTGTAGTTCCATTCAGGAAGAAGCAAAGACAGTATAATTCCAAGATAGTGAGCACAATATTCCATGAATTTCAAAATATGTTAGATGCGTAGATAGTGTTTCCTATTCAACATTTGACTTGGATAGCTAATATTGTACCGGTTCGTAAGAAAAATGGAGAAATTAGGATTTGCGTGGATTTTCACAATCTTAATCAAGCTTCCTTGAAAGATAATTATCCACTACCGGTCATGGACCATATTCTACAGGCAATAACTAGATCAGAAATGTTATCCATGCTAGATGGTTTCTCTAGTTATAATTAGATTGAAGTGGCTAGAGAAGATCAACATAAAACCACGTTCACCACCCCTTGGGGTATATTCGCATATAGAAGAATTCCTTTTGGTTTGATCAATGTCGGCGCTACTTTTCAAAGGGATATGGATATGGCATTCATAGATTATAAAGACAAGATCATCGTGATATACCTAGATGACTTGACAAGTGTTCTCAAAGAAACGAGAAGATCACCTAAGAGATTTAGAGAAAATATTGTAAAGGTGCAGACTTCATAAGATTTCTCTAAATCCAAAAAGTCTTGTGTTCGAGTTACGGAAGGGAAACTCCTAGGTCATATTGTTTCTAAGGAGGGAACTAAAATTGATCCTGAGTGTGTTCAAGTGATCAAGAATATTTCCTTTCCTACAAGTAAGCCTGGGGTCCACTCATTCTTTGGGAAGGTGAACTTTTTGAGAAGGTTCATGCCATATTTCACCGAGATGACTAAAGAAATCACTGATATGATGAAAGGAAAAGAATCCTTCAAATGGTCAAAGGAAGGTAGAGAATCATTTGAAAAAATCAAGGGTGCTATTGTAAAATCCCCTACATTGGTGTATCCCGATTTTAAATAGGATTTCATAATATATTGCTATGATTCGCCGCACACAATCTCTGCCATCCTGACTTGACACAATCAAGAAGGAGCCAAATCTCCTATTGCATTCATGAGATCTAAATTCAAGAAACAAAAACTTAATTACACTTACCTTGAGATACATACATACATGGTGATGAGAGCCTTGTAACATTTCAGGTACTATGTGTTGAATTCACATACCCAAGTCTTAGTTCCAAACACCACAGTTAAATCGATGCTGACACAATAGGAACCAGGATCTAAAAGAGGTAATTGTGTCTCCAAGATCCGGAATATGATTTGGATATCAACCCTACCAAGTGGGTTTGAGGAAGGGGACTCTGCCAACTCTGCCAACTCATTAGAACAAGTCAATTTTTTTTTTTTGATAAATGCTTCCTGGTTCTAAATACATAATTTATAACCCACAAATCAAATAACCATTCTTATACAGATAACCATATGCAACTTTGTAATGACTCGGAGTACCTCCGATCTATTCATTCCATGACTCGGCAATCTACCGATCTATTCATGAGTAATAAGAGTTAGCGTTTTTATTTAACACATCACTCTTGTGGTTCTCTTCCCTATTCTGGGATTCAGAATGCTCTGTCCAAGGAACCTAACTGAATAATTGTTACCATTATTCATCGGCATCTCATCCCTTAGACCAGGTGACTCAGGACAACGCAATCAGCAGCTTGCGATACTTTGGCCAAAGATTTGAAACATACTGCTTATGTCTCGTATTCCTTAACGGCATACTCGTCAATCTGGAATACGTCCTTCACCCCATTCTTATGTTATATAGAATGTCTTATACCGACTTCTGTCAGTCCTCCTTATCCCAAGTTATTCACTCGGAAACGGATTAGTAAGGTGACAACGTTATATGGATGCACTCGAGGACTAGGGATAAGATGACATACTGGGTCAACCCTAGTTGAACCAGTGTGTCAAGATACCCCGAGTCTCCTAGGCAGCCATATAATGTGACCACATTCCTAATCGGTCCCAGAGTAACTTGTTCGAGTTAAAGGTGTAAATCTTAACGATCAATGCAAAGGGTGTCGTCATAAGTCACCTGCATTGTTGTATCTTTGAGAAGATCCTAATCTTCTCAAAGGTACAACCCTGCAGTTGACTTGTGCCAACCTTTAAATCCACCTCGAAAAGGTCTACTTATTAATAAGCGTTATGCACATTGAGTTTAAATTATATTAAAAGACGTTCCCCTAAGGTTAGCCTTTCCCGATCCCTGGATTCCTCATCATAGAATGACTTTTCTCAATAAAACTCACTACATAGAGAAGTTATTAAGGCCAAGGTCTCATCAAGGAGTTCATAGAATATACATAATTCTAAATCAACGAAATTGGACAGTAACCCAAAATCTTCACATGTGATTGCCAACAGAACCCCTTTTTGGTTTATTTCAGTTCTCATTACTGAATTTATATCGTACATATAAGTATCAAGATATAATGATTAAGAATCCAATTAAATGTTGTCCTGGCTTAATCAAGACTAGGGATTAATAATTTAATTCAGCTTGTTTAGCGTTCTGCTTAGGTTTATTTTAACCCTAGTTTCCAGTAAGACAATGATCCATATTTCAATTTAGCTTTAGATAGAACACACTAGAATTACTAGACAATCATAAGTATTCAGTCACATATTCTTGCAAGCTTACATTGATAATCACAAAAGTCTCCAATATAAACAATAATAACAATGCTCTTTAGATCATTTGAACCGAAGAAGGTCAAACTATCAAGATACGGATGCAAACATATAAGTATCAATTATCTATTTCCTTTTCCTTCAGAACTAATCAAATACATTTTATGCATTCAACATACTTGATACAATGCTCAACGGAAAAAGAACATCTTTCCTCATATAGTACATTTAGAAAATTAAGCTGTAATTCAACATAAAATCAAATTTAAACAATCTGATCATCCTATCAGATTTGCGTGCTTTTACCACTTACGGCATCCATCTGCAAAAATTGTCAACATGGGTCAGTTCGATGAACTGAGCATGATAAGCACTAACTCTTAAAACAATTGCAATCCATCAATTGTTTTCATTAAACACCCTGTTTAAATGAGATCAAATCACCAAACAAGTAAACATATTTCAGACTATGCTTTTGTAAAACAACATGACTATAAACGCGTAGCTCATATTATAGTCACTCAATAGTCTCAGATACTTTTCAATTATTTCATCAAAACGTTAGTGACCAAGAAGACAAATGCATCTAACCAACTATCCATCTGAATCCCAAGGACAGCAACATCAGATGGATTATATATTCAACATAATAAATAAATAACCTTTCATGATTCCATCAAAGATGATAGAACAATTCCAAAAGTTAGATAAACAATTATATCAACCTATACTTTATAACAGAAGAGAAATAAACGAATCATACATATTTCCTTCAGAACTAGCTCATGACTGTACCATCTTTCCAAGAGCAAGGCATTCACCTTAAACACATGCAAATAAATCAGACGAGACCATCAAAAGCACCACAGATTTGTTAAAGATCAAATATAACCAACTACTGTAGTTATCCAGCAGTACAGTAGCTCTCACGCTAAACAGTGATGACCCTCTACCAAACAGACTCCACAAGACCTTCCACATGAAGCGGCAAACAAGAAGATATTCACCACATCGCCTGTCGAGGTGCAGTCGATGGCTCTTAGTTCAGTCAAGCTCAAGGCAGGATTGTCATGCAACAGAATACGTAAACACGACTACAATCCCTCATATCAACCTACAGCCCCCTTCTAGTCCCTAATAAACACTGCAAGGCTTTCGACCCAAGGTCGAAATCAAAGAGCTTCAATTTTATCGCAGTCAACAATAGACTCCTTGACATTAAGCAATTGATGTTTCCCTAAGACTATGCCGAGATAATCACACAGAATTCCCCCAACATGCACAAAAACCTTATCTAATCGGGAATAATCGTAAAGGAAACATGACATACCGTATTCTCATCTGGATGCATTCGGGTTTGAAGTGTGGTATTCACGACCCACTTTTACAGAGCCAAGTTACATGATATCTAACTATACTCAAGGAATCCAACAATGCCAAAAACAACAAGTGTACCAATCAGGTTAAATAGAGGCAGATACTATAGTTACCTGTCAAGGATTCAACTGAACCCGAGTAACAGTATACAAGATAAATAATAATTAATGATTCCCAACTGAGCCCACAATGGTAAACATTCAAAATCAGGCTTATACAAAAGCTAATTACTGATTTCGTAACAAAGAATCCAACTGAGCCTCTTCAATATTTTCACACAAGCTTACACAAAAAGGAAACGTAAGTACACTCAAGAGTCTGTACCAAAAATTCATTACAAAATAACATAGGTCGTATACCTGTTACTCCTTCAGGACTCCAACAAAATCAAATTACCAATACTCAAATATATGTATATATATAGCTTCAACAGTGGTCCATAATACATGAATCATTCAATGGATTCCACAGAGTCGTTTCGAATACAATAAATATATATATTGCATACTATCAACGGGTTGCATCCCATAACCACAATGCAAGGGAAAAACAACTTCAACAAGGTCGCAATGAAACACTGTAACACAGCAAGTTATCCATTCACAAATAACTTTAAAAATCAAGCGAAACCCAACAAGATTCAGTAACCACTACCTTAATAACCTCGACAGAAGTTACAAAGAAGTCCAATTAAACTGAACAAAATGTCCATCAGTATTCTTTCCAACGAGTATCAACAACAAGCATCAACAGTAAGCATTAACAACAAGTTTCGACAAGAAAACATTGACAACAAGTATTAACGTGCGCACCCATCAAGAGAACAATTCATGGGCTCTCACGAGCAAGCCTAGTACACATTCTTGCATATATTTCGCAAATTAAAGCCGGAATGCAAAACACCAAGAAATATTGCAACAGTTCGAAAAATAAAATACACCCATCAAGGTTTAAATTGAAAAATCGAACCAGCAAGAAGATACAGTGACAAAATCACACAAGGCTACCATATAAATCATCTAATTCCAAAATCATCTGAACAGAGTTGTTCTAATGAAATCATTTGAAAGAGAGCAAGATTTTTAAAGGTTAGGGCCTAACATGCCTGGTTATTTGCTTAAAATTTCGAAGCAGACCAATGAAAGAGCTCGAACCTTCTCCTCCTTTTCCAAGTTAGATTCACCAACAAAATTTTGCTATTTCCATGACTTATATATTTTCCTTGCCAGAGAAAGAGTTAGTTACACTCATACTTGCCATGCAACTCCAAGAAGATCAAAAGTGCGAAGAACCAAAGAGCAGACAGGAGGAAAACCGAGCTCATGAAAAACCAAACAAACCATTAACTTTCCATTTTGCATGCCTTCCCGTGAAACCCAAGCTCGACTACCGAGTTCATTAATTGCATTTACTCCCAATTTCCCGCTCAATCTCCATCGCTTTGCCGACCACCATAGTTGGCGATGGACAAAAGCACATCAAAGACCATTTCCAACTTTGGCGACCTGCCACGTCGGCTCTAGTTAGCCGTTTTAAAACCTCCACCAAATTACCTATCCCTCATGCTTATCCACGCATTTAATAACATAGAAACTGCCGCCCATGGTTTGCACCCTTCCATAGGTCCCCTTCCTCCTTGTTCAATAGTTAGGTTAGTAACTTAGGTTAGGATTTAGGATTACACCTAGTCTAACCTCTTAGTGCATAGATACTAACTTAGAACATTAGCTCTTAGCCTAGGTCTAGGTTAGATTAACACTAATCTAACCCCTAGGTTAGGTTTAGTTTTAGGTTACTAACCTTAACAAATCCAGTTAGGTCTAATATTTCAAATGCTCAGAAAAAGAACCTTCAACATACATTCACGAACAGGGTTCACTCCTGTACTGCCAATAGGCTATAGAATTTTATGTAACTGAATTATCACCTGGTCCACGATCAAGACCTTCCAGATATATTACGATATCGGGAACCAATCCATCTAATACGATCAGCCTGAGTTATACTCCGGACTAGCTTATTCAATGCATCCAGACCTTGCAACCTGCTTAAGGTCTATAATTTTAATTCATCACGAATAAACTTAAAGCACCACTTGGATCAATACCACTGATCCAAGGCTAGGTCTTATAGATGGATAACTTCATAATTCATTCCGAGGTCAGATTAAACTCAGGTGTAAAATGAAAGAAATAAAAGAGTCCAATCATATTCGACTCGACCAAAGATCTCGCAATCTGCAAAGAAGATACAATGATTCATATCAAGCATGACTTCTCAATCAAAGGAACACATCCTTTTTACAAAAGAAATCACATATCAACACTTGTATGCTCAGGAGGAAGTAACAACAGTTCAGGGTGTTACATGCTTCCCTCCTAAAAGATTCATCGTCCCGATGATTACATATTCAATTAACCTTCAGGTCAACCAATTTATTAGTTCACAAAACAATGCGACTATTTTCCAACTTGCATAGTTCCAGAAATCAATGTCACAACACATTTTATTCAGCCTGAATAATGTTTGCCTTCATCTGGCTTTCATAATTACTTAAAAAAATAAGTCCATAAAAGAATGTTTTGTCAACAGATTTCATTCTGTTGAAAAAGAGAAGGAAAAGCAATTTTCATCTCTTCCAGATTTTCCCAAGTTGCACTTTCTTCGCTAAACTGGTCCCACTGGACCTTACATTGTTGTATTTCACAATTTCTCAAATGCAATTGGTGAGTTTCCAGCACTCGTGTGGGTTTAACCACGATTATTCCTGGGTCTTAGACCTGCAAGGAATTCTAATTTAAAACATGTGACAGATCTGAAACGTATTTCTTAAGCAAAGAAATATGGAAAACATCATGCATGCGAGATAAAGCAGGTGGTAATGCTAATCGATAAGCTACAGGATTGATTATTTCAACAATTTCGAAAGGTCCCACGAATCGAGGTGACAACTTGGCAGCCTTGCCAAAAGTTATAGAACTCTTTCTGGGTTTAACATGAAGAAAAACCTTCTCACCAAGTTCAAACCTGCGATCAATCCGCTTAAGGTCAGCATAGCTCTTCTGTCTATCCGCTGCTTCCTTTAATCGTTCTCGAATCAGCTTAACTTGTTGTTCCATTTCTGTGAGAATCTCTGGTCCAATTACCACTCTATCCTCAACACTATCCCAGCTAACAGGAGTTCTACACTTTCTTCCATAAAGTGCTTCAAATGGTGCCATTTTAAGAGATGAGTGATAAGTGTTGTTGTATGCGAATTCAACTAATGGAAGATACTCTTCCCATTTATACTGTTGATCCATGCAATACATTCGCAACATGTCCTCCAACACTTGATTTACCCTCTCAGTTTGTCCATCTGTTTCCGGATGATATGCAGAACTGAAGTTTAGTTTCGTTCCAAGAGCTGCGTTAAGCGTTTGCCAAAATCTTGACGTCATTCTTGGATCCCTCTCAAATATAATCAATTCTGGTACACCATGTAATCTGAAAATTTCGTGTACGAAATCTTTTTGCCAAAGACTTTGATGAATCATCCTTTAGATTTCCAGCTGATGAAATGAGCTACCTTAGTCAGTTTATCTACAACTACTAGGATAACATCATGTTTATTCCTGGACATGGGTAATCCTTGTACAAAATCCATGGTTATTACTTGCCATTTGTACTATGGTATGCTATGAGGATATAACAGTCCAGCAGGGTGCATATGTTCTGCCTTAACCCGCTGACACTCCAAACAATGGGTCACAAAATTTATGACATCCTTTTTCATACCTTTCCAAAAGTATTGTTGTTTCAGATCAGCAAGCATCTTTGTGATACCCGGTGTCCAGAGAAAGGTGAATTATGAAATTCAACTAACAACTTCTTCCTCAAGTCGTTCAACATAGGTACATATACCCTGTTTTCATAACGCAAGATTCCTTCATTATCAAAATGAAAACCTTTATACCTTTCATCATTAGGTTCTGCAGCAAGCGCTGCTTTTACTTGCTGAAAATAATTATCAGATTCTGAGGCACTCTTTACCTCATCCTTGAACTGAGTTCTTAATGTTATAAGAGCAGAAATGTGCCTCCTACGACTTAGAGCATCAGCTACTCTATTCTCCTTCCCTTTGATATAGCTAATATCAAAGTCATATTGTGATAAAAATTCTAACCATCTTCTCTGTCTGGCATTAAGATTAGGCTGAGTGAAATATTTCAGCCCCAAGTGATCGGGCCAACTCAAAAGGTTTCCCAAGTAAGTAGTGTCTCCAGGACTTGAAGTGCATGAACAATGGCAAAGAAGTGAAGCTCCAAATCATGAGGGGCATAATTCAGCTCATGTAATTTAAGTTTTCTACTTTCATATGCAATGACTTGATCATTTTGAAGCAAAACACCTCTAAGGCCTTCCCCGTAAGCATCCGTTACAACAAAAAACTCCAATTAGTGCAGTACAGCTAATATAGGTGCAGAAGTCAACTGGTCTTTCAGAATTTTGAAAGCCGCTTCACACTTATCATTCCATATGAATTTCTTATCCTTCTTCTGCAATGAAGTTATTGGTGCAGCTACTTTAGAAAAATCCTTTACAAATTTTCTATAGTAACCAGCAAGACCCATGAAGCTTCTTACTTCGTGCACATTCTTTGGTGCAGGCCATTCAGTTATTGCCACTATTTTTGAAGGATCTACAGCAATTCCTTCTTTACTTATGACATGACCCAAATAGTGAACTTCTGAATCAAAGAAAGAACATTTGGATAACTTACCATACAACTTTATTTTTCTCAAAATTCCCAAAACTATCTTCAAATGCTCATTGTGCTCCTCAATGCTTTTAGAATAAATGAGAATATCATCCAAGAATACAAGTACAAACTTGTCCAGATATTCTTGAAAAATATTGTTCATTAAGTTCATAAAGGCTACGGGTGCATTAGTTAATCCAAAGGGTGGAACCGTGAATTCATAATGTCCGTACCTTGTTTGGAAAGATGTTTTATGAATATCTTCTTCTCTAATCCTTAATTGATGATAACCGATCGAAGATCTATCTTAGAATAAACTACTGCTCCACGCATCTGATCAAATAGATCGTCGATCCTTGGAAGTGGATATCTGTTCTTGATTGTTGATTTGTTCAACATCCGATAATCAATACATAGCCTTAGTGTTCCATCCTTCTTTTTCACAAATATTACAGGCGCTCCCCAAGGTGAAACACTAGGTCTAATCAAACCTTTAGACAAAAGCTCTTGCAACTGTGCCTTAAGCTCAACTAACTCTGTAGTAGTCATCCGATAAGGTGCTTTGGAAATAGGTTCTGTTCCTGGTTTGATTTCGATGGTGAAGTCAAATTCTCTCTTGGGTGGTAACCCTAGTAATTCCTCGGGAAAAACATCCCTGAAACTTTGTAACAGAGGAAATTGTTTCATGCAATCACCATCTTCTTCTGAAAATTTAGATATCTTTACTGCATAAAGGGTACATCCTTTATTTTTAGCCTTTTTAAGCTGCATAGCTGACAGTTTTCTAACTGAAATTTCCCGTTTCACACCTTGAATCTCTATTGTTTCCAGCTGATCATCTAAACATTTTATGTTCTTTTCATAGCAATCTACCTTTGCTTTATGGTCAGCTAACCAATTGACACCGATGACAATGTCATACGATCCTAAAGGTGTAACATAGAGGTCAACTTCCATGGAGAAATTAGGTAAGTCAAGGACTGCCCCAAAAAGGACACATACTCACCGTATGAACAGAGTTATTACCATACTGCATACCCAAGATTTATCCATTTTTGCAGCTTTTCTTTTAAGTTTAGAAGCAAGTTTATTAGAAATAAAACATTCAAGAGCTCTGTATCAAAAAGAATAATGACAGTATGCCAAATAACTTACCCTAAACTTCTATAGGTGTTGCTTTTCACTTGCTTGTGCTCTGCATGCGCATGTATCTTATGTCGCGATTACGATCATCCTTCTTCAAAGGGCATTGATTTACGTAGTGGTCTTTGCCACAATTGTAAGCAGCCTCCTACAAGTCCCTTTTAGGCTCAAAATTACCTCCACCTTGTAATTGTCACGTTGTCCTCCATAGGGCTTCGCCCATTGTTATAATTTTTGGCAAAATTATCTCTTATATTTCCAGCAGCTTATTTACTACCGCTTTCTTCATATCACACTGAAACTTACTCTTGTTTCCAAAAATTTTCCATGGTCCTTTTAAGGTGCAAGAGAGGTCAAGAAGGGTTTGCAGCCTTCTTCCACACTTCCTCTTTATGAGCAAAAATAGCCTTTAATTTCTTTCTTTCCTTATGGCCTTTTCAACAACTCCTTCCATAGTGGTTGGACTGTGAACATCGACCTCTCCCCCTATCACGGGATTCAATCCCATGATGAATTTCCGTATTCTGAACTTCTCGTCAGTTTGATACTGCGGTACATACTTGAGGAGTTTTGTAAACCGCTCCCATTTTGCAATTACCGTTAGCTTCCCTTGAGCTAAGTTCTGAAATTCTGTCATTTTCTGATCATAGAAAAGTTGTGGCAGCCAACGTTGCCTAAAATAGCCTTTAAATTGATCCCAAGTAATATTGGTCTCATCAATGTTTAGTTCAGCTTTTCGGCTATCCCACCATGAAGATGCTTCATGGGAAAGCTGATAGGCTCCCAAATAGCTTTGGTTTCCTCCGAGAAGTTCCTTATTGCAAAGTACTTCTCCATTTCGTTGAGCCGCCTTCTCGCTCCATCTCCTAATGTGGTTCCATCATACTTAGGTGGGCTTATCCTTTTATATCATTAGTGAGTTCTGCCGCTAACTCGGCCTTTTTGTTTTCTCGTTGACAGTGCATTTCCGGCATTAACACCAACTCCCATGTCGGGTTGTCCTCGTGAAGTTGCTGATTGTTATTATCACTTCTTCATCCTTCTCATTTCCCATCACCTGCTATTCAAGTACAGCTAAACGATCTCTTGTGTCCAATAGGGCAGCAAGGATCTCATCAAGTTTCGGGTTGTTGCCTCCTCCTTCGGGTGGAGCATTATTCGCAACATTCCCCTTGTTCTAACAATTTTCTCACATAAGAAAATTCAAGTTTTATCAGATTATGGACTCATAGGCCCAAGAGATGCAACCTTCACTCGATACCAAGATGTAACATCCTCAATCTATTCATTAGAACAAGTCAATTTATTTTTTTGATAAATTCTTCCCGGTTCTAAATACATAATTTAGAACCCACAAATCAAATAACCATTCTTATACAGATAACCATATGCAGCTGTAATGACTCGGAGTACCTCCGATCTATTCATTCCATGACTCGGCAATCTACCGATCTATTCATGAGTAATAAGAGTTAGCGTTTTTATTTAACACATCACTCTTGCGGTTCTCTTCCCTATTCTCGGGATTCAATGCTCATCTAAGGAACCTAATCAATAATTGTTACCATTATTCATCGGCATCTCATCCCTTAGACCAGTGACTTCAGACAACGCAATCAAGCAGCTTGCGATACTTTGGCCAAAGATTTGAAACATACTACTTATGTCTCGTATTCCTTAACGGCATACTCGCAATGGAATACGCCTTCACCTCATTCTTATGTTATATAGAATGTCTTATACCGACTTTCATCACCCTTCTTATCCCAAGTTATTCACTCGGAAACGGATTAGTAAGGTGACAACGTTATATGGATGCACTCGAGGACTAGGGATAAGATGACATACTGGGTCAACCCTAGTTGAACCAGTGTGTCAAGATACCCCGAGTCTCCTAGGAAGCCATATAATGTGACCACATTCCTAATCGGTCCCAGAGTAACTTGTTCAAGTTAAAGGTGTAAATCTTAACGATCAATGCAAAGGGTGTCGTCATAAGTCACCTGCATTGTTGTATCTTTGAGAAGATCCTAATCTTCTCGAAGGTACAACCCTACAGTTGACTTGTGCCGTCAACCTTTAAATCCACCTCGAAAAGGTCTACTTATTAATAAGCGTTATGCACATTGAGTTTAAATTATATTAAAAGACGTTCCCCTAAGGTTAGCCTTTCCCGATCCCTGGATTCCTCATCATAGAATGACCTTTCTCAATAAAACTCACTACATAGAGAAGTTATTAAGGCCAAGGTCTCATCAAGGAGTTCATAGAATATACATAATTCTAAATCAACGAAATTGGACAATAACCCATAATCTTCACATGTGATTGCCAACAGAACCCCTTTTTGGTTTATTTCAGTTCTCATTACTGAATTTATATCGTACATATAAGTATCAAGATATAATGATTAAGAATCCAATTAAATGTTGTCCTGGCTTAATCAAGACTAGGGATTAATAATTTAATTCAGCTTGTTTAGCATTCTGCTTAGGTTTATTTTAACCCTAGTTTCCAGTAAGACAGTGATCCATATTTCAATTTAGCTTTAGATAGAACACACTAGAATTACTAGACAATCATAAGTATTTAGTCACATATTCTTGCAAGCTTACATTGATAATCACAAAAGTCTCCAATATAAACAATAATAACAATGCTCTTTAGATCGTTTGAACCGAAGAAGGTCAAACTATCAAGATACGGATGCAAACATATAAGTATCAATTATCTATTTCCTTTTCCTTCAGAACTAATCAAATACATTTTATGCATTCAGCATACTTGATACAATGCTCAACGGAAAAAGAACATCTTTCCTCATATAGTACATTTAGAAAATTAAGCTGTAATTCAACATAAAATCAAATTTAAACAATCTGATCATCCTATCAGATTTGCGTGCTTTTACCACTTACGGCATCCATCTGTAAAAATTATCAACATGGGTCAGCTCGATGAACTGAGCATGATAAGCACTAACTCTTAAAACAATTGCAATCCATCAATTGTTTTCATTAAACACCCTGTTTAAATGAGATCAATTCACCAAACAAGTAAACATATTTCAGACTATGCTCTTGTAATACAACATGACTATAAACGCGTAGCTCATATTATAGTCACTCAATAGTCTCGAGATATTTTCAATTATTTCATCAAAATGTTAGTGACCAAGAAGAGACAAATGCATCTAACCAACTATCCATCCAATCCCAAGGACAACAACATCGGAGATTTGGATTATATATTCAACATAATAAATAAATAACCTTTCATGATTCCATCAAATGATAGAACAATTCCAAAAGTTAGATAAACAATTATATCCACCTATACTTTATAACGTAAGAGAAATAAACAAATCATACATATTTCCTTCGAACTAGCTCGTGATCGTATCATCTTTCCAAGAGCAAGGCATTCACCTTAAACACATGCAAATAAATCAAATGAGACCATCAAAAGCACCGCAGATTTGTTAAAGATCAAATATAACCAACTACTGTATTTATCCAACAGTATAGTAGCTCTCACGCTAAACAGTGATGACCCTCTACCAAACAGACTCCACAAGACCTTCCACATGAAGCGGCAAACAAGAATATATTCACCATATTGCCTGTCGAGGTGCAGTCGACGGCTCTTAGTTCAGTCAAGCTCAAGGCAGGATAGTCATGCAACAGAATACGTAAACACGACTACAATCCCACACATCAACCTACAGCCCCCTTCTAGTCCCTAATAAACACTGCAAGGCTTTCGGACCCAAGGTCGAAATCAAAGAGCTTCAATTTTATCGCAGTCAACAATAGACTCCTCGACATTAAGCAATTGATGTTTCCCTAAGACTATGCCGAGATAATCACATAGAATTCCCGCAACATGCACAACCTTATCTAACTGGAATAATCAGAAAGGAAACATGACATACCGTATTCTCATCTGGACACATTCATGGTTTGAAGTGTGGTATTCACGACCCACTTTTACAGAGCCAAGTTACATGATATCTAACTATACTCAAGGAATCCAACAGTGCCAAAAACAACAAGTGTACCAATCAGGTTAAATAGAGGCAGATACTATAGTTACCTGTCAAGGATTCAACTGAACCCGAGTAACAGTATACAAGATAAATAATAATTAATGATTCCCAACTGAGCCCACAATGGTAAACATTCAAAATCAGGCTTATACAAAAGCTAATTACTAATTTCGTAACAAAGAATCCAACTGAGCCTCTTCAATATTTTCGCACAAGCTTACACAGAAAGGAAACGTAAGTACACTCAAGAGTCTGTACCAAAATTTCATTACAAAATAACATAGGTCGTATACCTGTTACTCCTTCAGGACTCCAACAAAATCAAATTACCAATACTCAAATATATGTATATATATAGCTTCAACAGTGGTCCATAATACACGAATCATTCAATGGATTCCACAGAGTCGTTTCGAATACAATAAATATATATATTGCATACTATCAACGGGTTGCATCCCATAACCACAATGCAAGGGAAAAACAACTTCAACAAGGTCGCAATGAAATACTGTAACACAGTAAGTTATCCATTCACAAATAACTTTAAAATCAAGCGAAACCCAACAAGATTCAGTAACCACTACCTTAATAACCTCGACAGAAGTTACAAAGAAGTCCAATTAAACTGAACAAAATGTCCATCAGTATTCTTTCCAACGAGTATCAACAACAAGCATCAACAGTAAGCATTAACAACAAGTTTCGACAGTAAACATTGACAACAAGTATCAACAGTAGCCTGTACCCATCAAGAGAACAATTCATGGGCTCTCACAGAGCAAGCCTAGTACACATTCTTGCATATATATTTCGCAAATTAAAGCCGGAATGCAAAACACCAAGAAATATTGCAACAGTTCGAAAAATAAAATACACCCATCAAGGTTTAAATTGAAAAATCGAACCAGCAAGAAGATACAGTGACAAAATCACACAAGGCTACCATATAAATCATCTAATTCCAAAAATCATCTGAACAGAGTTGTTCTAATGAAATCATTTGAAAGAGAGCAAGATTTTTAAAGGTTAGGGCCTAACATGCCTGGTTATTTGCTTAAAATTTTGAAGCAGACCAATGAAAGAGCTCGAACCTTCTCCTCCTTTTCCAAGTTAGATTCACCAACAAAATTTTGCTATTTCCACGACTTATATATTTTCCTTGCCAGAGAAGAGAGCTAGTTATGCTCATACTTGCCATGCAACTCCAAGAAGACTGGTGCGATGAACTAGTGAACAGACAGAGGAAAAACCGGAGCTCATGAAAAACCAAACAAACCATTAACTTTCCATTTTGCATGCCTTCCCGTGAAACCCGAGCTCGACTACCGAGTTCATTAATTGCATTTACTCCCAATTTCCCGCTCAATCTCCACTGCCACCGACCGCCATAGTTGGCGATGGACAAAAGCACATCAAAGACCATTTCTAACTTTGGCAACCTACCACGTCGGCTCTAGTTAGCCGCTTTAAAACCCCACCAAATTACTCCGTCCTCATGCTTATCCATGCATTTAATAACATAGAAACTACCGCCCATGGTTCGCACCCTTCCATAGGTCCCCTTCCTCCTTGTTCAATAGTTAGGTTAGTAACTTAGGTTAGGATTTAGGATTACACCTAGTCTAACCTCTCAGCCGCCATAGATACTAACTTAGAACATTAGCTCATAGCCTAGGTCTAGGTTAGATTAACACTAATCTAACCCCTAGGTTAGGTTTAGTTTTAGGTTACTAACCTTAACAAATCCAGTTAGGTCTAATATTTCAAATGCTCAGAAAAAGAACCTTCAACATACATTCACGAACAGGGTTCACTCTTGTACTGCCAATAGGCTATAGAATTTTATGTAACTGAATTATCACCTGGTCCACGATCAAGACCTTCCAAATATATTACGATATCGGGAACCAATCCATCTAATACAATCAGCCTGAGTTATACTCCGGACTAGCTTATTCAATGCATCCAGACCTTACTGCAACCTCGCTTAAGGTCTATAATTTTAATTCATCACGAATAAACTTAGCACCACTTGGATCAATACCACCGATCCAAGGCTAGGTCTTATAGATGGATAACTTCATAATTCATTCCGAGGTTAGATTAAACTCGGTGTAAAATGAAAGAAATAAAAGAGTCCAATCATATTCGACTCCAAAAAGATCTCGCAATCTGCAAAGAAGATACATTCA
Source organism: Taxus wallichiana var. yunnanensis (assembly GCA_018340775.1). Taxonomy (NCBI): domain Eukaryota; kingdom Viridiplantae; phylum Streptophyta; class Pinopsida; order Cupressales; family Taxaceae; genus Taxus; species Taxus wallichiana. The sequence goes on along the minus strand of CM031237.1, from coordinate 396,217,363 downwards.
TATCAAGCATGACTTCTCAATCAAAGGAACACATCCTTTTTACAAAAGAAATCACATATCAACACTTGTATGCTCGGGAGGAAGTAACAACAGTTCAGGGTGTTACAAAAGCACCTTCTCAATCGACCTCTATGTCATTCATTCATACACAATCATTTAGAAAGGAGTGGCTACCAAAATCCCCTTCACCGAATAGTGTGTCACGAGGAGAAAAACCTAAGGGTCCTAGCCCCGGTGAAGGAAGAGATCGTGTATTAAAATTTTCTATGTCAAGTAGAGATTCTTCTACTCACATTGTTAATAGTTCTTAAAAGCTAGTGACAAATAATCCTCACCATGCCTTGCACAAACGTCCACTTTGACATAGGTAGTCCAAATATCAACCACTTCGTGAGCCTACAGGTTCATGAAGAGATTTCCCAAAATCTCCCAAATGATCAGGAGGTGGGTATCGAGGTTATTTCTCCTGAAATCGAGGTCATGGAAAGAGTTCTTGCAGAATCTCATGATGTTGAGAACAATGAGAATGTTGCTTCAAGCTCCAGGATTTTGTATGCAGAAATAGTGAATAATACTCCTTTTTGAGTTGATTGCGAAGTCAAGAAAAGGAAGAGGGTTGTCAAGGAAATTAACTTTTGATTCCCTTTTCAAACTTTCGAATGATGTCATTCCCAAGAATCCTAAAGTGCTTTCTCAAATAATGGTGGATAGTGACGGAAATAGATTTACGGATCTTGCCATCCCACAAGTTGACAAGGAGCGTGATGCCATGACATCTACTTATTATGAAGTTTCTAGACTTGGACTTGGAAGGTCCACATTGGAAAGTGACATGGCGATGGCTCGAGATTTTATTGATATTGTGCTCAAGAGACTTGAGAAATATAAGTCTCAAAACTCTCAACTCAAGGCTGAAAAGAATCAATTGGTGGAATATGTTCAACATCTAATAAATCCCATATCATCCACTTTCCTAGTACCGGATGCAGTGGTTGCCCTTGATGAATAAACTCTCAATTTATCAAAAGAAATAAACACATTGGGCCATGTCACTAAAACTTGGCTTTCAGAGATTCTCGTTTTAGGCTAAGAAATGATCAAAACAATGGTTAAGTTCCATGAAGATGTCAATGCGTATCTTGATCCAATTCTTTCTTTCAAGGAAACTTTTGTTTCTAACATATCAAATTTGGATGAGATATTTCCCAATTTACAGAAATGACGAGTATGGAATCCTTAGTTTTAGCCATTGAAGTAATTCTCGAATTTGAACATTGAGGGACACATTTTTTTTTGTGTCTCGCATCTCAAATCAAGGAAGATGCTTCTTGAGGATTCCATGATCCATTATGAGAGCATATGTAATGAAGCCTTCAATTCACTTGCCTTGATTCAAGAATTCACAGCTGAGATCCCTTGCAACTTCATAAATGAGCATAATCAAAGGTGTTCATCGGAACATGTGGAAGAGCAATTTTCACAATTGTTGAAGGACATGTATACTCCTACCAATAATTTCTCATCAGTCTCAATGGAGCGTTGCATGAAATTAAAGAACTTGTTTGAGAACGCTCAATCAAAGATGGTTGATTTAAATGATATGCCAAGTAGAATTCTTGAATTGCAGGTATTTTGTGAGGCTATACTTGGACCAAACAAACCTCCAAAAGAAGAAAATATGTTTGAAACATTGGGAAGGTTTAGATCCTTTCATCTATTAAAAGTGGAAGATCCTAATTTCACCGACAGTTCAGGGAGATAGCTTTCTTGGTATCTAATGAAGTGGGAGAGTCCATTTCTCATACGTTTCAAATAAAGCGAGACCCCATTTCAATTGATAAGGCAATGGTTATTATTGTATGTTTTTAAAAATGGTATTTTAAGAAATGAATGTTGTTATTTATGTTGCGTTTGGAAAACTGGGGTAAGTTAAGTGATTTCTATTTTAGTCGCTTTTTAAAAGTTGGTTGAAAAATTCAAAGTCACTTAAGTGCCCTATTTAATGTTCATGTAAACCCTAACTACTTTGTAACCAACTTTTAGGTTATAAAAGAAATTTAGGGGCTCATTTGTAAGGGTGACTTTGAGAGAGGAGAAGAAAATACTTTTTGAGCAAGCTTTGTTTCAGAAGAAATTTTGTTCTTTTGTGAAAGCATTTTGGAGTTAAAGAATTACGAACTTTGTGTCTCATTCATTGTCTCTTGTAACATTTGATGTTCTTATGTTCATTAGATGTTAAATGTTTAAATCTTTCATGAAAATATTGTCTTTGATCTTATTTTCAATGTTATTAAGTTTTTTTCTTGTTCACAAAGTGATCAAGCTATGTTATTTACTTGCTCATGTGTGTTCCCTTTAACTCATTCTTGTTTAGCTAATGCGAACTTTGTTTTATTTGTGTTAGTTATTGTTTGTTCTCCTCCATGCAATATTAGGCTATGCTTTTACCTAACTCTTGCATGTTCCTTCCATTCATTCCTTTCCATTCCTTTCCTTCATTCCATTCCATCTCCATCATTCACTTTTATTTCCATTGATGTTCCAAAACACCCCACATACAATTTTGGTTTTCAATAAAGGCAGCCTCACCTTCATTGAGGAGGGACTTCATTCCCACACTGTTGCATGTCATTTGCATGTGTGAAAATCTATATGCTAATAAGTTCTCAATTTTTTATTTCTTGCTTTCACACACCACAATTATAGTTGGTGTATTATGACTTTTTTGGAGTGTGATTGGGTCCATCACTATCATACTCAGGTTTCTAGGTTGATATTTTACCTGATCTAAGTCACAAAAATCAACTTTCTCCATCTTTTCAAATTTCACAATGACTTGCGTCGGTCCAGATGACCGGCATCTCGTTTACTCATCTCGCCATCATCAGCTTACTCCGACTGCTATTTGTTATCTAATTTTTGGTAATTTTACCAAAACAACACTCACCCTATTTTTTGTTCTTTCTGAAGTTCATCATACATATGATCATATCCCTAGATCTTTAAAATCACTGTCAAATCTAGTTTTTTCTCATTTTCATTAGTTATTGCCCCATTTGTAAAAAAAAATTATTTGCTACAAGAATAAGTATCGGTTAACCTAACCGCATCATTCACCCTATCACCGCACAAGTTAACCCAACCACCATCAGTTCCTATGTTTTAATTTTTAATTTAAAAAGTGACCTTTTTTACCTCCCAAAACTTATTTTCTCCATTTCCTTCTATTTTCCTGTGTCATTTACAGAGATTAGATTGCCCGGTCTACACCAACTCACATGGTTTTGACTCTTAGCCAAGCCAACATCCTTGTGTTTCATGCTAGCCTTCATCCACTCTCACCTAGCCCATTTCCACCTTCCATCATGTCACCTATGGATCCTACTCAACCCATTATCATTAGTACCGGTGACGAGGAGTTCACAAGACTCCTTGACCACAACCTTGTTACCTTATAACATTATCTTTCCCATTCATCTACTTGCGATTCATTATGACAGTTGGTATACGGCATGCTTGTGTCCATTCCTCCTGCCATCGCCCCCACTTCCGCATCAACTACCACTAGTCCAGTGTTACCTCCATCCTCCTTACCACCTGTGGTCTCCCAAATGGACCCCACATCATCTATATCTATGGCACCTATGGCATCGGTCATGCCCTTGACATTAGTTTCTCCTATGGTGTCAACCATTCCTTCATCATCCATCTTGAGCATAGCCTCTTCGCACCCATCACCTCGTAAGACCATGGTGTCAGCAACTCATACTCCATTAAAAAACATCATCCTCTCCATCCAGTAGTCTTTACCTGCAATCACTACAAGAATCACTACATCTAACCCACCTACTTACACATATCACCAAAAACCACCTATCTCGTCTATCACCTATTCAGGATATTTACCACTTGCATCTATTCCCCTCATTGTTCTTGTACTTGGCACCACCATATACTAGAATTCCATCCACATCATACATTCATCATCAACCCCCTTATACTACAAGGGGTCCTCAATCATCACAACATACCAACAACCTTATTAAAATGATGATGGAAAAGATGCAAACATTGGAAGCATCGGTTTCTGGATCTCATAACTATTTGACATACGATGAAATCTGCAATGAACCCAATCATCCATCTATTCTCATTTGTACATACCCTACGCATTGGGAAATACCTAAATTCAACCGATTCAACAACAAAGAGGACTCACGGCAACACTTACGGTCTTTCAAACATGGATGCTATTTAATCGCTCATGACAACACTCTACTCTTGTGGACATTCCCAATGTCCTTAATATGACCTACATTAGATTGCTATAGTGGTTTACCTCAACATTCCATTTACTCATTTAACCAAGTGGTTCAAGCCTTCTGGACCATTTTTCAATCAATATTGTCAAGAAGGTCACCATGACTAACTTGTACTCAACACAACAATACGACAACAATTCTATCATAGATTTTTTCACTCGTTGGCGAGCCTCATCAACCAGCTTACATTCCAACTACCTCAAATCGAGCTTATAGAGTTGTTCACTAGGGCTTGTGCCAAGCACATCTCACCAACTCTCCAAGTCCAAACCTTTCGTACCTTTGATGAAGCGTTCACCATGGCTAGAAAACTTGAAATCCATGTCATAGAAGAGAAGAAAATTCAATTGTGTAACAAAAATGTTGCATTCAAGTCAAATAAGGCCTCTTCCTCTTCCAAACCCCAAAAAAATTATTCCAAATCCAAAGGATTTGCCAACGTGGTAGTTTTAAAAGCTGGCCCATCTAACCCATCCAATCAATAGAAACCTTCTTCCAACCTTTCTCGGATTCACCTACCATTGAAAAATATCCCCTATATAATCCTAGATTATTTTCCAGGTAGAACACTTCTACTTCAAATTTTGTCAACAATATGATATATCCTGTATTGCAGACACGTGACAAGGGGGTAAGTTATTGATGCGTGACAAGGAGGGTTTGTAGATATTGACGCATAGTAGACGCATGACAAAGAGTTTGTTGACACGCGATAATGGGGTTATTTGTTGACACGCGACACTGATAGATAGTTGACGCGCGACAAGGAGGTACTGCAGATATTGACGCATAGTAGACGCATGACAAATAATTTATTGACGCGTGACAATACGGTTATTTTTTTACGCGTGAAAAGGAGGTATCAGTAGATATTGACGCATAGCAGACACACGACAAAGAGTTTGTTGACGCGTGACACATATATTTTTTCAATGTGAAAGCAGAGGGTAGAGGCTGCAGATGCGTGACGGGAGATTTATTGTCGCGCGTCAAAAAAATGCATTGACGCGCATCAACAGACCTCAGTGATGACAAAGATCCTCGGTGGCGTGCATCAAGCAAAGTCGCGACGCCAAACAAGGTTGTTGACACACATCACTAAGGTCTGTGACGCGCGTCAATGCATTTTTTTGACATGCAACAACAAATCTCCCATCGCGCGTCTGCAGCCTTCTGTTACACCACTTGAAAATCAGGTGAAATTTTTTCATACAACCCCCAAAAAATTCACCTTCCCACGAAACCGGTTCCGGGGATATTCGCTAGGTATTTTCCACCTTCGATTTCCAAGAGGTCTCTTAAAATGAACCTGCTTTCTCCCGTTTAAGCTTTCCGGTTCAGGAAAGAGAAATAAAAGTACACTCCCATAAGAGAGGCCTATTAATCGGTTTTAGAAAAACTTCTAAAATCTGGAGCAATTTCTCTTCCACCCATCAAACAACATACTCGGGTTTTGACCTTGCTCATCCTATGCTTGTGTGGCACAAGGAAAATGATTACTACAACTACCATTGTGTTAAAGGACATAACGATGGTAAAGGACATAGTGATGTTAATTGTATAACCTTCAAAAACATTTTCCAAGGAATGTTAGACAACAAAGATCTCATCTTAGACAACCCGAACACACCGGCTAATCAGAACTTACATATCTTCAAGAATCAATTTCCTAATCACACCCTGTCATCTAACCAAACTGGAAAACCTATGACTAATGATAGTAATGTCCGTGAAGTTCATGTTATTTTCAAATTCATACCAGCCCTTCTATAATTTCCTCCTATCCCCTCCATCGAGGAGATTCTAGCACGAGCTCCTTTACCCACGGAGGATCCTATTTCGTCTACTCCTCCACCAATGGAGGATACCATAATATATGTCGATGCCATTTCATCACTCCCCTTGCAACTTAATGAACAACATGTGGTGTTAACACTCCTACCGATGGGAGAATCATGCTCACCTCCCTCTCCACCGAAAGAGAAACCTACCTCATCCCACCTATCATCTCCCCTACCAATAGATGATCCTTTAGAAGCACCAATTCCTGTTGGTGACAATTCCTCATTAGCTTTTCAAGATCAAGTTGATTCTCTCTCAGATCTTTTACCCACAGAGTCTAAAGCCAACAAGTTCCTTATCTCATAGATATACTTTATAGGGATTACTACTAAATCAACATCATCTCCTCTTATAACAAAAGATTTTTTTCATACCCTGGAGACCACTTGCATTATGTTGATAATTCCATGCTTTGGGGGTGTCTCTGACTACCCTTTTCAACCCAAATGCAAATGTCATCTGTTGATACCTCTATGATTTATCCAAAGGTATTTCAGACAATCAAACCAACCATGCCCATACCAGTCATAACAGCCTCTTCTTCATCACCCTCACCTACACCTAAACCTTTACCAACAATCAAACCTAATCATATGCCTAAGAACCTACCTACACCTACATTTTCCCCCACAGCCAGAACCATCACCACATTGGGATTCATGCCAACATCAAGCCTAGTCCATCCTCCTGTCAAATTGGACTTAGCCACATCTTCCCAAGCTTGTGTAAAAACTATTCCCCCATCTAAAAGGAAGACCCAACCTTCTAGGCCGCATACACCGGTTTTTCCCACTACTCCTTTGTCACCTTCACCACTGCCCTCCATCCTAGGACCTCACCCATCGACCTTGGTTAAGAAACTTCATATCCAAGGCAAACCAAAAGCATAGCATCCCACCTCTTCATCACGATATTTTATTACACCCAACTTACTTGCACAACACACACCTTCATCATTATCCACATCTTTCTTACCGCCTATACCCCCATCATCTACAATAACCTTTGAGATTTCCTTTTCTTCGACCCATACCTTCCACCTTGCCTCTCGTCAGAAACCTTCACCGTGCCTCCTTTATCACCTTGGCTAACTCGTCCTCTTCCACCATTTTCCTTCCCTTCCACATCACGTACTCCTTCCTCACCTTTACCCAGGAAGGTGCAACCAAAATTGAAAAACCCACTACCCTCCAAAGTGGTAGTTAAGCCTACAACACCTTCTATCGCTAGTTCATCAACTACGCCTTACCCAAGAAGGTATAATCAAAATCTAAAATAATACCACCTACCAAACCAGTGGCCCAAACCCATTTCACCTCCGATTCCACCTCCCATGATGCCTCTCCCACCAAAATCACTCACACCTCCATCTCGACCCACACTTACCTCCCATTTTGATCCATTGGCAAGATCTTACACCAACATCTTAGCAAACATTTTAGAGACCGTTTCTATCACATTGCCACCACTTAGACCTTACGACCCACTCAAACCTAAACCAAGTAGGGTTTGATGATACAAAAATTTGTGCCTATCATCGTGTGTCAGGGCATGATGTAGAAAATTGTAAGGCTCTAAAGACCGTTCTACTCCAATTATTTCCTCCTGAAGAAAAATTTGATGATGATGATATTTTAGATGAGGACCCTGTTCCCCCTTCACCTATCACCACACACCCTCATCCCTTACCTATCCAATGACCTTCATCTCCACCTCCCCATTTATCCTCCTCAAAAATTTGAGATCAACATGGTTCACATAAGAGAGTTAGCCAAATCTCTGCCTAAATTTTGATGAGTTGCTTTCTTTACACGGTACCAAGATATATGCCCTCATCATTCTATTTCTCATCTTGTCACTACACTTATCATGACTCAGCGCTCCCTCACCCCATATTAATATGGTTAGCATTGCCACTCGTGCCCAGAAAGACAAAGGAAAGGAGAAAGAAACTAGCCCATCTACCAATCTTGTGCCCAATATACCATCTGCACCCACACCAAGAATTACCATTCGGGGACCCACATACCCTATTTATGATGGGGTCACCCATCGTACAATGATCAAATAGTTACACCAATATCCTCTCAAAATGTCATTGTACGACCTTGTCCAAACCTCTGAGTCTCACCGACATGACCCCATACGAGTTCTCAAATCCATTGAGGTTTAACCTAATGACCCTACTATGGGCTCCATTATCACCCTTCACCATGTGGCCTCGCACACCACATCACCTTCCTCTGCACCCACTACCACTCATCAAGTAGTCGCTCTCAGTTTCTCTAATGACAAGATTGTACCTCTCCAATCAGATGATCTTGATCCCACCCTATTCATCTCCATCTACATTGATAATATACATGTTTGACGCGTTATGATTAATGAAGGTGCCAACATCAACATTATATCTTCCCATGCATACAACCAAATGTACATCCCCACAAATTGCATGCATAATAACCCAGTTATGTTGTGTTCATTCAATGATGCCATAACTTTGACCCTTGGCACCATCATTCTCCACATACGCGTGGGCCCCCATAGCATTCCAGAATTATTCTTTATCTTAGAGGGGGAGTTCTAGTACAACCTATTACTTGGTCAACAAAGTAGATACATCTCATGGGTTGTGTTCCTTCAACCTTACACCGCTATGTAAAATTTGAACATGAAGGACATAACTATACCATTCCAACTGACCCTTCACCATTCAAAACATGTAACATGTTGTATAGACCTAATGATGTTCTTGTACTAGTTAAGGCATCCACCACCGCTGCCACTTCTCCTTCACCCACAACCCTATCCACTAATGTTGCCACTATGTCTCCCATACCTAATTCCTCAATTCCTACTACTTCCATAGCCTCCACATCCGACCCATCCACTAACCCATCTACTTCTCAACCAACCAATGCTTCTTCTTCATAATCACCTAGTGATTCATCTATTCCCACTACCCACATATCCACTATCGATCCCTTATAAGGTGTTTTCAACGTCTCACTATGGGGGAGTACCGCCTATACAACATCAACACATTCCTTACTCCTCAAGAGTATGGTAACCTTTGCCAACATCCTCGCTATGATCACCGCATAGGTGAGGTTTTCCCTTATGGTCCTCCCCACCTTCGTACCAAAATAACATATGGGGGACTTGATATTTCTACCTACTTACCTGAGCCACCTTCCCAAACATGAGCATTTTCATCTGACCTTTAATCTTTCACCAACCACTGTTTCACCCACACCTTCCTCCATTGATGTGCATTGAAGGGCTTTGGCTTTGGTTTCTATGAACAGGGCCACCATACCGTCATCCTGTGTACCAATCGTAAACACAAAAACCATAGTGGTATTGGATTTGTTGAACCATCTTTCAAGAAGGCCCGCTTTAAACTCATTGAGGTTGACATTTACAAACTTCACCACCTTCACCTACAGAGTCTATAGATCTATAATCTATTCCTCCTAACTCTTTTTTTCATGAACACCATTTCCCTGGGACCTCTAACTTATCAATGAGATGGAAAGGTTCCCTCTTCCCTTCCCCTCATGTATCCCGACTTGATCGATGATGATACACCTTCTATTAACGTCATTTAATGTTGGGATAATGAGTTTATTCTCACCTACCTTGGTGCGGAAGATGCCTATTTTCAATGATCGTTACCTTCTAAGACATAAACCATGTTAAAAAGAATCTTATACCTCAACCATCAAAATCAATATCCCCACCTAGGACAACCCACAAATTTTAAATATAGGCCAATATTCTGTAATAAAAGATATATTTAGATGAAGTTAGTTTCCTTAATATGATGTCTTCTCTAACATAGTTCACTAGTGGAAATTGTGAATCTAAGGCAAAGAAGGCCCTCTAACTTGGGGATAGGATATGGTGTGATAGATCGATCGCGTCTTCGAGGATGAAATTGCTCGAAGGCTCCAATCAATATCGAGCTGACTGCTGGCTCCATGATTCAAGGTCATAGGTTGTGGTATACGTGGAAAATGGCCTGGGATAGTTTCGTGTATGTCCCCAGATAAGGTCATAGGACGGATGATAAATATATTTGATTCTATGGGCGATTCTCTGGCCTAGTCCAGAACTCCTTAGCGTTGTTAGCTGCTATGTCTAATAAGGATAATTGTTCGATGATGATAGGTGGAAGTGGAGTAGATCTGAATACTAGTGTACGTAGGCCAGCATCTATGTCTGATTCACCTATGGGCTCGTTAGGTTGCGGGATTTGTGGATCGCAACCGTAGACTCTTGGTTGTTGCGGTCCTGCTATGGTCATGTATGAATTCAGTCCCTGATCCCTAGTATCCAATAATCATATGCTTTCTCAGCCTCTATATTCAAAATTAATAGCTGTGCGATCTTCTCAGAGTACCTCACAGGCGTTCTTGCAACCTGAATTCTTAGGCTAGTATCTATATCCGTGAGAATGTCTCTTGCGTCTGGCTGTGGGACCAAAGGATCACAACCGAACGTTTGCTCTCTTTCAAGCCCTTCTACAGTCATGTGGATATGAACCTAGGGTAATCTGTAGTTTGGTTGATTTGACCAAAATGTGTGTGCTTAGTCGTCTTCTATGTTTAATCCCCTCAATTGAGAGTTGATCTATTGTAAGTCTGTTGTTGTTTGGAAGACTTGGATTCTAAGATTCTGGTCTATGTCAACTATTGTTGTGACGAGATTGGGTTGAGGCACGATTGGCTCAAATACGTATTCTCTGGGCTCCCTAGGTCCCGTGATTGTCATACAAAAGCAATAATGTAAATCTAACTGCAACAAAGTGAATTTTAACTACGTGAAATATATCTAGAACATATATAACTTCTATTTTTGTATTTTCTGATGAACTATTGGAATGGATTTAGAAGAGCAACTAATTTAATACATCTAGAAATTGACAGCTAAGATAACAATTTAAAACAAACAAGATAACCGAGTATAGCTATTTGTCTGTGCAGTTGTAAATCTATTCTAAATAACGAAATGATTGATCTAATCTATTTGCAAGACTCTCGATCCTACCTCAGAAGTGAGGAATGAATCATAGTCTCTCAGAAACTATCAATCCCCACAACTTCCCTGGCAATATCGAAAGTAAAATTGACTGAAATGAAGTGATTAGCTACTCTATTTGATATGCTTCTAATTTAGAACTTTGAAAGCTAGAACCTGGATTCTGCAGAATAGTGGCGAATCCGATGGTGTGTGTGATTTTGTCCCCTCAGTGTGATCTCCTCGTTCTTTCGTGCTCACGTGGATCCAGAAAAGCGTGTAATGCTTGCATCAACAGAAGTAGATGTTGGAACAAGGGACAACTTTAGAATACAGACTGAATACAATGCGAGTAGGAGAGGGATAGCGCAAGAGTACAGAGCTTGGCTTATGCAATTCCTAGCGGGATCTATTGCGAGTCATGCAACATAAAACGTCCAGAACCTGAAACTATCCTATTTGAGGAGCAAAACCTGCAACTTTAATGGCTTCCTATTGATAAACAGACTATCCTATTCCAATGGATTGGATGAAATAACAACAACACTTGCACAAGATGGATATGTGGCTTCTTAATAGCAAAACAATACTAACAAGGCATGCAATGAATGAAACTACGAATTCTAAGAAAAATGAAAACTAAATCTATTGCAAAGAGAAATTCAGAGGCAAATTTGAGGGGCCATTTGCTTGAGCACAAGCCATCTATTTATAGCATTTGGATTTACCCAAGGTAAAAACCAATTTGAACTCTTAAACTATAAACAATGGCAAAACACTATTCCAGGGAACCAGAATCATAAATGCAAGCTTATGGCGGTGAAAGAAAGCTGGTAAAACGTTGAAATTACGTGAGTCGCGTTAAAAGTGCTTTACGGAAAATGCGTGCGGGACCGCCGCTCGAGCGGGCGGCGGTTCTGAGGACCCGCCACCACCAGATCGGGCGGGTCAGTCAGACCGCCGCCCAGGTAGGGCGGCGGTTTCGTAACTGAAGAGCAAAAGGTCAAGAAAAGAGGAAAAAAGAGAAAAAAAAGGACGCAGGGGCTAAGCGGGGCATGCGGGATGTTAACGCATGTTTAGAGAGCTTTTCCGGATCCCGAACACCTTGCGAGGAGACCTGTATCATCATTGGGGCACGTGTTACGTTGTTCCGGTGGTGCAGTACCCCACAATTTTGGGTACGTACATATTGCCCCCTCGGAGAAGCGTTTTAGCCATGAAGAGGCGTAAAACGGTGGGTCAGTATGGCGGTCCCAAAATGGGAAGTTAGAAGTTATACCTGATATGTCCGTGTGTTGAAATGACGCCATCCAAAATTCCCTACTACCTGCAAAATGAAAAGAGAACTCAAGTGCAGATAGACACAATAATTTGGAAAATAAATGCTAAAATAATAGGAAATGAGAACGTACCATTTGTGCGGGGATAAGAACTTACCTCCGTCGGCGCTCCAAACCTGTGAAAAAGGGCATTTAAAACAAATCGGGTGCTATACATATATGAAAGTGGGCCCATTTTCCTATTCATTTGCGCGAGTTGATTTGATTGATTTTGAGCTCTGGAACCCACGGTGACGGTTTCTTGCGTGAGTAGAGTCAAAACGTCCGTGACGGGATAGTGATCATGCCTCCGCGAGTGGAACATCGACCCGCGAGATCACAGGTTGGTTTTCTTCAATTTACCACTTTTCCCCTCAATTTTAAAATGCTAAAATCTTTGTCGTGGGGGGGTAATTTTTGAAAATGTTAGTGTTAAAAGGTCCATCTAGGGGGCGCCTACTGGGTAGGCTTTGTTTTTAGCTAAAATGGTTGTTTTTTAGTGTTTTTAGGCTTTTTAGGTTTAAAACCCGCGTGGGTTTTCGGGCCACGACCGCCGCCTGGGGGCGGTTTACATGACCGCCGCCACTTTCGGGGCGGCGGTTACACAATCCTCTCTTAAGGCGGTGGTTACAAAACCATCGCCACCTGCTCGGGGGCGGTTTCACACGAGAATGAAAAAGAACATCTGTTTGAGATTGTTTTTGCATTTTTAGCATTTCTACATGTTTTCATGATTTTCTAGTATTATTCGGATGCTAACTTGCTCTGTTTTGTGTGTTTTTGGGTGTATGCAGGCGAGAGAGGAGTATATCCGGTGGAGCCGAGAGAGGAGTGTGGCGGCTCCCGGCGTGTGTTAGATGCCCTCTCACAGGATGAGGAGGATACTCTTCAGAGGGCTGGTATACTGCGCATATCACGCGTGCCCCATGTTACACCATCCAGTCACATTCTTTGTGACTTGTTCTCATATTGGGATGCTTGATCGGAACACCTTCCGATTGCCGGGGGTCCGCGGTGAGTGGACCATTACTTTGGAGGATGTATATCGCATTCTGGGGTCCCGATCATCGGGAGACGACTCACCCTTGAGACAGCGGTTCACGGGCCCAGATAGCACAGTGGGCCACTTATATGGGAGATGCAGTCATCTCCACGGGTTCGAAGAAGGGGTTCAGAGTTCGATCTATTCCTAGTTTGCCCATCCCCCTACTTCGCGAGGCTATTATGGGGATCCTTGCCTCGAGACTGATCGGGGACAAGGGAGGAGACACATTGTTATATTGTTGGTCCCCCATTATTGCACGAGATAGAGGGACATGGCCGGATATATGCAGGGAGCGGACATACTTGGGACCACCTACCACGATTTATACGGGTAGTCCATTTACGGGGGAGTCCTTGAGCCACCCGACCCTAGTCATGAGTTGGGTCTATGAGCACTTCATCCCCTATGGCGAGGTGTAGAGGTGGCGATCCGGAGGCTGTGAGGGCAGGCTAGATGGACCAGATATGTCGGTGCTCGAGCACCTCATCGGCCCGATTGCTTTTTTTGACCCTTTGCGACATGGAGGCCACACCATATCGGACTATGGCGGTATATATGGGGCGAGAGACTCTTACTTTGATCTCTGCTCCACCACAGGGGCAGCTTATTGATAGAGTGGGGCGGTGGAGATACACCCCTTTGGCCGAGTTCCTCGGCGGTTTGGCCTTACCCTACATTGGTATGCTTCCCCGGTAGCGCCGGTTTATAGATCGGTCGAGAGAGCCGGGGGGGGTCCACAGAGGCGGGGTTGGACAGTTGGTTACTCTGGCGTTCCTATTGCGGCCGGGAGGGTAGTACGTGCCGGAGGAGAGCCGTGCTCCTCGGGCACCCTTACTTCAGATTGCTGCGGGTCTGCCCATAGCGCGCGATGACCCCATTGACATAGACTCAGAGTCGAGGAGTTCACGGGGAGAGACGGAGGAGGAGGCGGGGAGGACGGTGATCTGAGTGGCATGATACTCGGGATATCATGCGGCGAGAGAGGGCGAGAGAGTGCGAGAGGGGGTGACTCTGGTTTCGAGGAGCCACTCTCCCGGGGCCATGGTGGGGGAGGATGAGTCCATTGCGGGGATGCTACGTTGCTCCGGCCACGGGGAGCATCTCGGTCGTGGCGGCATCTGTGGCAGGCGCCGACCTAGAGATCCATCCTGGAGGCCTGGTGATCCGAGTAAGTTACCATCCTTCCTTTTAATGTTTGTTTTTAATTAGGATTGCTTTAGTTACTATTTCTCCTCTTGTTTACTCTTTGTGTTTTATCTCTTGTTTATTTCTAATTTGTCTTTGTTTCCTTTGTTTTGCAGAGACCGCCGATGAGTGGCGAGACTTGATTCGCAGGGTATGCACCGATACCCTGATGATCCCCATGGAGAGGACCCATGCAGAGCTATCTGTAGATGTTGGGAGCCTCGGCCATGGTGGTAGACACACTGACGTCTTTGCCCCAGTCTGGCATGTGGCCAGGATGGTATCGACTCTCCATACGGAGCTAGCGGGGTATAGGACAGCCGAGCGCTTGATGAGGAGTCATTCTCGTGGCGAGACTGCAGCTGCCCCTCGGGATCCTGAGCCCTCCGTGCACTCAGAGCGCCGGCGTAGCCGGAGTCCTAGGCATGGGCGTGCACCTTCAGAGGGGTCTCGTAGGGATTGAGAAGCCACTTGGCTCTCGTAGATTTTGTATGATATATTCTTTTGTATATCCGGGCTCTTTGAGCGTTTTGACCATGCTTAGTGCATGATGGCATTGTACAGAAACTGTGACCATTCATATATATATATATCTTTTTGGATCAGACTTTTGGCATTTATGGCTTTGTTTCCTTTTCCAGTTTCCTCATGTAGATTATGATGTATGTTTATATGATTTTAGAATGGATGCAATGGAGAACAAATGATGCAAGTGTTTACTTCCTTTTTGTATTTCATGATGCTGATACATGATAATGTAGATACAATGTGATTTTGAATCTTAGTTTCTTTAAGCAATTTTTGATACTTCATATTTGTTTTGGCAGAGTGGTGAAGGTAAACCGGTATGATGAGCAGATAAACCTGCCCCTACTCCCAACTCCACGCAACTAGTAAGATGCGAGGGCTCGTCACCGAGAGCTAGAAAGGGCACAAGTTGTGAAATATGCTTGAAATGATAGTGATGAAAGATAGACAAAGCTTTGGTGGAACCAAATTGGGAAGCTACAAGCTTACTCTACCCGAGTGACTTTCATAGTTTAAGATGCAACTTGCCTTGCGGTTTATCTAGACTTAGATCCGTAGATGGCCACATAGTAGACAAAATCTGGGTTTTTAGGATTTTAACTCTCTTGGAATTTTGAACATCTGATTCATTTGTTTTTGACTCAAGGCTTCAAGATTTGAATTGTTTGCTTATGACCTTTAACGTTTGTTTGTCAAGAGGACCCCCTACACTTTGCCCCATGCTACTAGTAAGAAGCGTGGGTTTATCACCATGGGCAAGGTATAGGCGAGTAAGGGCATTTCCATCCTTTCCCAACCCTACGTCACTAGTAAGAGATTGAGCTCATCACCGAAGGTTGGTGAGGCAAGAAAATGTGTAAATTTAAAATTTTCTGTTTGATTTACATGTTTGACTTGTTTATCTGAGCAAAATGTCAGCATGCTCTTATTTCCAAAGAGATATACATATGGGATAGATGTGACACGATGAAGCTTCTAGAACAGACCATAGACAAGACGCCCATCCTAAGAAGAAACCAAAAGTGAGAATAAACCCGCAGATCTTGGTATGGTTACCGTTTAAGACTTTGTCATATCTAGTTTTATTTGATGACATGATTCCAAAATAACTTGATGATATCATGGAGATGGAGAAGTATGATTAGAGTGTTTATGCCAATACCATCAGAAGTTTGTAATGAATTGCTTTAAGAATAAATTCCTTGATCACAAGATTCGTACGAAACATGCGGACAAAATGAACCTAACTATATGAAGATGCAATGTAAATGTAGCTATATATTATGCCGGTTGCTTACGCGTAGAATCGTTTAAGGTGTAGGGAATTGACTGTTTCACCAAATTCCTCACCTTCTAGCGTACATAAGAGATATGCACCATTTCCATAGTCCTTCATGACTTGGTATGGGCCCAACCATTTGGGCCGGAACTTTCTTCCCTCGCCGGTCTTTTTGTCGATCCGACTGTCTAGCCTTAGAACTAGATCACCTTCATATATGTCGCGTTCATAGACCTTCTTATTATACTGCCGGCACATCCGGTCAGCATAGGCTCTGTGCCATTGTTCAACATCTAACCTAGCTTCATCTAGGCTTTCTAGTTGGGAGAGACGTGCTTCTCTGTAAGCGTCTTCATCCAGAATCCCTTGTAATGAAATACGGAGACTGGGTATTTCAACCTCAAGTGGGAGAACTGCCTCTGCCCCGAATACTAGTGAGAAAGGAGTCGCTCCCGTTGGTGTTCTTATTGAGGTTCGGTGGGCCCATAAGGCCGGATATAACTTCAAATGCCAATCTCGTTTGTTTTCTTTCACAATTTTAAGGAGAATGGCTTTCAGTGTTTTGTTTGTCACTTCAGCCTGTCCAGTTGGCTTGAGGGTAATACAAGGAAGCCGTATGATGGCTTATTTTAAATTTATTACATAGTTCGCGAACTTCGTCATTCTTAAAAGAAGTTCCATTATCTGAGATAATGACTTGTGGGATACCGTATCTGCAAATGATTTGGTTCAAAATGAACTTGGCGATTACAGAACCCGGTACAGTAGTAAGAGGCATAGCCTCTACCCACTTGTGAAATATTCGGTGGCCGTGATTATAAAATTATGGCCATCTGTAGACGAGGGAGAGAATTTCCCTATCAAATCAAGACCCCACGTAGAAAAGGGCCATGGAGTAGCAATTGGTTGTAGAGCTTGTGCTGGCATGTGAATCTCGTGGGAGAATTCTTGACACTTATGACACCTGCGTACAAACTCTATTGCGTCGTGTTCTAGAGTGGGCCAGAAATAGCCCATTCGATGTATTTTGCAGTGGTGGCATGGCCACCAGTGGCCTCCACACATTCCACTGTGAGATTCATGGAGAATCTTCTTGGATTCTTTTGTGTCGACACATCTTAGGAGCATTCCATCAAATGCTTTTCGATAGAGCACTTGCTCTATAATGATGTATTTGGCTGCAATAATGCGTAACCACCTTCTTTGTTGCGGTGTAGCCCCTTCTGGATACGTATGGTCCATGATATAATTAATAATGTCGGTATACCAGGGACACTCAGAGATAGGAGGTCTGGTTTCAATGTAGTATACGCACTCATCGGGAAAGTCTAGATTTACTAGATCGCCTCCGTCTAATGGGTTATCAGCTAACCAATCCGCGATGATTTGTCCCTTAACGGATTTCTGATTTACAAATGTTAATTTGAATTCCCCCATTAAGGTTATAAAATGTCCAGCCTTCTTAGACAAGGACCCTTGTGTGAGGAAAGTTTGTAAATGGTCCATTTTTACCATGACCCTTGTTTCTTGATTCAGCATATAGTGTCTTAAGCGTTTAGTAGCAAAGACTATGGCAAGGCATTCTCGTTCTGCCTATGTATAACGTGTTTCGTAGTCAAGTAATGTTTGACTAATGAAATAAATCACATGCTCTCTCTCTTGTCATCGTCCTCTTGGGCCAACATACAGGCCAGCGAGACATCGGTAGCTCGTGAATATAAAATTAACGGGTGGTCTAGCTTAGGTGGCATTAGCGTAGGTGGTGATAACAGGAAACACTTAACTACATCAAAAGCTTCATTGCAGTCTTCGGTCCAATCAATACTATAATCTTTCTTGAGCAGATTGTTGATTGGATGGATGGCGAAACTTAAGTCTGGGATGAATCTCTAGGATTGCACCAAGTTTTTCGAGAAATGACCTGATTCCAGATTCATTCGAAGGTGGGACCATTTCGAGGACAGCCCAAATTTTGGTTGGATCAACATCTATCCCTCGTGACGATATGATGTAACCTAGGAGCTTTCCTCCTGTTACACCAAAGACGCATTTCTCTGGATTTAGCGTGACTCCGTATTCTATTAGACGTGAAAGAATGACGCGGAGCACCTCCGGGTGGTCACAGTGCTTCTTGGCCTTAGCCAACAAGTCATCTACGTAGGATTCCACAATTTTATGAATTAGATCATGAAATATATACGTCATAGCTCGCTGGTATGTGGCGCCAGCGTTCTTGAGACCGAATGGCATAACAACGTAGCAATAGGTTCCCCAAGGAGTTATAAATGTGGTTTTAGCTTGGTCTTGTTCAGATATTCTGATTTGATTGTATCCCGAGAATCCATCCATGAGAGACAAGAGTTCAAATCCAGCTTGTTGCATCAACAATGACATCTATGGATGGTAATGGGAAGTCGTCCTTAGGACATGCTTTGTTAATGTCTCGAAATCTATGCAGATGCGTATCTTCCCATTCTTTTTGAGAATGGGAACGATATTAGATACCCATTGAGAGTAATCGACTGGTTTGATGAATCCTACTTGGAGGAGTTTTATTATTTCCTCTTTCACCATGAGAGCTACCTTAGGTTTCATGGGTCTTGATTTTTGTTTAATCGGTTTTGCATCTGATTTAGTGACGAGGTTGTGTACCGCAATGTGCGGTGCAATGCCTGTCATTTCTTTATAATTAAATGCAAAAGCTTTAATGTTCCTTGAGGATCTGAGTGTGTATTTCTACTTCTTCCGGGGTTAACGAGGATCCTAGTTTCAAGATCTTTGGTTCATCCTCCGTTCCGATGTTAACATCAATTGTTTCTTCGATTAAAGAGGCATTACCTTCTTCAAACTCAGGTGGGGCTGGAGGTAAATCCAAATCGTCCCCATTTTCTACTGTGTATACGCTAGGTTCCATTTGCGAGGGAAGCTCCATCATGGGATTTCCGAAGTAGGAAGATGAATGTGGGATTAAGGACAAATCTATCATATGATAGGAGAGATGTAATGCCACATAGGCGTTTAAGTAATTCAGAGTGGCCATATCACTATCAATGTGGTCTAGGATAGTAGATTTGTTTTCATTTCCGTTTAAAAGAGAATTTGTCATTGTTTTTATCAATGGTTCATCACGAAGGGATACCATGAAACGGGTATCCTCTAACTTACTGTTTGGAGTAAAGCGTGATGCTTGGGTTCTTTATAGAATCGGCGAGAAGATTGTGTTCTCGCGGGATTGCTTCAATTGATATGAAGTCAAACTCCTTGCTTAAATCTAATACAGCTGTTTTGTAAAGTTGTAAGTGCTCGGCTTTGGTTTCATATATCTCAGAGACTTGGTTTCTCTACCAATTGTGAGTCTCCTAACACCCTGATGTTATTAACACCGATCCTCTTGGCTAAAATGAGGCCAAGGAGGAGGGCTTCGTACTCAGCCCTGTTGTTTGTACATTCGAAATTTAGTTTGAAGGCGAATGGTAGGACTTTTCCTTCAGGGGAAGTAAAGATTACACCTGCCCCCGCTCCATAATGACATCTAGCTCCATCAAAATGGAGTGTCCAATATTTAGCTGGGAATATGGACGCTGGGATATTTGTTGTGTTTGCGCATTCTACTTCCACCATACAGAGATCCTCTGCTGGAAGAGAACCAACACCTAGGGAATATCCCATGCCTACAGAATCAAATGGTAAGAACATTGGTAGATCCTGTTCTAGTAATTCAATGATTTTTGCAGTAGTTCCTAATGATACCGTTTCTACAATGTTAGCCTCATCTTTTGAGGCTGGGATTGTCTTGACTAGACTCATAGTCTCAAGATCCGTTGTAGGTACCAACTTTTCCTCTGGTTTTGCGTCAGTGGGTTTATTAAGTTGGTTTGTTGGAAGTTCAAATTCAGTGCACGCCTGGTCTTTTCTTTAAGTCAGCTAGGTGTATATCGAATGGCTTTGGATCACCTTTGGCTCAAACACCTTTCCTAGATGCAAGAATCTTACTTCTTGGAATAACGTAGAAGGGATTGCCTTCATACGGTGTATCCATGGTCGGTGAGGATCATATTATAGTTAGTTTCCCGATCTATAATATAAAACTCAGTCAGGATTGTTTTGGGTCCTAAGGTGACTGGTAGTATTATAGTCCCAATCGAAGTGGCCTTAAGGCTATCATAGCCTCTCAATGTATTTTGAGTCGTGGAACAATTTGTTTCCCCATATCCTAGTTTTTGAAGGAAAGAGAAGGGGACTATGTTAACTGCTGCCCCATCGTCAACCATTGCTCATTTTACGTAGTTATTATAAACCCATACTTGTAAGTGTAAGGCTGGATCACCTCGGCGTGCAATCTCAGCATCTGTAGGCATTTTATTTATTTCGAATATGAATTCGACATCCTTATCCGGCTGCCCCGGAGGGTGGATATCAAAGTCTACATGGTTCACTTGTGTTTCGGGAGGTGGAGTGATGTTAATTAGATGACCTAAACCTAATGCCTCTAGAAGAGCAGCCCTATGGGTAGGAGAATTCTTCAGTAAGTCCAAAAATGAAATGTGTGAGAAGGTTTTTGTTAGGTCGTTAATTAAATCATAGGCACCTATGGGTTTTTCTACTATTTGTTGGATCTTATCTATTTCTGGCAGGTGACTTGGGCTTGGCTGAGAGAAATACTCTCGTGTTCTTGTTATAGCTTCGATGGGTAGTTCGGCGTCTAATTCTACTAAACCGACTATCTTGGGTCTCGGCTGACTTCCTAATTGTGGCGCAACTGATGGATTTAGTGAAGTCGAGGCTTCATGATCATTGTTTCCCATCATTATGCTTTTGTTTGTCCCATTTAGACTTAGCCTATTGTTATCGTGATTTGGGAGTGGATCATTAAAGATCTTGAGGGGAGCATTCTGAGGGGAAACTGCCCCTGCGAGCGTGTTTGGTGGTGGTGACACAGGATCTGCCAAGAACATATCTGTGAAGAATTGTCTTTGTTCCTCTGGCAAACGTTGCATGAATTTATTGTAGTCACGGCACGTTCTAGTGTCATGACCTCGAATTTTGTGGAAACCACAATATGAATTGGGATTGTAATTCCTGGTTTGTTGGTTTGGTGTATATTGTGGCCTAAAACTCTGATCAAACCGTTGCCTATTAGGATTAAAGTTTTGCATTTGTTGTTTCTGGTTTTGATTCTGGTTTTGATAACCAATTGAGTTTTGGCTTAGACCTGTGTGGGGATTTCACCATTGTTGTTGTTGTTGAGGATGATTAAAATCCACTGTATTGATTGTTGGGGTAAAGTTGTTGTTTCGTTGATTGTTCATTGGTGGTGAAGTATTCACAGTATTTACCTTTTTAGGCTGATCGGTTACTCCATCTGTTGTCACCCCGCGATTTTTGTTAAGGATTTTAGGTCCTTGATTGACATTCGTGGTAGTAGGATAAGTTGTAGTGTTCTGAGGTGATTAACCTCCCATTTGTTCCATATGTCTTACGACCACTATCTATTGCCGCTTGATCTATTCGGAGAGCGCTCTCAAGTACTTCATCGTAAGTCCTTAGTGGGAACTTCTGGACTTCTTCCTTCACTTCTCTGCTGAGAGAATGAAGGAATAAATCACATAGTTCCATTTGGTCCATATTTGGAGCACTGGCTGAAGAATAAAGAACTGTACGCCATCTCTGGATGAAATGAGCGACAGATTCATTATGTTCCTGCTTAATGTGCAAGAACTCCCTGATTCCTGTTCTTAACAGTTTGTTCATGTCAAATGCCTTAATGAACTCTGAAACGAGTTGTTTAAATGAATGGATGGAAGCCTCAGGTATTCTATAATACCAATCGAGAGCGATGCCTTCCAAAGTTTTGGGAATATTTTAGCAACAACCCCATCCCAAGGGAGTAGTTCTCGTATGGCTGTAGCGTAAGCCTTGATATGTGCGTTCGGATCTCCCTCACCTTTGTACTTGGGTAAATCAGGAAGGGGTCTTGGAAGCATGATGCTTCGTATGGTGAAGTCTAAGGGCTCTTTCAAATATTCTGAATAAGTCCCTATCGCATAGGTTTCGACCATTGATGGTGCTTCTGAGGAGTGGTGGTGGAATGGGTTGTTGATATGGCGTAGCGTATGCATTGGTAGGGGCATAAGGAAGCACCTGTGTTTGAGAAAACATGCTGGGAGAGGAGAACATATCCCCTTGTGGTGATTTGGAGTACATGTTTAAGTATGACGGGGTATTGTCCAGGAATGGATTGTTTTGTACTAGACAGGAGGAACGGTGTTAGAGATGGTGGGTCTAGTTGGTGTTTGTTGTGAATACTGAGGAGGCATGCCTAACGTGCCTATTCCTGTGAGGAGGTCTACTTGGCTAGGATGGTGTGGGGATTGGAACTTCCTGCTTGCATGAATTGAGAATTTTGACTTGCTTGAGCAAGTTCTAACCCTCTCACTTTTTCTACTAACGTTGAAATGACTTCATTTGGTGAAGTCACGGTGCTTTTCCTTAGGTGGCGTTTGTTGTATACCACGATGTTGTATAGGCATGTGATATCCTGTTATGAACTGATCATTGTCTTGCCAAGTTTCCTTGAGGGCATTTCCTATATGTAGTGGCGTGGAGGTATTTTCTTGAAAAGAGGCCTTAGGTTGTATTTGTAAACTCCTATAGGTGGGTACATACTCGAGAGCGTTGTTCATTCTGGGGATAACGTATTGATTGTTCATCATCTAAAACCGGTATGGAGTCGATTGTCTACTAATTTGTGGTCTAAGCGGCATTGAGGAGATGAACCAGATTCTCTGGTGAACGTCATATTATTCGAGCCTAAAGGCTCTGTTTGTTGTGTTTGAGCGAGCTGATCTAACTCCTCAGTTTGAAAAGATGAGTTATATCTGATCCTTGGAGTTTGTGTTGACAACTGGTTAGTTGAGTAGTTGTCACCCTCTTGAGTGAGGGTGATGATTGCCTATTCTGTTGGGCGTAGTATGCCTCAAGACCCAAGAGGGTCTGCCATATGCATCGAATCCTGACATATTCGGGGGTATATGAATACCCACAGAAATAATGGGAAGGAGCGAAGGTGATGGTGAAAACTGATGAGGTAGTACAAATCTGACTCCAAATCAGAAGGTAGAAAGTTTCACGTCGGGTTCACCAATTTTGTACGACGGAAAAGTGACAAGCGAGCTTGGGAATCTACAAGTAACTCTTCCTCGCACCCGACCTCCCGAGGTCGTGCCGAGACAGCCGGTGGGGATGGGATATGCGTGGGATGCAGACAAACTAGTTAGGCAATATGATGTCTTCGACGCGCACTAGTGGAAATTGTGAATCTAAGGCAAAGAAGGCCCTCCTAACTTTGAGGCGGTGTGATAGATCGATCGCGAGGATGACTACTCGAAGGCTCCAATCAATATCGAGCTCTGGCATGATTCGGTCTATAGGTTGTGGTATACGTGGAAAATGGCCTGGGATAGTTTCGTGTATGTCCCCAGATAAGGTCATAGGACGGATGATAAATATATTTGATTCTATGGGTGATTCTCTGGCCTAGTCCAGAACTCCTTAGCTTGTTAGCTTGTTATGTCTAATAAGGATAATTGTTCGATGATGATAGGTGGAAGTGGAGTAGATCTCAATACTAGTGTGTAGGCCGGCATCTATGTCGATTCACCTATGGGCTCGTTAGGTTGCGGGATTTGTGGATCGCAACCGTAGACTCTTGGTTGTTGCGGTCTACTTGCTATGGTCATGTATGAATTCAGTCCACGATCCCTAGTATCCAATAATCATATGCTTTCTCGGCCTCTATATTCAAAATTAATAGTTGTGTGATCTTCTCGAGTACCTCATAGGTATTCTTACTGCACTGAATTCTTAGGCTAGTATCTATGTGCGTGAGAATGTCTCTGCGTCATCAGGTTTGTGGGACCAAGGATCACAACCGAACATTTTCTCTCTTTCAAGCCCTTCTACAGTCATGTGGATATGAACCTAGGGTAATCTGTAATTTGGTTGATTTGACCAAAATGTGTGTGCTTGGTCGTCTTCTATGTTTAATCCCCTCAACTGAGAGCTGATCTGTTGTAAGTCTGTTGTTGTTTGGAAGACTTGGATTCTAAGATTCTGGTCTATGTCAACTATTGCTGTGACGAGATTGGGTTGAGGCACGATTGGCTCAAATACGTATTCTCTGGGCTCCCTAGGTCCGTGATTGTCATAAAAAGCAATAATGTAAATCTAACTGCAATAAAGTGAATTTTAACTACGTGAAATATATCTAGAACATATATAACTTCTATTTTTGTATTTTCTGATGAACTATTGGAATGGATTTAGAAGAGCAACTAATTTAATACATCTAGAAATTGACAGCTAAGATAACAATTTAAAACAAACAAGATAACCGAGTATAGCTATTTTTACATGCGTTGTAAATCTATTCTAAATAACGAAATGATTGATCTAATCTATTTGCAAGACTCTCGATCCTACCTCAGAAGTGAGGAATGAATCATAGTCTCTCAGAAACTATCAATCCCCACACTTCCACAGGCAATATCGAAAGTAAAATTGATTGAAATGAAGTGATTAGCTACTCTATTTGATATGCTTCTAATTTAGAACTTTGAAAGCTAGAACCTGGATTCTGCAGAACAGTGGCGAATCCGATGGTGTGTGTGATTTTGTCCCCTCAGTGTGATCTCCTCGTTCTTTCGTGCTCACGTGGATCCAGAAAAGTGTGTAATGCTTGCATCAGCAGTAGATGTTGGAACAAGGGACAACTTTAGAATATAGACTGAATACAATGCAAGTAGGAGAGGGATAGCGCAAGAGTACAGAGCTTGGCTTATGCAATTCCTAGCGGGATCTATTGCGAGTCATGCAACATAAAACGTCCAGAACCTGAAACTATCTTGTTTGAGGAGCAAAACCTACAACTTTAATGGCTTCCTATTGATAAACAAACTATCCTATTCCAATGGATTGGATGAAATAACAACAGCACTTGCACAAGATGGATATGTGGCTTCTTAACAACAAAACAATACTAACAAGGCATGTAATGAATGAAACTACGAATTCTAAGCAAAATGAAAACTAAATCTATTGCAAAGAGAAATTCAGAGGCAAATATGAGGGGCTATTTTCTTGAGCACAAGCCATTTGATAGGGATTTACCATTTGAACTCTTAAACATAAACAAGGTAAAACCATTCTCATTGCATAGCATTTGGAAATTTGAGTCACGTTAAAAGTGCTTTAAAAATGCGTGACCAATTTGAACTCCCCTAAAGACAACTTTCCTCTACCTAGTATTGACCAACTCATTTATCTTACAGTCATCCATGAGATGTTATCCCTCATGGACGGTTTCTCGAGTTATAACCAAATATTACTTTCCCCGGAGGATCAACACAAAACCACCTTCATCACTCCTTGGGAACCTTCGCTATCGTGTCATGCCTTATGGCCTTAAAAACATTGGTTCCACATATCACCAAGCTATGAATTATATCTTTCATATGCATCGCATATTAGAAGATTACGTTGATGATCTTCTTGTTAAATCTAAACATCGAAATTTGAACACCTTACAATCATTAAGGTCATCTTTGACCTTCTCATCAAATATTATGTTCGCTTTAACCCAAGAAGTGTGTCTTCTCTATTTTTCCAACAAGATCCTTGGTTTTATCATTTCTTTGTGTGGCATAGAAGTTGACCCCGCTAAAATCAATGTTATTCTTGAAATGCCTCCACATACTAACCTTCGTCAACTTCATAGTTTGTAAGGAAAGTTGCACGATCTATTCGTCGTTTTATTTTGTATTTTTCTAACCGCTACTACCCATTTCATCATCTCCTAAAAAGGATGTCTCCTTCAAATGGGATGATGAATGCCATAAATCCTTTGAAGCCTTAAAACAGTACCTCATCTAACCACTTGTGCTCATTCCCTTAAGGATGACCAATCATTTTTCCTTTACAAAACTACTATTGATCATTCCTGGGTGTCATGCTTGCTCATCGCGATGAGCAACACATGGATTAAGCAATTTATTATATAATTCATATGCTTTTAGACTATGAAACTAGATACACTCACACCGAAAAACTCTACTTAGCCTTATTTTTTGTCGCCGCTAAACTTCACCATGACCTACTTAACCAAAAATGTTTTTTTGTCACCAATATTGACCCCTTACATTACATGTATGCCAAGCCCTACCAACATCAATGTGTTGCACGTTGTCTCATGCTTCTTGCAGACCTAGACCTAAAATTCACCCATCAAAAATATTTCAAAGGACAAACAATCGTTGACCAACTCACGATGCACCTCTCCGAAAATCAGTCCTCTAATTTTGATTTCCCGAGATGAATCCATTCTACCCTCTCTTTCGATTATACCATTTACCGATGACCTTATTCTTCGATGGTTCCAAATTTTAGTGTGGGGATGGTGCCATTGTTATCCCCGCACTTACCTCTTGACGGTGAGCCTATGTCAATATATTTCAAACTAGATTTTGATTGTACTAACAATATCACCGAATATGAAGCACTCATATTAGGTCTTCAAGCCACCATCACCTTAGACATTAAATCAATTAATATCTTTGGTGATTCCCAACTGGTTGTAAACCAAGTTAATGGTATATACCAGTGTCATAATGAAATAATTCAAAAATATAAGCATCACGTTGACATACTTTTGACTATCTTTGACCTCTTTGAACTTCAAACTACACCGCGCGTCCACTAATAAATTTGTGGACATCATAACTGCCTTTCTTTTCAAATTCCTACCTTGCCCTCTAACTCAAAAATATTTTTCATAGTACAAAGGTTGCAATCACCTTCTTATCTATTTCAAGACATCAACCTTGTTAGAACAATTAAAAGCCCGACCCACGTGACTTTTGGTATAGCGGTTTTCTTACTACCTTTTCCTTTCAATTCCGCTCCAAACCTTACTCAATGGACAACACACATTTCTCAAAGGTGTCTCTCACTATGTCATAAAGGGTGGTCTTCTTTATTAATGTGGCTTTGATGGTATCCTCTAATGATGCCTAACAAGTTCTGAAATTCTAACCATCAAGGACGTTCACGACGGAATTTGTGGACGTCATTTCGATGGTTTAGCTATCACTAAATGCATTCTTCATCCGGGATATTATTAGACTACCTTAAACTTTAATTTCTATGATTATGTCAAATGTTATGTGAAGTGTCGCAACATGCTAATCTTCATCACACCCCTAGTCATGCCTTACAGGTCGCACGAGACCTTTGGCCTTTCTATCAATGAGGTTTGGATCTTGTCGGAGAGATCAATCCTCATTCTTTCCAATGTCATCAATGGATTATTACCACTGCTAAATACTACATTAAATGAGTATAATACATACCTCTTATTTCTACAAAATCTAAGAAAATATGTGAATTCATCAACCATCACATCATTTGTCGCTTTGTTGTTCCTCATCGTCTCATCATCGATAACAGAAAATAGTTCAAAAACAAAACCCTACGGAAAATTTGTGATGCCTTCGGTAGTCAACATAGTTTTCCTTCACCGTACTACCCTCAAATAAATGGACAAGAAGAATCAACAAAAAAATATTAAACAAAATTATTATGAACTTTGTTGATGATACTAGAAAGGATTGGAATACACACATTCCTTTTTCCTTATGGGCTTATCACACTAGTATTCATACTTAAATTTATACTACGCCTTTCTCTCGTGGTCTGCGATACGAGGTTTTTCTCTTCTTCTTGAATTCTAGATTTTGTCTCTTCATATCTCACTTAAAGAGATGCTTAATGATGATGACTTTCGCCAAGACCATTTGGCACAACTTGAGTTATTAGACGAATATCGCTTAATGTTGTTGATCACCTCCAAATCTACCAAAAACGTATCAAACGTGCCTACAACAAACATGTCCATGAACAAACCTTCCAATTTGGCCACCTCATCCTAGAGGAAAATCAACATGTAACAAAATAGGAGAAAAGTAAATGGGGAAAATTTTCTCCTAATTGGCTTAGACCCTATATCGTTACTCATACCTATGGATCAGGTGCTTATCGTTTGTCTTCACTCAAAGGTAAACCTAAAATTGATCCTCTCAATTCCTTACATATTTGACCATTCTATTGTTGAATCAAGTCCTATATCACATTTTTTCTAGTTAAAACACTCGTCCCTTGAGCATCATCCACCTTCTACTTACTTATTTTAAGGATCAATGACTAAACAAGAATCATGTGATTTCCCATCACCTTTTAAGACTTATCTTCAATATGAGTACCACGGATCTACTCATGGCATGATTGTCATGGATAATTTTCTTCTTTTTCAAGATGGAATCCCATGGTCATTCATTCCTTAAACCCTCTTTGTCATAGTTAACCTCTGTGTGCTATGGTTTTGTCTTCAACACAAGAGCCTATCTTTCTCTATAGTCTTGTCCATGACCTAAAATTCCAAAGCAAAACAATTTCAAAAGTAAAATAGGATTTAACTCCTTGATTCAAACTTCTAGCAAAAGGATGACTTCCTTAAAAAGGACATCTACTCTTTTTATCTCACTGATATAAATAGACTACTCCCTCGAAGGAAAACTATACAAATCTAGTCATATTATACATAACCTATCATCAAAAGAAGACTATTCTTGAAAACAAATAAAATAAAATATTCAGAAGCTTCCCGCATCGATCAGCTTCATGAAGTCCTCAAGGAGATAATCTACTCATCCCATATATACTTCCGTATCGATTAGTCTATGAAAAATAAAATAAAAATGACAAAGATAACTTTTTCATCATGGACTTGCTTATTTTGATCTTGGGTCTCTTGTCAAATATTCATGATGTCTCACACTAGGTTAAACTAAACCAACCTCTTTCACCTCATTAGCTTTTTTACCATAATCTCCTACCTTCTCAAGGGATTTCCATAAATGTGACATTTTGTGATCATGTGACTTTCTTCACCCTTCAAATAGTCAATCAAGCAATGCCTTTAGGGTCTTACGTTCATAAGCCCATCTTTGGTATGGTAGACTTGTTATGGTTCTTTCCAATTAGGTAGCTCTTTTGGTCACCTCTTACCCTTCACCTTCTTCATTACTTTTTGATTCTCCTATACAGGACTAGACCATTGACACCTACATTTTAAGAATTCCTCTTTCACCAACATCACCATGCCTAACTGACCTAAACTCAACCATACCTAAAATGACCTAAACTCAACCATGCCTAACTGACCTAGACTCAATCATGCCTAAAACCTACCAACCCATCCCTCTACCTCATCATATTCTTCCCTAGCTTACGGAGAACTACATCGGCTTGAGGCCCCTTTTCGTCGGGGCTATGTAGGCAGCACTCCGAGGGCATGGGGCCCTTGGAGGTTAGCTCGGCCACTCTTTACCCTAACCAAATTTCCCCTCATTTTTCTATTAACATTCTACCTTACTTAGTTTCCATTTTTCACAAACATTTGGAAATTAAACAAATCATAAAAACATACATACCTATCATATCATCAAAACATCCAATCAATCATTTCACATATCCATGATATCAAGTATTTCACAAATTTACACCATGACATACATATACATCATCATTTATTTTCCATACTACCAATAACTTGGAAATTAAATCAAACCCATACACATAACCAAACCATGCATATTTTTAACTCCACCATGCCTATACCTGACTCAACCATGCCTAAATGACCTAAACTCAACCATGCCTAATTGACCTCAACTCAATCATGCCTAATTCACCTAGTTTCCATCAATATATAAATAAACAATGGAAATTAAAACAAGTACATCATCCATATAATAAATATCATCATCTATATAACTAGGAAAAATTTTGTGTATCAATACACATATACAAATACATACAAGTATCTCAAATCACTCAGATACAACCTCACTATCTTTGGCACGCAAGCTGGTATAAAAATCAAAATCACAAAACTCTCATATACAACCTCACTATCTTTGGCATGCAAGCTGATATATATAAAAACCTCAAAAATAATAATCATACCAAGTGACTAATTATCACCCCACCTCATATCCTTCAAAGCCGCCTCTCACTTGTCTCCTCCTCCCGACCTGTCTGTCACCCTGCAAACATCTCTCCACCCTTCATGGGTCTCGATCTAATTTCAATCTCACCCTCACCGGGCCCTACCTACGTGAACTAGTAGCCTCACCATGACCCTGTCTCTAGGATTTTCAGCCCCCTATGCTCTCTGAACTATGAGTGTGGGATCTTATCCTCTCACTTGATGACTATTGGGCTCTATACTCAGCATACGAGGGAACATCTATCCCAGCTAGTCGTCAGGTGATCCTGATAATAACGTGCCTCATTCAGGGCATCCTGAACCTCACCATAATCACCATATGAGGTGGTGCAATAGGTCTCAATTAAACCTATGTTCCTTGTCCTACTAATATTGGTCTTGGTCCATGTATCTATGATCCATGTCCTCCTCCCTGTACTATGGGACCATTTCCCATCATTGATGCCTATAGTATGAGACCCTATCCTTGGGCATGTAAGGCCACTACTGCGTGCTGTGAAGAGGCTAACTAGCCCTATACATTCACCACATGTGCCTATAATGTGGCCACCTTTACTCCATCACCATCACCACCCTGTGCGAGTGCTTGTACTGCTCCAACTGGGCCTGTAAGGTTGTCACTTGATCCTACAGGTTGGCCACCTATGATCTATGTCTGTAAGGTGGCCACATGCCCCCTCGAATGCATCTCTCTAAACCATGACTATAGCAAGATCTAACTACCACAGGCCTCAATGGTGTCGATTGTCATTGTGCTTCCCACCACCGCCTATATCCATTAGTGACTTCGCATCATCTATCTACCTATCCACCTCCTACCTTTTCAAGACACCCGGTCATGGTGGAGGCACGTCGTGTGGGAGCCCAAACTATCATCTGACCCTATCCATGAGTATCATCTCGTGCTCATTGGTACGTACGTGTATGATGGAAAAGTGACATGCGGGTATCGGAATCTACAAGTACCTCTTCCTTATACCTAATCTCCCAAGGTCGTGTCGAGACAGCCAGTGAATGTTGAATATGAATGGATATAGACAAGCTAATCGGGTAATCTTATATCCTCAATACGTAATAATGGAATCTACGAATCTAAGGTGAAGAAGGCCCTCCTAACTTTGAATTGGTGTAATGGTTCGTTTGGATATAATGGTTGTTTGGAGGCTCCAATCAATGTCGAGCTCTACCGAGATCTTGTTTCTTGGCTATTGGATACGTGGGAAGTGACATGTGGGAGCTTCATATATATCTCCAGACAAGGTCATGAAAATGGTGATAGGTGGTTTAGTGGATTTGTAGTGAACTATGGGTGGTTTTCTAGTCTAGCCCAGAAAATATTAGATTGATTGGCTTCTATGTTTAATACGGAGAACTGTATTATAATATCTGGCGGGAGTGGTGAGGATCTAAATACCAGCGTTCAGTAAGCTGGTGTCAATACTTAACTAATTTGTAGGCCCGTTGGGTTGTGGGACTTGGGGATCACAACCGTGAGTTCATGGTTATTGTGGACCTATTATGGTCATGTGAAGAATCAATCCCTTCTTCCAACTATCCAATAATCATATGCCTTTTCAGCCTCTATGTTTAGAACTAGAAGTTGTATAATTTTCTCAGAGTACCTAACAGGTGTTTTGGAAACTTGAATGTGTAAGCTAGTATCTATGTCAATGAGGAGGTCTCCTGCATCAGGCTATGGAACCAAAGGATCACAACCAAATGTTTGTTCCTTTCAAATCCTTGCATAGTCATTCAGATGTTTTATCAAGGCAGTCTATAGTTTGGATGGTTTGACCAAAATGTGTAAGCTTTGTCATCTTCGATATTTAATCCTCTTAGTTGTTCACTAGTTCCTTGTAAGTTTGTTGTTGCTCAAAATACATGTATCCTAAGGCCTTGATCTATATCAGCTAATGTTGTGGGTAGATTTGGCTGAGGCACTATGGGTTCAAATATATATTCTCGAGGCTCTCTAGGTCTTGTGATTGTCATACAAAATGATTCAGATTTTAACTAACATTAATGAACTAATTACAAAAGAACTATTTACACTATGCAAGCATTCTTCTATTTTTGTATTTTCAATTACGTATTTCAATGAAATTAAAGAGTAGCTATTCTAGTATATTTAGAAAAATGAACTAATCTAGTAACAAAATTTAAAACAAAGTAGCCTGGTGTGGGTATTTGCATGCAGTAGTTCTGATTTTATCCTAAATATTTAAGTAACTAATTATATTAAATTGAAAGGCTCTCGATCCTTCCTCAAGTGAGGAGTGAATCACATTTTCTCAAAAACTATCAATCCCCACAGCTTCCCGGTGATATCAAGAGCAAACTTTGAAATGAAATAAAATAATTCACTACTCTATTTGATATGTTGTAACTAGAACTTTGATAGCTCAAACACAGGGTTTTACAAAAAATGGTAAATCTAGTTGTGTGTGATTTCATCCCCTCGATTTGATCTCCTCGTTCCTTCGTTTCCTCATAAATCTAGAAAAGCGTGTATATGATAGTATCAATAGAAGCTGTATTCAAACAATGATAGCTTTAGATATAGACCGAATACAATGCGAGTAGGAGAGGGATAGCGCAAGTGAATAGTTTGACTATGTAGTTCCTAACTAGGGATTTATTGTGAGAATACAACACAAGTGTACCGAAGTTTTAGAATCTATCCTTGTGACAAAACAAAACCTGCAACTTTAATGGATTCTAGTCTAGAAATGAAGTTATTCTATGCTAAACTGATTGTATGGAGCAATAATGGAACAAGACTAAATGACCTCTAAAAGAACAACAATGGAGGAAAAACATGAAATTGATAGAATTCTAAGTAATAAATTTAGAGACTAAATAAGAGAATTGAGAAGATGAGGGGCCAATTGCTTGAAAACAAGCTAGCTATTTATAACCAATGCATTTACTAGAGGGTAACTCCCATTTGAACTCTTTTACTATAAACAATGGAAAAACACTATTACCAGGGAACCAAAAACATTAATGTCAAGCCAAAGTGGTTGAAGAAAGCACGTAAAACTAAATATTTACGTTTGACGTGATCATCGGAAGGATCTAGAAAATGCGTACAGGACCGCCACCTTGTCCTCGGCGGCGGTGGTTAAGGCGGGTAGGAAGGCCGGTTTCATCACTGAAGCCTAAAATGCAAGAAAACAGAGGGGCAAAGGGTAAAACAAAGCATGTGGAGGCTGAGCAGGGCATGTGGGATACAAGTGTATACTTGGTGTGCCTTTCTGGATTCTAAACATCTTACAAGGAGACCTGTATCATCATCGAGGTATGTGTAACATCATTTCGGTAGTGTAGTACCCTACAATTTCGAGTACATACATATTACCCCCTCGGAGAAGTGTTTTAGCCATGAAGAGGCGTAAAACGGTGGATCCGAGTATGGTGGTCCCGAAATGGGGGCTAGGAGTTATACACGAAATGCCTATGTGTCGGAAAGTCATCATCCAAAGTCTCACTATCTGTAAAATGAAAAAGGGGACTCAAGTGCAGATAGATAAAATAAATTGAGAAATAAAACAAAATTGATATGAAATGAGGACTTACCATCTACGTGGGGTTTAGAACTTACCTCCATCGATGCTCTGACCTGCGAAAGACATTCAAAATCAATTTTAGAAAGCTATATATATAAAAATGAAGTCATTTCACTATTCATTTACGTGGATTGATTTGATAGTTTTTGAGCTCTAGGACCCATGGTAATGGTTTTCGATGAGAGTATAGTCAAAATGTTTGTGGTGAGATAGTGATCATGCCTCCAAGAGTGGAACATCGACCCACGAAGTCTCAGGTTAGTTCTTCTCGATTTATTGTTTTTAAACCTAAAATGTGGAAATGATGAAATCTTTGTCCCGGGAGGGTATTTTTGAAAATACTAGTTTTAAACGTGTTCTAGGGGGCGCCCATAGCGTAGGATTTTATTTTAGTTAAAATGGTGTATTTGTTTGTTTTTGGGCATTTTTAAGGACTTACGACCCATTTGTATTTGTGGGACAAGACCACCGCCTTGTGCAGGGTGGCGGTTACGATACCGCCGCTCTGCACAGTGTGGCGGTTATGAGGACCAAAACAAAACAAAACTTAACTTATTTTTGCATGTTTAGTATTTTTACAAGTTTTAAATAGTTTTTCCAACTGGAGTTTAGTACTAACTTACTCCTTTTTTTTTTTTTGGTGTATGCGAAAGAAGGAGTATATTAGATGGAGCCAAGAGGGGAGTGTGATTGGCTCCCAACAATGTTAGAGGCACTCTCCCAGGTAGAGCGAGATACTCTC
Organism: Taxus wallichiana var. yunnanensis; assembly: GCA_018340775.1. Taxonomy (NCBI): domain Eukaryota; kingdom Viridiplantae; phylum Streptophyta; class Pinopsida; order Cupressales; family Taxaceae; genus Taxus; species Taxus wallichiana. The sequence goes on along the minus strand of CM031237.1, from coordinate 396,182,388 downwards.
AGAGGGATAGCATTTGGAGGATTGCACAGGTCCCTCACGTTGCACCTGCCAATCACATACTATGTGACTTATTTTCATATTAGGATGCGGATCGAAAACACCTTCCGATTGCCAGGAGTTAGGGGTGAGTGGTCCATCACCCTGGAGGATGTTTACCGATATATTAGGGGTTCCGATCCTTGTGCGGCAACTGTCTCTTAAGATAGCAGTATTGAGATCATAGGTGGTTCAGTGGGCCACCTACATGGGAGATGTAGTTGTATCGATGGGATCGAAGAAGGGAGTGAGGATCCACTCTATCATTGAGTCAGACATTCTTATGCTTCGCAAGGCCATCATGGGCATCCTTGCTTCGAGACTGATTGGGGACAAGGGAAGAGACACTCTCTTATATTGTTGGGCCCCCATTATTACACAAATTGAGGGCCATGGACGTGTCTATGCTTGGGGATCAGATATCCTCGGGACTACCTACCATGATTTATACAGGGTAGTCCGATTACAGAGACAAAGTCCGAGCCACCCGACTCTTGTCATGAGTTGGGTATATGAGCATATCACCCCATATGGGAGAGGTGTAGAGGTAGAGGATCCTGGGGGCCATAAGGCCGGTGAGGTGTACGGGGATGATAGTTCTCGAGCACCTCACCATCCAAAGGGCCTCTCGACCACCGACAAACATGGAGGCCACTCCTTATCAGGCCATGGCAGGGGTATGGGGAGAGGATACCGTTACATTGATTGCTTGTTAGACTACCAGCTAGCTGGTAGACAGGGTGGGGAAGTTGGAGATCCACCCCTTTGATAGAGTTCCACAGCAGTTCGGCCTCCCTATAGTGACATGTTTCCTCCAGTGGGGCTAGTGTATAGATCTATCCGTGAGGCTCGGGGAGGTCCTAGAGGTCGGGGTTGGACTATTATTACTCCTAGTGTTCCTATTGCGGCCAAGAGGGTGGTACGTGCTCGAGGGAGAGCCGGTGCTCCTCAGACACCCTTACTTCAAATTGTCGTACGCGGTCCCGCCCATAGCAGTGATGAGCCCATTGACATGGACTCCGAGTCTGAGGAGTTCATTGGGGGAGAGACAGAGGAGGAGACAGAGGAGATGGAGATCAATGAGATAGGTGGGGAGATGATAGTGATCCCGAGTGGCATGACACTCAGGAGATCCTATGGGCCGAGAGGGCAGAGTGGCGCGTAGAGAGGGTGACTTTGGTCTCAGGAGTTTCTCTCTCAGGACTTAGGTGGAGATGGCGAATCCATTGCAGGCTGTCACATTACCCCAGACGTGGGAGAGGGACACCATTCAGTGGCGGCATCAGTGGCAGGTGCGATCCTAGAGATCCTTCTTGGAGGCCCTGGAGATCCGAGTGAGTTTTCACTCTTCTCTTGACATTTGTTTTAGTTAGAATTGTCTTAATCGTTATTTATTTTTGTTTTTTCTACTCTTGGTTTTATCTTTGATCGTTTTCTAATTTGTTTCTCTCCTTTACTTACAGCTACTGCTGATGAGTGGTGAGACTTGATTCGCCGAGTGTGCACTGATACTTTGCTTCTCCCCTCAAAGAAGAATCATGCTGAGCTTTCCGTGGACATGGGGGAACCTTTAGCATCGGTAGGCATACTGATGTTTTTGCCTATCTCGGCATGCGGCGAAGATCATGACTTCTCTCGGTGCTGAGGTAGTTGGATATAGGACGGTTGAGTGCTTGATGAGGAGGAGTCATTCTCATAGCGAGACGGTAGCTACTGGTCATGACCACAAGCCCTCAGTACATTCAGAGTGCCGACATAGCCGGAGTTCTGGGCGTGGTCACACACCTCGAGAGGGATCCCATAGGGATTGAGAGACCTCTCTTGTAGTATTTTGTTGGATATCTATATGAGTGTTTTTATACTTTTCGGGCTCATTGAGCATTTTGACCATGCCTAGTGCATGATGGCATTGTATATGAAACTTGATATATATATATATTGGATCCAGACTTTTGGTGCCTAGAATTTTGTGACTCGTTTCCACATGTGTACTTAGATGTTTTTAGAATATTTTTTTTTCATGCTTTTCAGAATGTATGCGATGGATAACAAATGATAGTAAACAAAATGTTTTACTTTGTATGTTTTTTTGTAATGCTGATATGAGATGATACTAACATATGGTAGTACTAGAACTTTTGAACTCTTTGGGCAACGTTTGTAATTTCTTCTTATATTGGCAAAACGTGATGGATGTATAGTGATAAAGAGATGAACTTGCCCCAATCCCAAATCCACGCAACTAGTAAGATGTGAGGGCTCAACACCAAGAGTTAGGAAGGGCACAAGTTGTATGAGTTTGACTGAATGGAACAATGAGAGACAGAAAAACTAGTAATAGAAACCAAGTTTAGACCTACACACCTACCCTACTCAGAACTACCACTAGGCTTAGAAGGCCACTTACTTTCCAATTTATCTAGACTTAGATTCATAAATGGAAACCTGGTTGACAAAATCTAGTTTTGAGGATTTGATCTCTTTGGAATTTGGATATTTGTTTTCTCTTAATAGAATTTGATTTGTGTTTTTAGCATACCAAGATTTGTTAATTTGTGTGACTGGACCCCCCACACCCTACCTCATGCCACTAGTAAGAAGCACGGGTTTGTCACCAAAGGCAAGATATAGGTGAGTAAGGGCACTTCTTTCCTTTCCCAACCTCACACCACTAGTAAGAGATGTGGGCTTATCACCGAAGGTTGATGGGGCAAAGAAGTGTGTAAAATAAAATATTTTGTTTGCTTGGTGCTTTTGATTTCATTTGATTTTGACATTTCTGATCTATGACTTTGGGATATCCTTTCGTTCAAAGATATTTAAGAGGGATAGATGTGACACCAAGAAGCTTCTAGAATAGACCGTAGGCAAGGACAACTTCACCTAGTAGAAAGAAAGAGCAAAGCCAAGTATGCAGGCCTTGGTATGGTTTTTGTCAATACTTGTTTGTCGAACTTGATGAGAAGATTTGAAAATAGTTGATGATGTTTGAAGAGATGTGATTTGAATGATTTTGCCAATATTTTCATAAATTTGTAATAGATTGCTTAAGAGTAAGCTCTGGACTACCATTTTTATGAAATGAGTGGACAAAATGAAGCAACTAAATGACTAATGCAATGTAGGTAGCTATAATGTACAAGTGGTGATTTTGATGTTTTATGTGTAAAACCATTTAAGATGCAAGGAATTGACAGTTTCACTAAATTCCTCACCTTCTAGTGTGCACAAAAGACACGCGTCATTTCTGTAGTCCTTCATGACTCGGTATGGGCCCAACTAATTGGGCGAACTTCCTTCCTTCGTCATTTTTCTTATCGATCCATTGTCTAGTATTAGAACTAGATCTCCCTCGTATATTTCTCGCTTATAGACTTCTTTGTTGTATTTCCAAAGACATCCAAATCAAAGCATAGGCTCTCATGCCTTTGTTCAACATTTAGCCTGACCTCGTCAAGGCTTTCCAGTTTGAGAGAGCTTGCCTCCCTAAAAGATTCTTCATCCAAAATCCCTTGTAATGAGATGCGGAGATTGGGTATTTCAACCTCAAGTGGGAGAACTACTTCTCCAAATACCAGCGAGAAATGAGTTTCTCCTATTGGTGTTCTTATTGAGGTTCGATGGGCCCACAAGGCCGGATATAGTTTTAAATGCCAATCTCGCTTGTTCTCCTTGACCATTTTGAGGAGAATAGATTTTAACCTTTTTTTTGTCGCTTCGGCCTATCCATTGGCTTGAGGGTAGTAGAGAGAGGTTGTGTGATGATTTATTTTGAATTTGCTACATAATTCACAGACCTCGTCATTTTTAAAGGACGTGCCATTAACTCGAGATAATAACTTATGGGACACCATACCCTCATATGATTTGGTTCGAATGAATTTGGCAATTACCAAACACTGCTGCATGTGGTGAGAGGCATGGCCTCCACCCATTTGGTAAAATATTATGTGGCTGTAATTATAAAGTTATGGCCATTGGTTGATGAGGGAGAGAATTTCCCTATCAAGTCTAAACACCACGTAGAGAAGGACCACGGGGTCGCTATTGGTTGCAGGGATTGTGCTGGCATGTGAATCTCGTGAGAGAATTCTTGGCATTTGTGGCACTTACGTACAAATTCTACTACGTCATGCTCAAGAGTGGGCCAAAAATAGCCCATCTGATGTATTTTGCGAGCGGTGGTGTGACCACCAAAGTGGCCTCCACATATCCCACTATGGGATTCATGAAGAATCTTTTTGGATTCTTCTATGTCGATGCATCTTAGAAGCATGCCATCGAAGGCTTTACGATAGAGGACTTGTTCTAAAACAACATATTTAGCGGTAATAATTCATAACCACCTTCTTTGTTGTGATGTGGCACCTTTTGGGTATGTATGGTCCATGATAAAATTGATGATATCAGTGTACCAGAGACATGTATAGATGGGGGGCTTGGTTTCAACGAAGTATACACACTCATCAGGAAAGTCCAAATTTACCAGATTACCTCCATCTAGTGGATTGTCAGCTAACCAATCTGTAATGATTTGTCCCTTAACGATTTTTGGTTTATGAATGTCAACTAAATTCTCCCATTAAGGTTATGAAATGCTCAGCCTTTTTAGATAAAGATCCTTGTGTGAGAAACATTCGTAAATGATATGTCTTTACAATGACCCTTGTTTCTTGGTTTAACATGTAATGTCTTAAACATTTTTTTGCAAAGACTTTGTCAAGGCATTCTCTCTCTACATGTGTGTAATGTGTTTCATAATCGAGCAACGTTCGGCTAATGAAATAGACTGCACATTCCCGTTTATCATTGTCTTCTTGAGCCAGCATGCAGGCTAGCGAGACATGAGTGGCTCGTGAGTATAAGATCAAAGGGCGGTTTGGTTTGGGAGGCATTAGTATGTGGGTGGAGATAACAAGAAGCGTTTAACTACTTCGAAGGCCTCATTGCATTCTTCAGTCCAATCAATGCTATAATCTTTCTTTAATAGATTGTTGATTGGATGAATGGAAAAACTTAAATCTGGGATGAACCTTCGATTACATTGAGTTTCCCAAGAAATGACATAATTCTAGACTCATCCGATGGTGGGATCATTTCGAGAACAACCCATATTTTGGCTAGATCAACATCAATCCCTCATGAAGATATAATATAGCCTAGAAGTTTGCCTCCTGTCACACCAAACACGCACTTCTCTGGGTTTAATGTGACACCATATTCAATTAATTGTGAGAGGATGATAAGGAGCACTTCTGGATGATCACAACGTTTCTTTGCCTTGGCCAACAAGTCATCCACATAGTATTCCACAATTTTATCGATAAGATCATGTCATATATATGTCATTGCCCACTAATACGTAGTGCGTTAGCATTATTAAGACCAAATGGCATGACAAAGATGGCAATAAGTTCCCAGGGAGCTATAAATGTAGTTTTGGCTTGATCCTGTTTAAATATTTTAATCGATTATACCCTAAGAACCCATCCATGAGGGACAATAGTTTGAATCCAGTTGTTGCATCAATAATAACATCAATAGATGTTAATGGGAAGTCATCCTTGGGACAAGATTTGTTAATATCCCAAAAATCTTTGCAAATGTGTATCTTTCCATTCTTTTTAGAACATGGATGATATTAGACACCCATTGTGAATAGTCAATGGGCTTGATGAATCCCACTTGGAGAATTTTATTACTTCCTCTTTTACCATGAGAGCCACTTTTGGCTTCATTGGTCTTGACTTCTATTTAATTGGTTTTACATCTGGTTTAGTGACAAGATTATGTACCACGACTTGCAGTAAGTGCCCGTCATTTCTTTATAATTAAATGTGAAAGCCTTTTGATGTTCTTTGAGGATTTGGGTATGTATTTCTATCTCCTCCGAGGAGTTAACGAGTATCCCAACTTCAAAATTTTTGGTTTTCCTCCATTCCAATGTTTATGTCAATGGTTTCTTCTATTAAAGAAGTGTTACCTTCTTCAAATTCAAGTGGGGCTGGAATGTTAGTTTTTCCTCCATTCCAAGCTTTCTCTATTTTCTATCTCATATATATTGAGATCCTTCTTGTGAGGAGACTCTACCATGGGATTTCCAAAATAGGAAGAGGAATGTGGTATTAAGGAAGGATCAACTATATGGTGAGCAAGGTGTAGCTCCGCATAGGTGTTTAGATATTTGAGAGTGACTCTATCATCATCAAAGTGATCCATGATAGAAAAATCATGCTCAGATTCTCCATGAGTCAGGAGTGAGTTTGTTGGTATTTTACACACTAATGGTTCGATACAAAGTGATACCGTGAAATTTGTATCCTCCAACTCGTTGTTTGGGGTGAAATGGGAAGCTGAGGTTGCTATTGAGTCCGTGAGAAGGTTCTTCTCTCGTGGGATTGCTTTAATTGATATGAAGTTAAATCTCATGCTTAGATCTAATACTATTGTTTTATAGAGTTGTAAATGTTCAGCCCTAGTTTCATATACCTCAGAGACTTGGTTTGCAACCAGTTGTGAGTCTCCTAGCACTCTAATGTTGTCGACACCCATTCTTTTAGCTAGGATGAGGCCAAGGAGGAGAGCTTCGTACTCAGCCCCATTGTTTGTACATTCAAAGTTTAATTTAAAGGAGAAAGGTAGGATCTTTCCCTCGGGTGAAGTAAGGATTACTCCCGCCCCAGCTCCAAAGTGACATCTAGCTCCATCAAAGTGGAGAGTCCAATACTTGCTTGGAAAAATGGATGTTGGGATATCTGTCGTATCTATCTCTTTTGCTTTGGTTACTTCTACCATAAAAATTTCAGCTGATGGAAGAGAAGTAATTCCCAGGGTGTGTCACATACCCATAGAGTCAAATGGTAGGAGAATAGGTAAGTCCTTCTCTAGCAACTCGAAATTTTTGTGGTAGTCCCTAGTGACACTGTTTTTATAACATTGGTCTCACTTTTGAGTACTAGAATGTCTTCGGCTGGATTTATAATTTCCAACTCCGTGGTGGGTATCAACTCTTCTTTTGGTTTTGAATTGATTGGTTTGATGAGTTGATTTGTTGGGAGTTCAAACTCGGAGTGAACGCCCGTTCTTTTTTTCAAATCAGCTAGGTGTATATCAAAGGGTTTTGGGTCACCTTGTGCCACAAATATTTTCCCTAAGTGTAGAAATCTTATTTCTTGGAATAGTGTGGAAGGGATTGCCTTCATGCGGTGTATCCATGGCTGACCAAGGATCATATTATAATTGGTTTCCCGATCTATAATATAAAACTTGGTGAGGACCATCTTGGGTCCTAAAGTGACTGGTAAAACTATGGTTCCAATCAAAGTGGCTTTGAGGCTATCATAACCTCTTAGCATATTTTGCATTGTGGAACAATTTGTCTCTCCATATCCTAACTTTTGAAGAAAAGTGAAGGGGACTATGTTAACTGCTGCCCCATTGTCAACCATTGCATGTTTAACATAATTATTGTAAATCCATACTTGAAAATGTAAATCTGGGTTGCCTCTTCATGTAATCTCAATGTCATCGATGGCATTTTTCTTATATCAAATATAAACTTTGTATCCCTATCCGGCTGCCCCGATGGATAAACATCAAAGTCTACATGGTTTACTTGCATTTCCAGAGGAGGAGTGATGTTGATTAAATGACCAAGGTCTAACGCTTCTAAGAGGGCAGCTCTGTGGGCAAGAGTTTTCTTTAACAAATCCAAAAAGGAGATGTGAGAGAAGGTTTTAGTTAAATCATTAATTAAATCATAGGTGCCTATGGGTTTTACTAACATTTGTTGATTGTTGTCTAGTTCCAATGGATAATTTGGAGTAGGTTGAGAAGAATAATCTTATGTTCTTGTTATTTTTACCACGGGTAGTTTGATGTCTAACTCTACCAAACCAACTATCTTGGTTTGGGGTCGAGTTCCTAGTTGGGGTGTGACTGGTGGATTTAATGAAGTTGAATCTTCATGATCATTGTTTCCTATTATGACACCTTTGTTTGTTCCATTAAGATCTAGCCTGTTATTGTTAGAACGGTTTGGGAGCGGATCATTAAAGATCTTGAGGGGTGCATTTTGAGGGGAAACTGCCCCTGCATAAGTGTTTGGCATGGGTACTACAGAATTTGCTAAAAACATATCTATAAAGAGTTGTTTTTGATCTTCTGGAAAATGCTACATGAATTTATTGTATTCACGACAAGTCCTAGTATCATGGCCTTGAATCTTGTGGAAGCCACAATATAAATTGGGATTATAATTTCGAGGCTATTGATTTATAATTTGTTGTGGCCCAAATTCTGATAAGGTTGTTGGTTGTTAGAGTTAAAATTTTGAGGTTGTTGCCTTTGGTTTTGACTCTGATATCCAGCTAGGTTTTGATTTGGACTTTGTGTTTGGATTTGTTGTTGTTGTTGTTTTTGTTGTTGCCATGGTGGACGATTAAAATCCACTACGTTGATTGTTGGAGTAAAATTGTTATTTCACTGATTATTAATAGGTGGCGAAATGTTTACAATGTTTTCCCTTTTAACTTGATCAATTACTCCATCTATTGTAACTCCGTTGTTCTTATTAAGGATCTTAGGTCCTTGATTAGCGTTCCCGTATTAGAATAGGCTGCGGTGTTTTGATTGGGAGTGGTTAATTTCCCATTTGTCCCATATGTCTTATGACCACTATCAATCACTGCTTGATCAATTCGGAGAACACTCTTGAGCACTTCATCGTAAGTTCTTAGTGGGAACTTCTGGACTTCTTCCTTTATCTCTCTATTGAGCGAATTAAGGAATAAATCACATAGTTCCATTTGATCCATGTTTGGAGCACTTGGTGATGAGTAAAGAACCGTACACCATCTTTGAATAAAATGAGCAGCGGATTCATTATGTTCTTGTTTAATATGTAAGAACTCCCTAATTCCCATTCTTAACAATTTGTTCATGTCAAAAGCTTTGATGAATTCTGACACGAGTTGTTTAAATGAGTGTATCGAGGCTTCAAGTATTCTATAATACCAATCAAGGGCAATACCTTCTAAGGTCTTAGGGAATATTTTAGTGACAACCCCATCCCAAGGGAGTAACTCCCGTATGGCTATGGCATAGGCCTTAATGTGTGCATTTGGGTCTCCTTCCCCTTTATATTTGGGTAAATCGGGAAGAGGTCTTGGAAGCATAACATTTCGTATGGTGAAGTCTAGGGGCTCTTTTAAATATTTTGATAAGTCCCTACCGCATAGGCCTCGACCATCGATGGCACTTGTTGAGGGGGTGGAGGTGGAATGGCTTATTGATATGGTGTAGTATATGCATTTGTAGGGACTTAAGGGAATCCCTGTGGTTGAACGAACATCCCGGGAGAAGAGAACATGTCTCCTTGTGGTGAATTTGAATAAATGTTTAAGTAAGGAGGAGCATTGTTCTGGTATGGGTTGTTAGGTGCCAAGCCGGGAGGTGTCATGTTTTCGACTAGAGTGGCATTTGAAAACATGGTCCTAGTTAGTGTGTTTTTGTCGTGGATAACTATAAGGATTTTGAGGAGACATGCCTAACGTGCCTGTTCTTGTAAGGAGGTTGACTTGACTGGGATGATGCAGAGGGTTGGGGATTCCTGCTTGCCCAAAATATGAATTTTGGTTTGCTTGAGCAAGTTCCAACCCTCTAACCTTTTCAGCTAAGGCTGAAATGACCTCCATTGGTGAAGACGCAGTGCTTTGCCTTAAGGGCGTTTGTTGTATAGCTTGAGGTTGTAAAGGGGTATGATACCCTGCTATGAATTGATCGTTACCTTGCCAAGCTTCACCGAGGGTATTTCCCATAGGTGGAGGAATGGGGGTGTTTTCCTGGAATAGGGTATCAGACTATATTTGTAAATTCCCTATAGGTGGATACATATTTTGGAAGCATTGTTCACTTTTAGCAAAGCGTGCTAAGTACTCCTCATCCAAAAAGGGGAGTGGGTCTGATTGTCTACTGATTTTTGGTCTGAACAAGACCTAAGGAGATGAAGCGAATCCCCAGTAAATGTCATATTATTAGATCCTGATGGCTCTGGCTGTTGTGTTTGTGCAAGCTGATCAAACTCCTCAATTTGGAATGAAGAACTAGAACTAGTCCTGTGAGGGGGAGTTTGAGATGACAAGTAATTACTTGAATACTTATCATCCCATGTAGAAAGCGAGGGCGATGGTTGTCTATTCATTTGACTATAGTTTACTTTGAGACCCGAGAGAGTCTCCATATATGCATCGCATCCCGACATATTCGGGGGGTATATGAATACCCACAAAATAATGGGAAAGAGCGAAGGTGGATGAGAGAAATGAAAAATAATAAAATGAAGAACTATTTGTTCACGTCGGTTCACCAATTTTGTATGATGGAAAAGTGACATGCGAGCATGGGAATCTACAAATACCTCTTCTTCGTGCACGACCTCCCGAGGTCATATCGAGAGATAAATGGTGAATGTTGAATATGAATGGATACAGACAAGATAATCGAGTAATATTATATCCTCAATATGCAATAATGGAATCTATGAATCTAAGGTGAAGAAGGCCCTCCTAACCTAAATTGGTGTAATGGTTTGTTCGGATATAATGGTTGTTCGGAGGCTCCAATCAATGTCGAGTTCTCGAGATCCTATTTCTTGGCTGTCGATACGTGGGAAGTGACCTGTGGGAGCTTCGTATATATCTCCAGACAAGGTCATGAAAATGGTGATAGGCGGTTTAGTGGATTTGTAGTGAACTATGGGTGGTTTTCTGGTCTAGCCTAAAATATTAGATTGATTAGCTTCTATGTTTAATACGGAGAACTATATTATAATATCTGGTGGGAGTGGTGAGGATCTAAATACCAGCATTTGTAAGCCGGTGTCAATACTTAACTAATTTGTAGGCTCGTTGGGTTGTGGGACTTGGGGATCACAACCATGAGTTCATGGTTGTTGTGGACCTGTTATGGTCATGTGAAGAATCAATCCCTTCTTCCAACTATCCAATAATCATACGCCTTTTCAGCCTCTATGTTTAGAACTAGAAGTTGTATAATTTTCTTAGAGTACCTAACAGGTGTTCTAGCAACTTGAATGCATAAGCTAGTATCTATGTCAATGAGGAGGTCTCCTGCATCAGGTTGTGGAACCAAAGGATCACAACCAAATGTTTTCTCTCTTTTGAATCCTTGCACAGTCATTCAGATGTTTTATCAAGGCAGTCTATAGTTTGGATGGTTTGACCAAAATGTGTAAGCTTTGTCGTCTTTGATATTTAATCCTCTTAGTTGTTCACTAATTGCTTGTAAGTTTGTTGTTGCTCGAAAGACCTGTATCCTAAGGTCTTGATCTATATCAGCTAATGTTGTGGGTAGATTTGGCTAGGGCACTATGGGTTCAAATATATATTCTCGAGGCTCTCTAGGTCCTGTGATTGTCATACAAAATGATTCAACTTTTAACTAACATTAATGAACTAATTACAAAAGAAGTATTTACACTATGCAAGCATTCTTCTATTTTTGTATTTTCAATGATGTATTTCAATGAAATTAAAGAGCAGCTATTCTAGTATATTTAGAAAAATGAACAACTAATCTAGCAACAAAATTTAAAACAAACAAAGTAGCTTGGTGTGGGTATTTTCCTGTGCAGTTGTGATTTTATCCTAAATATCTAAGAAACTAATTATATTAAATTGAAAGGCTCTCGATCCTACCTCATAAGTGAGGAGTGAATCATAGTTTCTCAGAAACTATCAATCCCCACAACTTCCCCGTGATATCAAGAGCGAACTTTGAACTGAAATAAAGTAATTCACTACTCTATTTGATATGTTGTAACTAAAACTTTGATAGCTCAAACCTGGCATTTACATAACAGTGGTAAATCTAGTTGTGTGTGATTTCATCCCCTCAGTGTGATCTCCTCATTCCTTTGTGTCCTCGTGAATCCAGGAAAACATGTATATGATAGTATCAATAGAAGATGGTATTCGAACAATGGCATCTTTGGATATAGATTGAATACAATGCGAGTAGGAGAGGGATAACACAAGTGAACAGAGCTTGACTATGTAATTCCTAGCAGGATTTATTGCGAGAATACAACACAAGTGTACCGAGAGTTTTAGAATATATCCTTGTGATAAAATAAAACCTGTAACTTTAATGGATTCTAGTCTAGAAATGAAGTTATTCTATGCTAAACTGATTGTATGGAGCATCAATGGAACAAGACTAAATGACCTCTAAAAGACTAATAATGAAGGTAAAACATGAAATTGATATAATTCTAAGCAAGAAATTCGTAGACCGAATAAGAGAATTGAGAAGATGAGAGGGCCAATTGCTTGAAAACAAGTCGGCTATTTATAACCAATGCATTTACCAAAGGGTAACTCCCATTTGAACTCTTTTACTATAAACAATGGAAAAACACTATTACCAGGGAACCAAAAACATTAATGCCAGCCAAATTGGTGAAGAAAGCATGTAAAACTAAAGATTTATGTTTGATGCAATTCTCGAAGGATCTAGAAAATGCATACAGGGACCGCCGCCTCCCCGTCTGTGGTGGTAGTTCAGGACCGCCACCTGTCTTGGGCGGCAATCATGTGACCGCCACCAAGGCGGGGCTATGGTTTCATCATTGAATCCTAAATGAAAGAAAATAGGGGGGGAAAAGGGTAAAACAAAGCATGTAGAGGCTGAGTAGGGCATGCGGGATACAAGCGCATACTTGGCGTGCCTTTCTGGATTCCGAACACCTTGTAAGGAGACCTATATCATCATCGGGGTATGTGTAACATCGTTCCGATGGTGTAGTACCCTAAAATTTTGGGTATGTATAGTACACCACCTCTGTATCTACCTTAGTACATAAATCTCCTCTAACTCCTCCATCATGCCCCTAAATGAGGGATATCTAGTATATGGCCTTTATACAATATCAACTCCGAAAATCCCCATTAGTAACTACATGTAGTAGATAACATCATATGTGGCTCTCGCCACCCTCAACTGACCACCAACAAGTACCCAACATCTCGTATCTAACTTAGAGTTGGTCACCCCGAACCAATCTTGTCGTGGCAGACCCATTGGGTGCAAACACGCAATGTGCTCGTATGCCCAACAGTGTAGTAAAAATGTGCAACACATCCCAAACCTTGTGAATCTCCCATAGGCCCATAACTCCCTATATAGTTACACTAGGAATGTCATGGCCCAAGAAAAGTAGATCCGCTCCTCCATCATATCCTAAAGCACTCCCATCAGTGCTCGTGGGAATCTCTCACCCTTAGAATCTGGTAAGGTAAAGCAACCTACTACCTCCATCATCAATACAACCATCCTCATCTCCTGAGGGAAGGCTGCATACATGTCTCCATAACTAAGGCTCACACTATGATACCTTAGCTCACCCATCGCCTCCCCAAATACAGCCACTATCGGCTCTACTGATGCCTCTGACAAAATGGAATAAATTGGCTCCCCTACAATAGGAAGCCTCATGATCCGGTACACATCCTCTAAGGTGACAGTCATCTCTCATGTTAGAAGGTGGAAGGTATTTGATGTTGAATCCCATCTGTCAATGAGAGTAACCATCATACTATGATCACAAACTATCTACCTATAGCATCGGACCCCGATAAGCCTGACCTCGGTTCCTTTGTGCTCACACTGGATCACATCTTTCCTAATAGTGGTGGTACTTTGTCCCGCATCTAGATCTTGTCTCTATCATGCATCAAAACACAACATTGTCAAGACTTTCCCATACCCAACATACCTCTTACCCGATAAACCTATTTCCAAAACACTTATTACCTATTACACCATACCCACACACCAACCCTACTGACTACCCCTTTTCCCCAACCCAATTTTACACCCATTAACCCTTACCATTCTTACCTATCCTAGTTTAGTTCACCTACTTCCCCACCCCACATTGCCAACATCACCTATGTTGGGGTTAGCACACCATTGTAATGCAGAGATAATATATCGATCTAAGCATACATGCAAATAAAAGTGGATATTCTTTTAGAAGAAATATTAATCAACACTAGATTTAACGTGGTTCACCCAAAGGTGGGATACGTCCACAAAGAAACAAGCCAATCTATTATCCAAAGCTTTGACAAGATATGCAATTGAAGATTTATAATCTTCCACACCTCTCGATGTACAGAATTTCTTTCTCTCAAGCTTTTGCTTCATCACCAAGAATTCTCTCTCTCTCACCAATTTTTTTTTTTAAGTTCTTCTTAATTATTTTTAATACATACTTCTAAACCCTAGCTTTTATGTTTATATAGTTTTTATAGACTTAGGACACTTAGCCATGAAATTACAATCAATAAATATACTTTAATACTAAAAATAGATCTAATTCCTGAGAGTTAATTAAAACATCCTTACACGGGTAACTAACATCGGTTCTCCTAACCGATGTTAGTTCCTCCTTGCCTGACCAATGTCGGTCCCTCTTAACCGATGACGGTTACTTTATTTTCTAGAAAGTTTTACATTGCAAGCTAAATTGAATTAATTGAGCTCCAAAACTCAACAATCTCCCACTTGGAGATTAATTAGTGCACCATGCTTGTACAATGTCATTCTTGGATCCTTACTTATCTTTGTTTCTTCCTCTTCAAGTCTCAAACTCGAAGACCAACAGAAGTCGATTGTAGGTCCAAATTCTCCTTTGCTAATGGCTTCATTAGCATATCTGTAGGGTTCTTGCTCATATGAATCTTTTCCAAATTCAATTGTCCATCCTCCAATACCTACCGTATGAAGTGATACCTCAACTGAATGTGTTTTGTTCTCGAATGAAATGCTGATTTATTTTCCAAATGAATTGCACTCTTACTATCATTGAACAGGTTTAAAATCATCTTGCTCCTTTCCCAACTCTTCCATGAACCTACTCATCCATATTATCTCCTTGTTAGCCTCCATAGCTGCAACATACTCTGCATCTCGTAGTAGAAAAATCCACACCCTTCTACAATCTTTAAATCTAGCTAAATTTCACCCCACCTATTGTGAAAATATATCTAGTAGTTCCCCTTCTACAATCCATATATGTCGGTTCCCACGATACCGCTTTACCCGCAACATTGTCTCCCCACTTAGTTGCTTGTTAGTTCCCTTCGCCGCTTAGTCACTAACTTGGCTATGCAGGGAACTAATGATCCAATGGAACTGTTTTGTCGGTGCTCAAAATAACTAATTTTCTTGTAGTAAAGTGCCTCCAACTCCTTATTATAGCCGGATCGCCTTACGAATAACATAAGGAACACGAGAATTATTCTGTTGGTTCCTAAAAATCTCGATCCATCTGTAATACACTCCTATTCCTTTTTTACAACTAATACGACAATGCGGGGAACATGAGGAATGAAGGAAATGTTCCTCATATTCCTCCAAAATCTGATTTTACCCCAAATGGCCCAATTTTTCTGATTTTTTCGCTAAGTATGGAAATGACGAGCTTGTAAAGGAGGAAAGGAATGTTCTAAACATAAATTTTCTCCATTTTTGATCAATTTACCTTGTACAAATCTAAATGAAAATTTAATTTATCGAAATGGACCTATGAGAGTGTATTTTGGATAATAAAACCCTCGGGAAGAAAAACCACTAAATTTTTTTATTATATTACTCAAATAAAAAATATTTATTGAAGCACCATATTCACAAGGAACACCAAGCCCTAGTTTAGTGAAGAACCAACTCCACAAGGAGGCTATAACCCCCTAATATTATCAATCACCCACTCAACCACCTTTAGATGAAGATATCTAATGTTTTGTTTCTTCTACAACTGATGAAGATCACAATTTTTGCTCACACACCTTCAAAACCTCTTCAAACCCTATCTTTTTAACTCACTCTTTCTTCTTCTTTCATGGACTTATCTAGATTACAAATCTTGCACACATTCTCTATAAGCTTCTTCATACTTTCAAACACTTCCTCATCTCTGATTTTATGCTTTGATACCTATTTCACACTCACACTCTATTCATACTTTTTCCCTCTCTCTTAAGAAGGTCAAATTTGATCCAAACACTCACTTTTATATGCATTTCAAATCAAAATAATAATAAAATTTGGTCCTTCATCAATATCTATAACAATATAACTCAAAAAAGCATAACAAAAACTTATATACATTCATCAAGTGAGCCCATGTAGGTCATCCATACTCCAATGCACCAAACAAGCTAAAAATAGCTCAAAACCACATCACCTAGTTCACCAAAGACGTCAAACCTCGTCACCATGATTATTAAAGCCATAATATAGCTCACACATATCAAATATGACATAAAAAGAATCATAAATGGTTTTATATTATCTTGCACCAATCAAATGTTTTATAACACTATAAAGAAGGGCAATATCCTTCTCAAAACAGGTTGTTTCAGGGAAATGGTCATGACCTATGGACCTCGAGATCACACCATATCACCTCAAATATTCCATGTAACCACTTATTGAAAATACACTAATATTTATATCACATACATACTTTCTAGAGCTCATGAAACATCGATACATGCAAACCACACGAACTTTCCTCTTCACCAAATTAAGCTTCCTAGAAAGAAGGTTTGGAAACACAACTACACCCTTTATGTCACTTTAAATAACTCTAAATTACTTAACTAGGGAAAAATTCATCCCTCTTCACTCTCTAATGGATAACAAGCATCAACTAATCCATATCATGCATCTTTTACTTCAATCTTCAAGCATGAGGAATCCTGTCCTAAAAATAAGAAACCTTATTCTTCACAAAATGAGTTGGTTGACCTATCAATCCTCATCATCAAGAGATAAAATATATACCATTGAAAATAATTTTTAATATAATTTCCATATTATCTTACACTTCCTCCCAACTCTAAGTGGAAGGCCTCTAACCAGGACAATCTTTGAATCGCTCATTTAGGCTTGTAGGACTCAAGAACTAGTCTTGAGGTCAACTTGTCTGTCACCTCCAAAAACACTTACAACATTAAACATGTCATGTAACACCATTAGATATGTTTTATAAACACTAAAAACCCTCCAAAATCATGAATAACTTCATAATAATCACCAACCTTGTGAAGTTACTCAAGACCGTGTTTAACCAAGCATCTTTAAGATTTGACCTTCAAAGAAAATGTCATAAATTTCTTATCCCTTATCAAAAACTCAATTTTTATATGTCATTAGAAATATCTTGGAACCAAGATCACAATAAAACTAAAACCAAGTCTTAACCCCACTTGTAGATTCTCAAATCCACTTTTACAAAAGAATGCTCCAAATTGGCCCAAAAACCATTCTTCATAAATAAGACAAGCTTTGCCCTCTAGGACATAAACCATGATATGAAACAATCATGGAAATAAATTAAAACTCTAAGGATAAAAATAATGTCAATTTATTTCATACCTCCTTTGGAAAACTTTTCCTCAAATTGAACTTCTTCAGAACTTTCCTATTTGTGTGGGGTCCACAAATCATCACATGATCTATCTTACCTTTCTAGAAAGATGGAGGAGTATTATACAACCAATAATCATCATACTAGCAAGAACAATAAATTTTGGGAACTTACCAAGCATATCTTCTCCATCACTTTTGACCTAGGGTTTCAAACTCACAAAAAATAGTTTACCTTCTTAACATTTGTTCATAAAAATGTGACAATGAAATGACCTCATTGTTTTTTTAAATTATCTTAGCTCAATGTAAAAACATCCTTGAAATCCAAAAGGTCCCATGAAAAGCACACAATCTATGGTGAGTATCAAAATTTGCAATTCGAGCTAGAAATCACTATTACTTGGACCATATTTTACTTAAAACATCATAACT
Organism: Taxus wallichiana var. yunnanensis; assembly: GCA_018340775.1. Classification (NCBI taxonomy): domain Eukaryota; kingdom Viridiplantae; phylum Streptophyta; class Pinopsida; order Cupressales; family Taxaceae; genus Taxus; species Taxus wallichiana. The sequence goes on along the minus strand of CM031237.1, from coordinate 396,164,460 downwards.
TGCAAAACATTCTTTAGAATGACTTGAAATTTTTCTCACACCCCTATGAACCATCTCCAATCATCATGTCATCTTAAATAGGTCTACATCTTAATATCCCATCTCATTTGCATTACTAGCCCCGGGATTTTGCATGGTTTGGGATATGCAATAATAGAAGAACCTCATATCTCATCAAGAAACATATCCAAAAGGACATAAAACACCTGAGAAAACATGTATCACATCCCTTCATGCCTTAATGAGATCATATGGCTCTATACCTCATCCTCATGCCTCATTTGGCCTCCTAGAACTTAGACTAGGTTTAGATGTATGCCTCGCAACTAAGACTTCCACACATTCTGCACTCTAAAACTCATGTTAGTTCCTAAAAAGTCTCCAAACATGCTCCTCATACTGATACCATGCCCCTCAAGTCACCATGTATCTCCATTCATGAAGTAGCCTAGAATATGCCCAAAAATTCCAAGGTGTGTTGGATCACTTAGACTAAACCGAGCACTCACCGAAGCGTACAAGGGTACCAGCTCCCTCTTTAGAGTAATTTCTTTGATATATTAGCATGATTGCAAATATAATTTGGATCCATAACAAATAATCAATTACACCACAACACATAAACCAGATCTAGATCTAAACCATATGAAATATTGACTAAACAATGACTATAATGAGATTGACCATGTAAGAACCACATTCAAATCACATCTAACACCATTATCCAGCCAATAGTATCCATTATATTAAATACTGTAAAACATAGAAGCTTCATACATCATGATCCAGTTTCCATAGTCATGCGCACTAGCAATTCCATGCGAAGATAACTCTCGATAAAATGGTATATCCAAACCGTGTAAATCAATACATATATATAGGGGTGGGGACTTTCCCTTCACCACCCATGCACCTTCCAAAAATAGGCTACATGCTAATAATGGCCATGTCCCTTACATAAGAACATAAAAGCATGTAAGTGTTAATAATAGATCTCATATAGTTAACCCTTAGTATAGATCCTATTAATAGCTCAAAAATTTGCATGGTGCTCGATCTTCCACTTGCCCCAAAATAACCTTGTGTAGCCCACAATTCTTCATACCTTTATGTGTTTTGCACTCCATGTCCAAAAATAGCCTTGATCTACAAAAGTGGCTAAGTCTTGTTTCCAACCTATTTATGGGTGCACTCCTATTTTGTTATACTTATGCACACATATACGTGCCATGTTCCCATTTGCCCAATCCTTATGCACTTTCATCCTTGAGCTATATTTTATCCACTCAATAATTCACCATGCTCTATCACCTAGGCTAGCTAGGTCACCTGATTAGGCTTGCTAGACCAAGATAATCTAACCGAATCCACTCATACAATCGTGAAACCATCTAAAACCCCATGTCATCATCATGTCAAGCACCTTATAGAACCGCTTCATCATCCTCGTTGTCATTAGTGAGATTTTACATCAATGAAAACACCTAAACTCACACATTCCAACATAATGACCTCCAATCTCTCGAAAATAGTCCCTTTCAAAAAAATTATTTACAAAATTAGGTCTAGATCCATCTATAGTGGTTTGGTTCATGGGATTGGAACATATCATGTGACTAAATATTCATGTGTTTTTCTTCATTCCTTTTATATATTTGTGTGTGAGGATATCGAGGTAATTGGATAATATGTACACTACTCCTCCATCTTAATCAAATTCTCTAGGATATTTCCTCTTCATTGTTAGTTCATGCATACTCAACTCCTTTCCTACTTCAGATTATCCTTTGGAAAAATTTAAAAAATTGGTACTAATCACCCCTTATACTTTTCCTACCCAACACAAATCTTAATATTCAAGCATAACAAGAACAATAACTTCTCCCTCTGCAAAATGAATAAGTGTGTTCCTTCCATGTTCTACATCTTTTTAATTTACTTAACATGATTTTAATTGCTCGAATTACAAACATTATTTACATTTGAGTTTCATTTTAATTTCTTATATGGACATTGACTACACCCACATTATAGGATTCACCATGGAATGTGCCAACACAAATGAAAAAGACAACAATAATTAAGTAAAGACAAAGTATGTTTGTCTATTTAGATATGTTTTTTCTTTACGTATGCAATTTTCAATTCAACACTTAATGGGTGGAAAATATATAAACTCAAATTTGGTAACTTATCCTTTACAATGAAAAGTTTTGATTTGTTCCTATGCTAATAAAAATGCTCACATTTTAAATATTAATTGAAAAATCGTTCTCTCTCTCCCATGAATTTTTGATATCTACACACTACTTTTTTATTCATCCTTACATTATTAAATATGCAGAGAAATAATCAAACCCCAAACATATTTCCCTCACTCTATATTCGTCACTAATTACTTTTCTAGGATCAAACAGAATAGGCCTAGGTAATTCCACTATTTTTTTACCTATACATTCCCATACCCTCTCATCTAATAACTCTTTTTATAATTTGAAAATATTATATGCATCAGTTCATTTTCCCTAGGTCAGCCATAATGTGAATATCTGACCTTTAGAATCCTATCAAAGCAAGTCACTTCAACTTTATAACTCACTTGGAATTCTCATAAAAATACATTACAAATATCAACTCTAAAGCTTTCAAGGATCTCCTAAATATTCCTAAAGTAGTTTCACATCATTTATAGTAGCCACCACATAGGTCTAAGTTCTCAAACTAGGTTCATGAGTCTATCTTCCTCCATTTCCAATAATGCAAAGGTATTAGAGCCATGTCTTAGTAAGACATATTTGCACCGAATATTTCCTAAGGTATTCAAGGGACAAAGAAGATCGAGTCTTAGCATATAAATCACACCACATCACAATACTAATGTACTAGTTACATTTTCTATTCTATAGCTAGCCCATTATCTTTGTATCAAGATACATGAGGGTATACATAATGGGGTTGGCTTAGATTACATACACTACTTACACCTACACTAGAAGAACTATATGAGGATTACTCCCACTTAAGGGATGTAGTGCACAACTTGGATTGGATCAACATGGATTGAATGTTAGGGGTTTTCTAGAATCAAACACACAAGAATTTATCCTTTTGCTAGTTCATAGTTTTATGAAGTTTTATGTAAGTGTTTATGGCTTGTATTTTTTGTAGGTTGTTACAAGTAGTTCTGAAGTTGTGTGAATCTTAGAAAAAAATCCAATTCCGGGTCTAAAAATGAAGCATTTCAATATTCGAGTAGCCTTTTCACCAAGTCTACATAATCGGATAACTTTTGTTAACACTCTATGTAGATAATTCTTTATCCTTCATTATGTTTGAGAAATGTTTATATTGGTATAACATCGTTTACTATATTAAAAAATATTTTGGATTGTATAATTAATGTTTATTAATTTATTAGAATAATTCATAATATATAACTTATAACATACCTTACATCCACACATTATAAATCTCACCAATAGTTTTTAGAGTGTTAACACTATGTAAGCGATCATTATTACTTAGCATGTCTTCAATGATGATCACATCCCTAATATTAGGAGAAGAAGAAAGGGTATCCACTGGATATGTTTTCTTTTGAACATTGTATGGGAGTTGAGTATGTTCATTGAGGTAATCACTATTCCTAGAAATATGCCTATAGGACATCGATAAAAACATATCCAAGCATGGCCTAAATATGAAACCTTATAAATTATGTAAATCCTAGAAAAGGTATACTAAGGAGTAAACCATAGGAAAAATTTGAGAGATCGGGTTTGAAATATAAAAATCATAAATAAAATCTAGGATGAGACGTTAGAAACAAAAAATTGAAACCTTGAGGGTTACAAAAAGTTTTGTAATATCAATAAGAAGTTTTACAAATGTTTGAATCCAAATTAAAAATAAGTTATGTTGTTTTATCTTTAATTTGTATTCTAACTTAAAACTCATGCACAATTAGATTTTATAAATAAATGCTCCAATGTTCATGTTTGATAGTACATGTAAATGAAATTACAAATGATATTCAACTAAGCCACACACTAAAATAAAGTAAAATATAAGAGGATAAATTCACTTATATTTTCTTTTTTTTGTAGAGTCCTTTGGATCTCGAATTAAGGGCAACAAATTGTGACTATTTCAAATGTGCTTCGTCTCAATACGAGGCTCTAAAAATATGTCAAACGCTAATGTCAAAAATGACTCTAGCACTTGGAACTATTTTTGTTCCTAGCACTAGTGTCTATCTCTATAAACACTTCTAATATTTTTGGTTGCTTCATCAATGTATATAGCTACTTCCTACACTTTCTCTTCCTTTGAAACCCTCTTGCATGCACTTATGTGATCAAAATCGTAGTTTCTTGCATTATCACTCAAATGGATATTAAATAAAAATCAAGTAATGTACGCGGTAGTTGGACTACTCTTGGTGTAAAACCCCCTTGTTGATTCTAACCAATAACTATACAACATTTCCCAAATGAGGTGCTCAAACTCCATGTACTACTCATATTGCTTGTGCAAGTGTGAATGAAAATTTAGAATACATCTACCTATGTTTACTGTGTTCCTCAACATGAATAGTGAGATAACTAAGTAGATATAATATACCCTTTATAAGTGTTGAATAGAATGTTAAATTAAGGTTCTAAATTAAAGTGCTTTTAGATATATAAACAAACCCTTTAAGTGATCTTGGTGTATTATTGCTTTATAACACTTGATATGTATTTGGAATACTTTTACTTGGCTTGGAATACTATTATAAGAGTGTGGAGTGCTTCATACTTTCTTAGGGAGTGTTACTGATGTTTTATATTGATTTAGGGTAGTTTAGGAAAAATAAATAAATTTGTTTGGAGATGAATATTAAGTGTACCTTTCCACTTCCAAATAGGATCTTGATAGCTCCAAGTGAGCAAATGATATTTTTAGTTATCTTTTATACATTTCCATGTGATAGAATTTTTCATAAAGGGTGACCTAGAAATGGGAATTAGGATATACTTAAGAAATTTGAACTTGGCAAACAAAGGACACTTCACCCAAAAGGGGACAAAATCATGTGGTGATTCCTTCCAAACTAGATCATAGTGTCCAACAAGGTGAGTGATAGTAGGTAGAATTCTAGAGGAGTGTAATATGAGATACAATATGTGTATAAGTGATAAGATTAGTCCTTCGGATGTCTAATAAGATGAATGAGAGAATAAGAAATTGTTTTTAAAGATTTAGTAATAGGTATGATAATACATTTGAGATATTTTTTTCATATAAATCGTGATTAAAGAGTATGACACAAATTAGTGTTACTAAGAACCTAATTACCATATTTAGGTGTATGTATTTTTATCAATGCAAACCTTTGTTCAATTATTTAGAAAAGAAACTAATAAAGTTAGATCACTTTCCTCTATTATAATTTGGATTATTTAGACACCATGGATAGTGAAGTTAATACTTATATCACTCTAGAATTCTCAGTATGAACGGCTTCAACTTTAACTAAGGAATTAAAACTCATCAACTCTTTGGTCCAATGTTACATTTTTAAAGCATGTTCACCTTAGAACTTTCTCTAATCAATGTTAAGAAGCGTCATATTGGTTTGCATGCCATCATGTATATTTATTTTAATATTTTTATGGCTCACATGTTTCAATTTGATTATACTTATGAGACCTTAATATACATGTGTTTTCTTAAACATTTTACAAGGTAAAAGTGTCATATTTTGGTTATAAACGTCAAAACTTGAAGAAGTTCTTGTGGGTAAACATATTTTTCATTCTTTTGATATATAATTTTTAATACTAGATTAAATGGGGCCATATTTAGATAACTAGATTTAGACTTTTGCACTCTTTAACATGCTTGAATGATTGGAATACATATGAATCTTGTTGGGGTGGTTTCGTGTCATTTATGGATATGCATCTTGTATACAACCCTAATAGGATAGAATATTATCTATGTCACATATCACTCATTGTTTCCTTAAGTGCTCATTGCAAAATAGAGTAACAATCATTGCTTTAGGAATTATTTAATAAAAATGAACATTTCATGACACTCATTTATCAATCTTACAAAATAAAGAACACATAATGTGAAAATTACTATCTAAGCTACAATATTCAATTAAATACAACTTCATGTCGGTCATAGTATAGAAAATAAAAATTGGGATTAAGGTATGCTCTTGATTTTTCAATAACATATAAATACAATTACATATAGCATACATTAAGGCTTCAAGATCCAACAGGGTATCTTTTCTATAATACATCAATATTGTGATTTCAAAACTAAGAAAAATAATAATCAATTGAACAAAATAACAAAAATCGAGTCTCTTAACACTAATCATCATAAGTATAATCATTATCGTGAAAAGCCTTCAAAAGGCTAAAAATCCTTATATAGGAATATATCGGAAAACTTCCTATTCTTCATCCCCAAGATAAACATCACCACATTTATGTAAACATACATAGTATAGTTATAACATAGACCTAACTAAATTTTGATTAACTCGAGTGATTTGTACATACCATGTGTTCTTCTTGGATATGTTTATTTTCCTAAATTATCTTTCTTTACATACTCAACATTGATAGCATATCCTTACCACATGTCATTCTTATTTTGTGAAGAATCCTTCCTCGGTCCTCATATGAACCCGTGTTCCAATTATTCCTCAAAAACATTTATGCCCCTTCTTGCGCGCTTCATTTCTTTGTATGCATATTAAAGCTAGAACCCTATCGACAAATGACTTTGTACACTACATACCTTCATGCTACTCAATATCAAAATGGATTATTTTACACCTTGAAGGATTTATTCCTTAGAAAACCATTGTGGAAAAAAAATCTTTATCGTGCATTCATTCTATCTATTCACACATACATTTTCTTAGCCATCTTTATTTTCCAGTCATACTTATCTAGGATCACCTTGTTCTATTCACAAATGCCTTATAAATCATATTTAAAACAATTCTCCAACTCACGTATTTCTAATATTTTGCTTTATATAGTACTAAAAACCTAGGACACTATCATCTATTGATAGTGCCCTTTTCTTTCAATATATTGCCAAAGTGACCAATGACTATTTTTCAAATGTGAGCACTTTCATTAGATATTCCTCAACATGCTTCATATGTGTGTAAAATTAAATAATATTAACCTACATATACAAATTATTACATAGGTAACTATTTCCTCTTAAACACCTAAAGGTATTCTTACACATATTAGATATCATTACACTAAATACATATGTACATCTCAAATATTCAAAGATTATTTCACTAAGCTAAAATGTGAAATATAAAGAGGTTAAAGTTAGATGGTGTCGAGTGTCAAGTTACAAAGGAAGGATCACATCTCGATTCCACATTATTCTAGTTTCAAATTCACATGGGAATAGAGAGAAATATAATAAGCTTGATTCCCCTTTAGGGTATTGGTATGTAGTGCACTTCTCATCTACATTTGAGAAGTGATGAGGTCAGATTGATCCCTATATCTCTAAATATATTTTACTATGAATTATTGTTTTGGTGTCTTATTAGGGAAAAATAAAGGAGAGATAGTGCAAAAATTTTGCATCAAATCATAGGGCCTAAACACCCAATATCCAAATTTTAGACACGTAAGAATGACTCTAAATTTGTAATATCTTATAGCTCCCTTTTAGACATGGTTGGTAGGGTTTGAAACTGCTATCTAGATTTAATGACACTTCCCATATGACCTTTCTTCATCTAATTTTTACCAAATACCCTAACATGACACATTCATGAGTTAGCTCTAGTTCTTTGTACTCATTATACTTTACATCTTCAAGATGAATCAGATTGATCTTTATATCATACATTGTATGGTTATATCTTTCAATTATTTCTCTATAGAATTTATCACTTTAACCTTGCATTAAGTTTAAAATCTACTTATTTTTAATAGTTTTAGCAAAGGGTCAACTTTGATTCATTTAATATGGTTCCGCATAAAATAATCAAAACTATTATATAGTGTAGTCACATAATACAAACCATGTATCCATTAAGAACAAGGACCATTCCTTGTACTTTATACTATTTAAATTTGGTCCATATAAGGGTGTACCATTTCTTGTGCTATATAAACTAAACCATTTGAATAGAGTAGCACACTGCTATGATATTTCCACCAATTATACCATGCTCGTAGTGGCTCATATTATTCTTGTATTCACACTATTAAAATATTTTCCAAAAATTGGGAATCTCATTCCTATGGTTAAACTCTTTATATAGTTACCGTAAGGGTCATGTTACTCATCTCCCATTGATTATATAGTGCCCACTTTGTGGGATACTTGTTTTTATGAGTAAATTGGTCATATTTTCCCAATTGAGGCATCTTGTGTTTGTTTCTTATATCGACTATATTTTTTCTCACAAGGGGAAAATTGTTCTTATGATTACACTTTTTACTTTCACCCATTTAGGTACTTTACCTTGTACCATCATCAATTACACATCTCCCACATGGGGTATGAATCTCCTATATTTGCATTCTTTATATCTTGCTTATATAAGAAATAACACCACAATGGTGTTTACATAGATATTACATTCATTGATACATGGGGCTTCTTACTATTGTGCTTAAATTTCTTATATTGAAGCCCACATGTGGTAAATTTTTCATTGGTACATGCTTTCAAGATGATATCTTGCTATGTTATACATGTCATTGCATTATTTCTTATTTTACACATAGTATGCATAATCAATTTCTTTTGAAATATTTGATTCCTAGAATTGTCGCACACCACAAAGGGGGGCATACATTTTTCTTATTTCATCTCTAATACACTCTCTTGTTCCCTCTTATGAAAGCAATTACATTGAGGTTATCCAAGAAGTACACAACATACTCCTCATGGTCTCACCACGAGACACATATACATATCATCAATAGATACACATATGCTTATATTCAACACATATTCTTTTGGATAATCTAATTTCACAAGGAGTCTTCACATTATTCAACAAAAATAGGTGTATTGGTTCATATTCTCTCTTTCCTATATTTGAGCAATTCAAAGACTATATATTTATATAAAAACTAATTCACTTGCACAATTATATATATATATATATATATATATATATATATATATATATATATATATTTTTTAGGGCCTATTTTTTCCAAATCCCCGAACACAAGAGTGTGGATGTTAGTTTTAGAATCTTCCCAACCCTCTACGGTGTAGATCAAATGACCTCTCTCCTTTTCACTTTCACCTCATTGTCATTCCTATACTAACATCTAGAACTCTCAACATGGGGAAAGTCGACTACAAATACTATGGATCCACATGATTGGCTTTGTTTTGATATGAATGTACACACACATATCAAAGTGGAGCACTATGTAGTACCTAATTTTGGTTCATGACCTAGTGTTAACTACTATGGTGCTAGTGTATTAGTGTGTTTATTGATTATTGTTCCAAATTAGGATCTTGTCGACACATATTCCTATGTGTTATGTTTGAATTTCCAATCTTTCTCTTGTCAACCTTTTATTCTCTTCTAGATGACCTTATTCACTTCCTCTTCGCCAAGTTTTCTCACTCCTATTCCCCATGTTTTTATCATTAGTGGATTTTTATTGGGCTGTAGCAATATGGTTCTAGCATGTCATTACCATATTATGATGGTTTAGGGCACTTTTATCATATTTCCTTTTGATCCTTTTTTAGGTCATGTGGGATTTCTTGTTTCTTTTCTTTGTTTCCCATGTGTTGTGTGTTGGTATACATGCTAATAAGGTCTTAATGTAGAAATAACATAAATACATAAGTGCATTTAGCATAATGAATCACATAAGAGAAAAATTATTGAAGTTGTAACAAGGAATTGATTTATTTTCAAGATCATTCCCATGATAAAGTACAAGTCTTGTATTTAGAGAAGAGCATGTAGCATTTACTTTTGTATATGATTAGAGCATTGAAAAGATAAGGGTTGGGACACTTACATTACAATGGACTCTGATGTATTGTATTATACTTGGTGTGATGTTTTCCAAATTGTTCAAAATCTTAAGAATTCACCAATAATGGAAGGGTAACACAAGCCCCTATTAACTCCCTTCGCTTATTATAGTTTTATAAGGTGGTGCGAGCTTATTAGGGTTCTAAGGAGGAGATTTGTTTCCAATTGACTCAAACCCTATAACAACGGAAAATCAAGATATGTCTTTGCACTGAGAGTAGACAAAAAAATCATCAAATCAATTTCATTGTATATGACAAGCTTACAAAAAATATATTATAACAATTGTAGATGTGCCACTAAAGGAGTGCTATGATTTTAGTCAATAATCTCAATTTCGATTAATTTCTTCACCTCACTCTTTAGACACATTTTTCAAGATATATTTTCATGACTATAAATTTGAAATAGCAACTAAATATATTTCACTCAAAAGCCTTGATTCCTTCCAGCAATTCAATTATTCCAAGTTTCCCCAATTCTTTTAAGCATAGATTAATATGATCAATTTTAATTTACAATAGACTTATACCCATTTAAGGTTTAAGGTACATTAATTAGTTGGCAAAACCGCTTTCCACATCTACAATCTTTACATGGCAGTTCTATTGGGCCTTTGAGAGAGTACACAATCTTTTCTTTATATTGAAAGTGGGTCTATAGAAAAATTAAAGTAAAAGTTGATATATCATCCAAGACCACGTCATTTAATATGTACAATTTGTTTGTACTCTATTATGGTCCCATATTATCCAATTGCTTTTATTGCAATCAGCTATTCTTCTTTGAATCTGACTTGGGGGCATTAAAATATTAATTTCTTTTACTCTAATTTCAAAATATCCCCACACCCAAATGCCTTAATCACCACTTTTGACATATGCTCTTATAATTTGGAAATATCCGACCATACCTTTTGTTTTCTTTTTTCAAAGGAAATGAGTTTGGGACCCTCAAAAGCTATGTTTTCTTCGTCCTTGAAAATACATATGGGCCATTTGATATATCCTCTCAAAGTCATCAGGAATGGCGGTTTGTATGCCTCTTTTCACCTAAAAAGTAAGCTTATTATATGTGAGGAATTGAATCCTTTCTTTTGCTTACTTTATTAATTGGAATTGAAATATTATACCAATTTTAGGACTTCATAATTTGTGTCATCTCAAGATTATGATTTGCAAATTGATGTACCCTTTCCACTCTTTCATCTCAAGATTAGATGAAGAGAAGGTTAATAAAATTGTTTAAAAGGGTTACTAGTGTATTTTCTCACCAATATATTATCTTTTTGAAAAATGTCATTATGTCATCCTATTCAATTTCATTCTTATCAATGTGTTACATTTATTCGATTCTATTTACAACACATTATTCTTATGCAAAATTTATCTTTAACATGTGCATCATTTGACTATTGGTGCTTGTTTCGGTGGTTTGCTTCATTATAACTTTATCAATGTTAGAGTTATCCATAACTCAATAATCACATAGCACTATTAAACAAGAGAACGTTGACTTCCATTGATACAATTCGTACTATTTTTTATCTTCTTACATTTCTCTTTGATATAATAATATACTTGTTAAAGCATAAAATGTGTCATACTTTCAGTCGTTTGGGACAATTACAATGTCAAGTGACCCTCTAACAAAACTTTAGTTTAGTTTGCTTAAAGTCAATAAAACTAACATACATGAGCTTAGGTATTTGAAGATGTGTTTTTGTAACTTTTGAAAAGAGCGTTTTCAATATTTTGAGGACATTTTTAATCTTTTAAAATAAATATGGCCTAGAAACGAGAGATACTAATTATGGTTTGAATTCAAGTTTACAAACACATATCATCATAATCTTGGTCAATTAAATTTACAACTGATGATAATGTTATTATAAATCTTCCATAATCTTGGAAGAAAATTTAATACAAGAGGATATGGTCCTTCAATAAATTTTTGATATAATGAAACTAGCCTACACTACACAATGTCTTCACCAACAACTTTAGTGTCATCTCAAGCACACTTTTGCAAACCGTGACATCCTAACTCCTATTCATTGATGCCATATAACTCGATAGTGATTGTATTATTCTTGTGATGCCTACTTTTTACTACACTATTTTGATCATAATTAGATTGTTATTATCTTTTTATTACTTTATATAGTTGTATTTCATAATAGGGTGCCATGACTACCTTAATATGATTATTGACCCACATTTTAGTATTTATACATGTTTTTACTTTTGGCACGAGTGTGGGACTTGATTCGATTAGTATTGTCAATGTATTAGATTTTGAGATTTATATCAAACTTTATTTTTGTTATATGAGGATCATGGCAATATTAGGGTTTGTTGCTCATTGGTCATAATTATAAAGTAAATGCAAATATTAGATGGTAATGTATCGAATTGAGAAGTTTAGGGATATAGTTGATTAGGTTAATTTCAATTATAATGAATTATGTGAATGTCATAAATTTGATTCTTGATTATAGCATGTTTTGTAATGCATTGAGATTGACTTGATATATTATGCTAGATTGTGTACACCAAGATATGAGCTAGCCTATAGAGTGTTAGAGATATCAATTAAATTAAAGATCAAATTATAATATAGATAAAAATGGGCTTATGCCACCATTGTATGTGTGAGGGATAGTTATGAGGTTCTTTCGTGAATAAAAAAGGATAAATCTCTTGAAATACGAATCCACAATTGCAAAACTAGGGAAATTGTTAGTGTGCTTTTATGGCTAGGGGGCATACCTCGGTCATATCTCTATCCCTATTCAAGGTTGATAAAATAACATGTGAGACATGCAATGATAAATGACATGAAAAGGTATACCTATTTTGGGGCCTGAGTAAACCAAGATATGGTGTAAGGCTTATTAGTGGTATATTGTTTATTTTTTATGGTGTTTTGACCAATTAGAAGTTATCATTAGTCACACCTTGGTCGCATATGCAATTACAGAGAAATCACATAGCAGACGCAAGCCAATTGCAATTTTGAAATCTAACTATGTTGAAAATTTTGAAATCGACTATGTCGCGAGCTTCAAAATATCCAAGCAATCTTATTTTTCCTATGGGAAAAACTTGTGAATAAGAAAATAATTGTGAAAATAGTTAAGAAGAATGAAAGGAGGGGGTGAGTCTTATTTTATAGATTTGGGGTGCGTAGAAGATTTGGATAGATATGAGTGCAATGTTCATAGAGAGTTGAAATTATAAGGGTACATAGAGCATTGGAGATGCGCATGGGTAGGTGGAGTGCTTAAGTGTATAAAGGGGTGTGTTAAATGTGAGTCGGTAAGGTAGATTACATGGATTAAATGACTTTAATCAACCTTATTTTTTATTTTTATTTTTTATGGAATTTATTTGATTTTCAATTTTTTTGTTTTTATATTGTTTTTGTGTTTTTGTAAATGATGTGACCATGAAAGTGCATTTTCTCATGTCCGTATTTTTCCCCTTTTGGGTTACATGTTATAGTAGGTAGGATGTAGTGTAAAAATTGAAGATGAGATGGGGTTCGCCCAAACCTGTGACAATGGTTATCATGCATACATGCTTAGACAATTGACGGTCTAAATAAAAACCTAGAAATGCAATCAATGTGCCACTTCAAACAAGGACTCTAAAGGGGTTGATAGGTTGATTTTGCAAGGAATATAATATTTAGTTGGTTGAATAAAATAGATGCTAATTGAGTGTCATAATATTGATGAGAAAGGTTCAAGACAATATCCCCCTTAAGTGACAGGTTTTTGGGTTGTAGGCTACCCTAGCATAATGCGGTATGAAAAGTGGAAATCGATAAATGATATAAAATGACCTTAATAAAGGAAATATTGTTGAAGTGAGGGTCATTTTGTCACAACCATGTACAAGTGAAAAGTGAGAATTGATAGATACAAGAGTGGATGTGAGTGGATCGAATCCATCCTAAAGATCTCCTTTGCCAATGGTTAAAAAGAATTGAAATCTTTCTTCGTAAATATTAAATCATCAAAAGTTTATCTCAAGCTTTACCAAGATAGTCAAATTGCTCAACACGATGCTTCAAATCAGACACAAAAGTTGAATGGACAAAAAAAAAGCACACAACATTCACATAAATAAAAGAAGCTATCACTCGGGCTTTGATCTTGATCACCCAAATTATGCGCGACCCTTCTTCATTTATGCCTTTGCTTCATATAACTCTTGTGTTGCAGATCTTGATCCCAAAAAGAAGCAAAGAGTGAACAACTCATCGAATTTATAAGTTCACCCTTGCATAACACAAAACTCCAATACTCCACAATCGACAAGTAAGCTTTTGCATTAATCGGATCAATAAATAAGTTTAGACACTACATCTTGCACAACAAAGTAGTTGCCACTATGTCTAACCCCGCACTAAAAGCAATGTTGATGGAAAACAATCTTGGAAAGCACTATGGGAAATGGATGACCATCCTCCAAGAGTTTGACTTGGAAATCCACCTAATGAAGATAGCGTGTGGCATGGGTCCTATCCATGCAATGACACAAGTTGATTCACGCTTGGTCTACCAATAGTATATGGTCTAGTCACTTACATCAAAAGAATGGTACTAGGACAATATTTAATTTTCTCAACCAATTATGTCTTGTGCACCTCAATCGCACTCAATGAAGAGCATTATGCCTACAACATAAAAAATTCATGATAAAGGTGAGTGCAATATTAAAAAAAAATCGTGAAGTCATCTATTTGTGATGCCTTAACAAAGAAGAAGTCATGGCAATCTTACAAGACTTCCACGAGAAACATGCACTTGCCATGGTTCAAGAAATTTTACCGTACACCTAATCCAAAGGGCATGTTAGTATTGACCTTGTTTGTTCAAATACACATGTACACATGTAAGAAACTTCTATATATGTCACCATCACATTAAGAAAATGCAATCTGGCATGCCCTTGTAGCTATTTATTGAAGCACACTCCTCTCCTAAATGGGTGTTGGAGTTTGTTGGCATCATCAATGAGAATTCCTCAACTAGCCACAATTTTATCCTAACTGCATCAAACTACTACTCAAGCAAGGCAAAGGTGCAGCCCTTCAAAATTGCACAACATACATCGTCATCAAATTCCTAGAGGACCATATCATTACTAGGTTTAGTACGCCTTTTAAGTTGGTATGTGACAATGTCCTGCTTTTGATTCCGCACAATTTCTTGATTGGGCTTATGATCATAAAATTACTCTAAAATTTTCTTCTAGCTAATACTCGTAGGGCAATGGCTTAGAAAAGTCTACAAACAAAAATTTGTTGGTTGTAATTAGGAAGATTTAGATAAAAATTTGAGACTATAATTATCAACTCAAGTATGCCCTTTGGTCAAACAACACAAGAATCAAATATGCACTAGGTACAAGTCCCTATCATCTTGTCTATAACCTAGGCATTGTCTTTCTAGTAAACACGAGAATCCCCATACTAAAATCCATGCAGAATACTTGGAAAGGAATGATCAAATTGAGGCTAGACTCCTTACCTAATGCAATTAGATGAAAAAAATGAGATGACATCTTAACTCATTTTAGTAAGCACTAAGAGGCCCTCAAACATTGGTTTGACAAAAAAGCTAAGTTCAAAGCCTTCATGATAGTTGACCTAGTGCTACTATGGGATAAGGCACGGGAAAGAAGGGGAAACATAATAAATTTGACAAACTTTGGCTTGGCCCCTTCCAAATTACATAAATCCTAGGTGACAACACCTTCCGACTCGAGAACTTAAATGGAGAGGATATTCCATTCCCATTCAATGGGCACTTCCTTGAGCACAATTTCCATGCTCAAGTCCTTTTGTGCACAGCCTCTGCATTTTTCTTTGCCCAATGTTCAAAGGAAGCCCACGACCTTATACATAGCTTTCTTTGTTTTCTAGGTTCGCTTTTGTATTTGCCCTTACTATTTGCTTTAATGTTTGCTTTTGGTAGTAGTTAATAAACCTCGTGCACTTCTTGTGGCATTGTCCTTCGATGCACGATCCACGCAAGCCTTAGCCTAGGTTGTTCCTCTCAACGAGTTTTCTCTACGTAACTATTCCAATGTTCGCATTTCCTATTATTCACATTTTGGCGCTTGTAATGCATTAACAATGAAATGGGCAACACATGTTTTGATCTAAAGAAATCTGGTGAGTTGTGTAGCATACATCTACAAGCTAACTTGAGAATTTTGTGCTTAATCTTTATTTTACAGTTGTAATGTGGATTTAAAACGATTGTTGTGCTCGAATAGGGTCATGCACAAATACACTCTAATATTGCCTTTTAGTAATATGCGAAGCTAGAACTCACTTGTCGCCGCTTGTTTCATCCATCCTCCAACCTAGCTAATTTGATTATCAACACTCACAAAAGAAAATAAGAAAGAGAGATCACTCAAGTCAAAGTGTTTCTAGAATACTTCTCCACATAAGGGGTGTTTTGGTAATCTTCACTGAGGCTATGGACGTCCCGACGTGTTGGAGGAAAGCCACAAACAGAACCAAAGTATCTATGTTGGGCCTCTAGATGTTTGACTGGCATTAGAACAATTCCTAAGCCTCCCCCTCCCATCCATCCCCATCAAAATCATAAAAAATACTAAAACTAAATAAAGTCGTGCAACACAAGTTTCTCCAAGGTGAAACAGAAAAACTCTTTAAGGAAACTAAATCCATTAGCGCACATTGGGCTCTTTGAGAGTGTTTTAATTCGGTATGTCATATTGCAAAGTTAAGATATCATATTTTGCTCTTATGTTGATAACACAATTTTTGTGTGCTTATTTATTTTTATAGCAAGTAAAACTAGTGATTCTAGGTTGTTTTCACTTCGTTATAAGAAAGTTGACATTTGTTGTATCCACAACACGCTCCTAATTTCAAAGGTGAAATCATGGAACCCCTTGGCCTTTCTCAAAGTAGTATGAATTTACACTCAAACTTTATTTCTATCTATTGTGCAAATCCTTTATAAACATTTCCATGTTTTGGTTGTATTTGTTTGTGCCCCTTTTATTATTTCATCATTCATGCCCTCTACAAACACATCTTTCTCCTAGCACAATATTTCTTCACATTGTGGCCCGTGCAAAACATTTTGCGCTTCTCACAGCCTCTAAAACTTAATATGAATAGTGTCAAGGCAGAATGCGAGAGGCACAAGATTTTACAACCTTCCCATTTTGTCTTGGCACTATTCATACTAAGTCCTCCGAGCCTCTCACGACTTCCCGCGTTCAACCGAGTCGCGTGCTTCATTGTGCAACCATATCACAAGTCCAACGGCCTCACAAATACTCCACAACTTCCAAACTTGCCCGCCTTGGAGCACACCTGCACGGGCAAGACCATGAACCATCAAGAGCATGCACTCGAAAGCAAAGTGCACACTCCCATGCGCCGAAATAGAAGAAATAGTGTGCAAAACAACGAAGAAGAAACACACATAGAACCCATGTGCATACTATAAGTATATATGCATGTCTTAAAGTCACAACGCAATGGTGTTTAACTCCCTATCTTTTACTTTTTGCACAGGAATGGAACATGCATTCTTGACACTAGTAAAACCATAAAACGCTGGATGAGCACACAAAGGATACATAGACTATGCAATCTCATTAAAGGCCATGCTGCGTGTAAAGCTAAAGATGTTGCCACACAGTGAGGAACCCACTTGACCTTCAATTCAACCTAAAAATACCACTACTTTGTACTTAGTTTGTTAAATATGGGCTATGTTGTGGGTTGCAACCATTAATGCTCGTAAACATTGTTCATGCTTGGGTTTTCCAAAAATACCCAGCTGAAAGACTTTGAAAAGGTACACAAATTTGGAATAGAAAAGCTTCTGAAGGCTTTTATGCAGTTTCCTCGTCTCACTCTGTTTTCCAAGTTTTTGGCGAAGTTAGCAATTGTAAATGCTTTGTTTCAATTCCACTGAATATTAGAGGATCCCCTTTGTTCGTCTCTTATAATATCTTTCGATTTAAGAAACTAGACGAGCTAGAGCGTGTCCGTCAG
Source organism: Taxus wallichiana var. yunnanensis (assembly GCA_018340775.1). Classification (NCBI taxonomy): domain Eukaryota; kingdom Viridiplantae; phylum Streptophyta; class Pinopsida; order Cupressales; family Taxaceae; genus Taxus; species Taxus wallichiana. The sequence goes on along the minus strand of CM031237.1, from coordinate 396,146,321 downwards.
TGTCTATTTCACCTCTCAACTTACTAGTCGATTCCCTCAAGCTCTTACACTTACCTGTGTCTTGATCATGTGCATACTAATCTTGAGTGCAGGCATGGTTACTGAATCTTGGCGTGCAAAACAGATTCAAGCTTACATTGCAACCTGCAACTTATTTCTCTTTCCTCCCTATCCTACTCATCTTTTGCACTTTTATATACCCCCTTTTAGACTAGCTTAGCATATAACTAAATCATGAAATTCGTGTACAAAGATTTATTTCAAGTAATTGTAAGTGAAATTCATAGCCAAATATTTAAATGTGGCTTGTGCATGCTGAACAGACTATGAAATACGTTCTAATCAGTTTGTTTTGCTTGTGAAATCCTTAACTAACTCCCTATGAGTGATTCCTAAGCCATAGTTTCCACGTTAAGTTTAAACCAACAGACAACCTTAAAACATAAACAACAAACATCAGCCATTTTGAGTTATCCTAAGCCAACCATATGGCCACCACTACTAGTTAACCTTGGGAAGCTTAAACAATCCATTGTGCACGCCTCCTTTCAAGAGATGGTTAGCCCCACCCATTTGCACAGGACTCTACCTATTGTTGCCAACACTCACGCACCACCCCTTTTATTGTGGAGACCAACATCTCCGGCATAAGAAGAGGAGTGAGGAGCTTCTATGGATCAACACAGAGGCTAGATGAGGTTAGCAAAACCAAACTGTCTTATTCTCCATTTGGGCTTCCTCCTGACCAAGGACATCAAATATGCAATTTGATTACTATATGCAATGTACATTTTTAAGTCTTATGCCTCTTTCATTAATGCAGATGTTTAACTTATAATTTACAAATATTAAGGATATTACCTATTTTTGTCTCGTAAGTACTATGATGTAATTCCCACAGAATAAAATATAACACCCTGTAACATTCTCGTTGTTTACGGCACCACCATAAGCTTCAACAAAACCATAATTTGTTTTGTTTCTGCTGCAAGACTACATTCAACAAATATAATATCATAATGTTCTTCACATAAAACCAGAGAGTGTTAGATGAGAACAGAACAAGGTATCAACTATAAAACAATGAAAATTATCTTTCATTAGGAAATTGTGCATCATAGACAATCTCTCTACAGATATCATAAATAAATGTGTATTCATTGATATATCATAAATAAATGTGTATCCATTGACTACAAATGCATTGACAGCATGTACCATGTGAACCAATTACTTAATCCATCACAAAATGTAGTAAATTTGTGAGAGATAGGAATGAATGATTATTCTTACATAAAACTAATTAAATATCTGTAAAGGCACTAAACACTGGCCTATACAGGTGGCTATTAGCATCGACTCCATTCCGTGAAAGTATCAAAGAATAACAGCTTATCTGTTCCTCCTCTTCCTTCCGTTGTCCTCCTCGTGTTAGCACTTTCACAAATATTCACTTTTCAGCCAGTTGATTAATCACAGGCTGAATACTATATCAGGTCAATTGTTTTAAGATAGGCTGAATGACAAGTCCCTCTGCTAAAATTCCTGGTTGCACACTCTCTTTAGGCTGTCTATCAAATCAAGGATCAATCCCTTGAGACACCATCCAATGCTGTTCAAACCTTTGTAGTTGTCGCAAACATATGATCTGCCAGCTCCCATGCATCTTGTTTTTCTAAGCTCCAAGCAGTGTCTAGAAAGCATTCCAAAATAAACATGACTGAATTTGTGGACAGAAATGACATTGTGATTTCATGGAAACAAAAGCAACACAATCCCACAGAATACAAGCTAGTTTCTGCCAAATTCTGCCACTGAACATTTTCTACATTGAATCAAGAATTTATCTGCTATTGCACATTGAAATTCACCTGATTTAAAAGACGAAATCCAGCGCCTCGTGAAAACTTCCTTGCAAATAGAAAGCAGGGGCGAAATTTCTCATCTGTGCTGCACCATTCCGTTCGATACTCTGTTTCATGATATATATGATCAATGCCCTGTGCATCAAACAACTTATGATATTAAACTTATGATCAAACAACATATGATATTAAATTTATGATTTGATTTCAAGATAGACAACAATGACCAGTACAAAGGATATTGTCAATAATTATTTATCATGGAAGATGATATACTGGTAATGACTCGCCACTGTCTATTATTACTATTATTAATATCCACAGTCCAGATCTCAGGATTGCTAGGTACATCGTCTATTCTAGAGGTTTTATGGACCTATTGACCATTGGTAGCAACGTGTCAAGCACTGGCACTTTTCCATGCTGCCCTAACTATACTCTATAAACCATGAAATTATCAGCCCGGGTCATGCCATTCAAACTCACTTCCTCTTCTTTTGCTCACACCCATTCCTTACTTTAATTTGCAGGTCTCTGTTGGCTCCGGGGCATCTTCCATATCTCTCCCCACCCCTCAATCTGATCTCCCTCTCTCACGCTCCATTGTCCCCACACAACATAGTTCATCTTCTATACAACCATTCTTGCCTGCAGGCAGTGTAACTTCCTCTCCAGATACTGTGACCAGAAATAGATGAGCATACAGATTCACAATTTGAGAGCAGCAAGCTTGTGGTCAACCTGTCCACGCATGTGCTTGACCAACACGCAGTGCAGGCTTTTACAAAAGATTGGAATTTACAGTTGCTACAAAACACATCCCCAGTGAAGATATTCTGTCAGGTATTGAATGTGTAGCGAGAGATCTTCTGGTAGATGCTGCAAAATTGATTAGGCAAGACCATGCTCGCGCTCTCAGGAAAGCTAGGCCCACAAGAAGAAACACGACATTTACAAAGGTAGAGCTCTTAAGCTTGTGTGAGAGAATCCAGATTAAGATAATGCTGTTGTAGTCATGAATTAAGTAGATTATTTGGCCAAAATGGAGGACAATCTCACAAACATTGGTAGCTATAGAAACTCGGTAAGAATCCAGTCAAGTAAATCATAAAGGATGTCAAACAGACTATAATGGACTCCTTTTGGGTAAAAATCTGAAGTCTTCTTTGGTTCCAAACAAGGAAATAACTCCTACAATCTATGGCCAACCAAAATTCTTAAAGCGGAGCTCCTCTTAGACTACTGTAGGCACGTCCCATTCTCGTACTTCTCTCTTGTCTGCATATGTAGCTAAGAAGCTTTGACCATTTGTGGGTAGTTCCTGTCCTACATCAAAAATTCAGAAGGCTTTTTAGAATTTGTAAAAGACAACACTATTGATGAGCATCATATCCTAAGATTTGATGTTGTTTCATTGTTTTAAAAAATTCTTTAGCTAAGGCCATCAAACTTATTGAAAATATCGCAGATGAGGAAACTGCTAGATTTGCTGCTGTGTCTCAGATCTACTTTCTTTCCTTTTCAAGGACATGTTTGAACAGACGGGGGGTGTTGCAATGGCATCTCCCTTATCAACAGTTGTTGCCAATACTTACATGGAGAAGTGTGAATAAAAATCATTGGCTTCTTTCCATCTAAAACCGGAATGGTGAGAAAGATATGTGAATGCTACCAATGCTTGTTGGCCACATAGAAAGGACATGTGTGAAGAATTCTACTCTCATCTGAACATACAATTCATTAAGAAGCTTGAAGTTATGGGTTCGCTTCCTTTCCTCGACATTCTCATATAAAGAAAGGGAGATGCACTGTTCTCTCATCAGATATATAGAAAACCCAATCACACTGATTTGTATCTCCATGCCACATTGCACCATCATCCTTCTCAAAAGATTGGTGTGCTCTACACCCTCACAAATAGAGCTTCCAGGATCTCTAATGCTGAAAAGCATATGCCCCAGCATACAATTTGCAAAGGAGCTTCGAGATATGTGTTAACTTTTATCTTTCTTTCCTAAACGTTCTATTATCAAAAAGGCTGATGGGTTGTTATCTCATCAGGTCTATAGGAAACTCACTCACTAATTTGTATCTCAATGACTCATCGCACCATCCTCCTCAACAGATTCGTGCACTCTATACCCCAACGAATAGAGCCTTCAGGATCTCTGACGCAGAACACATTGCAGTGGAGAAGTGTCATATAACACATGCCTTCAAAATGAATGTCTATGGAATGAGAAAATTTTTGGGGGTCTTCATTGCTTCAATAAGATGGAAAAAGGAATGCATCACAGATCCAACATAATCATGAAACAGAGCAGCTTCTTAAGGCATTTCTTTTGTTTAATGAGGGCAGCTCCATCGAAATTGATAGGATCTTACAAAGGCATAATGTAAAAACAATTTTAATACCACAAAGAAAGCTTGGAAATATGATGAAATCCAAAGGATCCTATTGAGTGCAAAGTATGTTGTAGTATCTATCAAATTGACTGTACGTGTGGTCAAGCCTACATCAGAGAAATTAGTTGATCATTCCAACAAAGATTTAAGGAAGACAGGTCTGATATAGACCATGACTGCATGAAGTCTTTAGTGTTTGCAAAGCATGCCCTCGCCACTTCCACAATATTCAAGTAAAGGTCAAGCAGAGATTCTGGTAGAGGAACATTTTATGACAAGGACGATTAGAGAGGCTATAGAGAATGGAAAGTATCCCAATAATTTCAACAGGGATGATGGTCAAGGCCTGAGTGACTCATGGAAACCCATCATTCATAGGCTTCAAACTCATAATGTGATAACCATCCCTGCTTTGTCAATGCAAATGATGTTAAGTATCAAATATCTACCACATTGGTTATCAATGAAGTAATAGTGGACTCATTTAAGAGATTCCCACAGGTACAAATCATGAAATGAAAGATAGAAATTACAAATTTAATTTGTATAAACTCAACAATTTATTCTTTATGCAAACTTTCTCTATATGTCTTCACTAGGCCTTGTATGAGCAAAATGGGCCATTCTTTGTTCAGGACCTTCTGTACCTTGATTTGTCATGTAAACCATCTCAAACATCTATTTTAGTCCTAATTAAGCTAATCCAAAAGTTCTAATTTCCTACTCCATTCCCAACTACTACTACTTTTGTTAAGTGGCCTTATGCCCTTGTAGCCCTGTTTTGAGGGTTTTTCAAGCATAATTTTCATTTATAGAGGTTTCTTGTCAAACAAAATACATTTCTAAATACCCATTTCCAGCATTCATCTATTACCAAACCCATTCGGCTCAATTCTCAAAGGGTTAAACCCAGATCACCAAAAAAATAGCCGTTACTAGGACTAATTAGGCCTCTCCAAGCCTGCAACTACTTCTTTCCTGATTTTCTCTATCTTGAATGACTACCAATCACTTCCATGACCTTGGACATGTACAATAACACCTATCTAGGCTTACCCCAATCTTCTTTATTCCCAAACTTCAACTAAACTCAAATTTACACTTTGGACTTAATGGATTAGGCCTTGAGATGACTGCTACAGTCCTTCCCACACGTGTGAACCTTATCAAATCAGTTTGATAACCCTTTGATCCTATAGATTTCCTTAAAACACATAAGATTCCAAGATTTCATGAGGTTTCATCATATACTTAAGGAGATATTCAAGTTTCCATTTCTTGTTACAACTCTAAAACCTTGTTTCACGGGTCTAGGACTAAGATTTCCACTTTTTGGACACATCTCAAGGTTTCAAGGACTCAAAAGTTCTGTTCTCACCCATGTATACTCTTCAATCATTTAAACCCTTCAAACAACCTTAAATTTCTTACAACATGAATTTTTGTCTAGAAATCCCAGGCTGTCCTGTCACAGAGAAGCAAGCTCAAAAAATTGATAAGTTGAGTAAGACACCATTTCAAGACCCCATTCCAATACCAAATTTTTTGTTTTGATGGGCAGAAAATTTTTCCTTTCATGAGTTTTACTTGATTATGTACAGATTGTGCCCAAATTTCTTATTTCAGATTTCTAACCCCATGTCCAACAAAATTTGCTAATTCACTTCAAGTTTACAACAAACAATGGTTTCTTAAAGCTTGATTAGCATTTATACATCCTTCCTAAACTCTTCTAAACATTGAAAGTATTCCAACAACCCCAACAACATGTAAACTCATCTTGTTTTTATGACTGTATTATCAAAACCCCTATTTACAGTCAATCCATGCAAGATCGCTATATTGAATTTCTTGTTTAAATCAATAATGCTGATTCTTTATCATGACAAGGATTGTTTCCATGAACATCCACCTATTTAAATACCTCTAAAGTCTCAAACGATTCACAGACATATTCCAATACTCAAAACTCAAAACCATCCATACCACTTTAGCATCAAAAACATGTCAAATTGCTTGAAACACAATACTTAGAAGATAGAAAGAGCACTCATAGTCCTTCAAAACATCATGTATCATTCTGAAATTGTCTTCTTACATATATATCTCCATCATTCTTATATACAGCTACCCTTCAAAGGGCTAATTTACACAAGAACCTCAAGAATTTCTCTTGAGAGTGTTCTTCTACTTACCTATTTATCAACCTACATATATATTATTCTGTTTTTAGTACAAATACATGCTTATATAATGCTTGAAGAGAATTATAGCTGTCCTTCTACGTCCTTCTTGGGCTCCTAAAGCTAAGGAAAGGAGGTTTATCTCCTCAAACCAACGTGCTATCTTGTGGTTTTCAATCCCAAGATATTCTCAACTTGATTCCGAACATGGGATATCTTCTAAATTCTTCTTCAAACATCCTCCTTGACTCGTCTTCTCACTTTCACTTTTACTTTTTAGAAAGGCTTGCTCCAATTACATCATGCCCTTTCCCAAATGGGCTCACAACAACATTTAGGACCTCTTAATGGACTTCAAGACTCTCAAATGAACCTTCGGGACAATAATTCCTTGAATATGACTCTCATGAGTTACAATGAGATCTCTTCCAATGGACTCTCTTAAAGACTATATTTCACCCTTACATGTAGTACTTGACAAACCTTCATATTGACATCTTCAAAAATTTAAATAGTTTTTGGAGGGAAATTCTCAAACAATATTTGGATTCTAAAAACATTTGAAAAATGTATTTACAAAGGTGGAGCTGATGCTGCATCATAATGACAAACAGGGAAATAATTAATGCTATATATGATAATATTTTAATAAATTTTATAGAATATTAATTATTGATGGATGTGTATTATATTTATGTATTCCCGTAATGTAAAATGGTTTATCTATATAAGAATACCTTGTGTGAGCCTGTCATTCATCCTAATGATGGACCACATAATGTGGTCTGGAAAGTCGAAATCCAAAAATTCTTTATGGCAGTTTTTCCAAAAAAACTGTCCCTTTAAAATCATGGATGACAGAAGCTTGAAGACTTTAACTATTATAATTATCTGAGGTTTATGCCATGATGCCATGAAGTTGAGGAAGTTGTCCTGACTAAAGCCATAAGATATGCAGTTGTTTCGGGAAAAAAAGTATATAGTTGTTTAGAGATTGAAACAAGTATCCATCACATCATGCATTCCAATATGAAATGCCACAGTATCACATCTGTAAGAGAAAGAAAGTGTATCTACAATATAACATGTAATCAACAAACTACCAAAAAAATTGCATAGAGAAATCTACAAAACATAATCATGAATCTGACAAAAAGGGAAACGTTAGCAATTGACTGCCCCTTTATATCACTTATATAATTGGCAGTGGTATCTACATATTTGACCTTCATTGGATAAGAGAAAGAAAATGTATCTGCAATTTGCCATGTAATCAACAAACTACCAAAGAATTCGCTTAGAAAAATCTACAAAATATACTCATGAAACACGCAAGGGAAACATTATCAGTTTTGATTTGCACTTTTATATCACACATAAGATTGCCAAGGGTATCTGCATAATTGAATGTCATAGGATAAAAGAGAGAAAATAAACCTAGAACATGCCATGAAATCAACAAATTAGCAAACAATTTGCATAAAGAAATATAAAAAAACATACTAATGAAGTACTGAAAAAGTCAAATATTAACAGTTTTGATTTGCACCTTTATATCGCTTATAAGATTGGCAGTGGCATCTGCATATTTGAATGTCATCGGATGCCAACCTTGCCTTTCACGTGCTTTCCTAGCCTTCCAGAGCGTGTATGTTACAGTCCAGCGATTAATTTCTCCTTCAAACCCCTTCATCTAATTGTGTTCAAACAGTAGTCAGCGATCACAGATAATTTAGAACCATACCAAAATATATTTATGCTCCTAGTTAATACGTTAGCTTCAGTTGTAGCAGTTTTAACAATCAATGCTCCAAACACCTAAGTGGCTGCTTCTACCTGTTGATTTGTTCCAAACTGATTCTCCTCATCTTATAATCTTTTTCTACTTCTTAGTTTAGCACCATTCTCTATGTAATAAGCATAGTTACCAAATCCAGACGGATATGCACTAAATCTGGTTCAGACCAGATTTTGCGCCCATCCCAAGTAGGCCCTGTTTTTAATTATTATTATATTATAAATTTATTTGTCTAGTAAATAAGTCCGAATATAAATATAAATGTAATATATAAAACTCGTGAATATAAATTTAGAATTTACATTAGGTATTAAACTTTTTCATTCTATTTCTCAATTTTGCATATTTCTAATAATGTGCAAATGTATTTTGGACCGTATTTTCCGGACTTTTCGGATTTTCTTGTACTCCTAAACAGATCTGGATTCCTAGACTTGATAACTATGGCAATAAGTTAATAATGTACAGGTCAAAATGCATTTATAAGACACATTACACTTTAGGATTATTTGAAATGTAATGAATGAACTTGTAATAAGCCATGTGTTTTAATTGCAGTGCTAATGGAATGATGTGACATTATGTAGTGTGCCCTCCAAAGTCTGATTGAGAACTTTAATGAAATAGAATAAAACTCAACTGAAAAAACCACCAACTGCTGGACATACTACTGCAGATCTGATTCATACTGAAAAATGTGATTTGTATAGAGAAGGAAAAATACCAAAGACCACACCATAAAATGACAATTTCTTATTTGTGTTGGAAGATATAATTTTTATAAACATATGGCAATGCAAACACCAATAACTGAAGTTAAAATTCAGATTTATAATGATAAACAATGCCAAATCTGACCTGTACTTGCAGCAGTGAAAAGGGGTTTAAAACCCTTGGAAAAATATTGGAAAATATTGCAATAACTCCTGGAAATACCCTTGTAACAGCTGCAAATAAAATTATAATTTTTCCAGCTCCAAAATGATGAAAATATATCCAAACTGAGTCGCTCCAGCCTGTAGAAAATATAATAAAAGTGCAGATTTAAATCTGGATATTCACACCATGAAATAGGAAGAGTTTTCGTTCTTCCGGGTGACTTTCATGAGGGTTTTCGTCCTCAGAAAATTGCTGCAGTATTGCTTCAGCTCTAAGCCAAATTTGCAAAAGTAGAAATGATAGAATGAATCCCTACCCAAGTCGACTTGCTCCCATATGCAAGAGAAGTGACCCAAAAGACAACCTAAGGCATAACCAATCAACAACTGATTACTCTTTCAATGCACAAAGCACCCAAAAACATTCCTACCCAAGTCACATTTTCCTTTAGAGGGAATACAAAGTCATATTTTAATTTTTATCCTTTCTAAGACTCCCATGACCTCCCAATGCAAGTCGCCAAAGCTCCTAGAGAAAATAAAAATTATATTTACCACTTCTAATACTTTATTAAGTCCTATAAATTATCATAAGTGCTAGACATATTTTTATTTTTATATTGGCACTTAATAATAATTTATAGATGACTTAAGTCTACCTTGTTGATGTCCCTTAGCCGTCGGTAGACAAATAGGCCAAGGGTCTTCAAACTTGTTATTCCGGAAAGAGGGACATTTCACATTATCCTTGATATTATTACACCCTTTGAAGAGCTAGTTATCATGCCACTTTGATTTTGATTTTGATTTTGATTTTGATTTTGATTTTGAGCAGGTGATGCTCAAGGACAACGCATGTGCCGACTTATTCATCCTCCGAGTTTGATCCTCAACCGTTTACGGGTTACCCCAAACATATGTTCTTTTGCCACGATTGCGTTTTAGCTACTTGCGATCCCACTATCCGGGGAATGCTCTAACGCATGAACAAACACAAGGGGGACAACCTTGCACCCGATACATACGCCTTGTAACACCCAATTACCGTCACCTCTGCATACGCAACAAGAGGGTTTGCCCTACCCAATTAGGTGTTGGCTCATTGGTGGTTAGGTAACCTCAAGGCCATTGTCCGTTCCATGTCGGTTGCAACACGTGCCCCCATCTCGCCACCCCGAGGGCTTTCGGATATAGAGGGGAGAGCCACAACCAAGAAGTTTGCCACATGCACGAAGCTTGCAGTTCCTTTCCGGTGTGAATAATTGCCTACCCACTACAATAGCCCTTTGTCCGCTACACTCCTCATCGAGGAGTAACACAAGCAAACCTCTCTCACCGGAATTCGCAAGGGAAACACCACAACTGCATTATGTTTTGAAAACCAGCCTGTGTTCTTGCATCACATCCTAATGTGTTGGCACTTAAGGATGAGGTGAAGGAGAGAGTCCCCTCCAACATCCCCACACAACAAGCACTGACTTCCAAGAGAGGGATCAATCAACCCAATCCTACCCGCATGACTATTAAGAGCAAACCCACCTATGCACGCATTGAGAAACAAACAGACAACTTCTGAAGAAACATTTTCAGATTTTGAGCCCACTTGATATAGCTTTGAGTCTCTTCCAACTTGAACTGCTTGAAGAACTTCAAAGAATCCTGCAATCTAAACTTATTATCCCAAACATCCCAGACCTCTGCCTGCACAAGAGAGCTCTTGCCTTCTACCTTGGGGACATTCTTCTTTAACCATTTAGTTGTTCTATGGATCCAGGTACAGATTTCTGCCACTCTACTTATACTCTCTCTTTCCTATTCTAGTCATTCAGTTAAAGAGTCAGCTGTAATTAAAACTAAATTGATGAGTTAGTCAAGGATGATCACACCTTGGAGTTATCATCAATAATAACTTCAAGGTAGCATGCCTTCTTAATGATTTGAGTTTGATTGATTAGTTCAATTGTGTGAATCATGACCTAATGTGTCAATCAAGTGAGTTGACTGAGTGATAACAGTTGCATGTATCAAATGTCTAGTTGACTGATGTGGTGTAATGATAAGTCCAAAGTTGTGAGCTAATCATCATGATGTGAGTTCTATTTAGGTACATGAGAGCTAATGTAAAATACACAATTTCTTGGATGAATGGATAAGGTGCAGGTTGGTATAATTTATTACAGCTGTCATTTGTTTTGCAGGGTACTAGTTTGTTCTAAATCATTAAACTCAATTGTTTTCCTCTTCCCCAAAATTTCTCAGAATTGATCCAGCTGTTTGCATGGTGTTTTAGAGGTGTTACTATGTCTGCAAATTTGCTACAACATATCATCAAGTCTGCAATATGCAGACAGCAGCAATAATAAGGGTTTATGACATTGTTTGTGGATTGTACTAATGTTTACAGGCTTGTTGCCATGAGAGTTTAGTATGGTATCAGAGTAGACTTATGAGTTTCTTCTCTCCATTGAATGGTGAAGGAAAACATGCAATATCAGCAAGCTACAAGAAGATTTCAGATTGGGATCAAGCTTTCGATGCAGCCCGTGAGAGGTTGATGTTGATTAAATGCCAGTGAAAGACATACACCTGAGATTGATGATTGGTGATTAGGGTCTATTTATTAGCTGAGCTGATTGTATTTCTGATTTAAGTCTTCAAGTAGATGCAGTGTAAGGTCCCTTTCTAGCGATGAACCACAAAAACAATGAAATCACGCAAACCCAAACTGAAATGTATTCTGATTTTATACCAGCCAACTAAAAATGGGACAGCAGTGCACAGCAAACTAATTTTTAGAACAGCAGCTATGAAAAAGAAATAATTCATCAAATTATCACTATTAACATCATCTACAGCATGTAGTAACACTTAACGAATATTTTAGGGCAGTTATCATTCAAAAACTCAACCACAAACATAGCTAGAAAATTGAAATTAATTAATTAACAGCAGAAGTACAGCTCTCTAAAGTAACTGAAAATGAGGTCTCCAAACCCCAATAAATGCCAAATAAATGATAGATCAGCCTTATAAATATGTAGAAATCTGAATATCAACTTGAATGCCAAAATGTGCCCTAGAAGGCACCCAAACACATTCACACCCAAGTCGCTACCCTAGGAGAGGGAGCCAAAAGTGATGATAAACCCTTGATATTCTTCTCCTTGATGCCCTAGCTACCCAATCAGTGAGATAGTCTTCGTAGAAGTCCTTAACACCACCAAATTGGAGAGTTTTCATTCTCCAACCTTCAACAAGGAAGGGTTTCGTCTTCCTTGCTTGCCACACTAATGGATTTTCACCCCTTAGTGGATTGGAATAGAGCAACCAGCTCTAGAACCAAGTAGATAAAAGTATATAAGCAAAAACATGCCCAAAAGGAGCCTATGCGACCCCTTATATATCCTTAAGGTGGCGCCAAGAGTCATTAAGGGAGATTTCCCCAAGACTGACCTCTATTAGAAGATTACTTTATCTTTTAAGCTTGAATTAAAAGCTCTCCAACACAGCCGACCTGCTTTATTGGGAAAAATACAAAGAAAAATATAATTATTAATTAAAGAGAGTCTAAAATATAATCCAAGGGCTTCCCTTGTTCATCTTCTTCTTGCCCATGGGAAGAAGAATGGGCAAGAAGCCTTCAACTGGATCAATTCGAAAAAGGAGGCATTACAGTCCTCCCTTCCCGAAATTGCTTATCCTCTCAACCAATTGTAAGTACCCGGATTCCAAATGACTCTCAAGTACTCCTTCATTGTGCCTACACATGAAGCAAACTGGTTAAAGAAAAATATTCTCTCATCCACCTTCCCTCATGCTTTGAAGGCATGATGATCAGCTTCCTCTTGTGCCTATCAAACTCCCTGTTCTCCTTGTTTGGTTGATATGTATCCATGCTATCAATGACACAGTTGTAACTAATCAATTTCCCTTTAGGAAGGGAATAGATGATGACTGAAATAAAATATAGGAGAGCTGGTAAAGAAAAATCAGTCATGCATCTTTTAACTCTCTCCATATGCTCCCGTGATGTTTGCGACCATCTCATAATTTCCATTCAAATGATGGATTCCCAAAACTTTAATAATGTTGTCCCAAACACAGTTGTAACCTTGCATTTTTCTCTCAAACATCAGAATGTTAGTGGCTGGAAACCACCTTAAATCAGCTACAAATATGTCAATGTTAGTAGTAGTTTGAAATTTCTTCAACCATATGATGGAAAGCTCCTTTTTCAGGTGTCTTATAAGTAGAAAAGTAGCGGAAAAGTTGTAATCAGTAAATGAAAGGAAAGTACAACAGCTGTAAGCATGACATCTCTCCAAAAATTTCCACACTATCAATGACATGGGGGCTGGAAACAACCCAACATTGATGGAATATGCCCCAACAATGTCCAAGAACAACCATTTACTAACTCCAATGATTGAAACTACTTGTATGACAACAAATATAAAAAGACCATATGGCTTACCCACTTTCCATATCAAACATCTCGCTGCCCCAGTAATGGTGACTATCCTTATACCTCTGTTTTCAAGTGTGAAGCTTGGTTCCAAAAAGTGATCTGTCTTGCATCTCCAAAGACCATTCGGATTCCAAATCTTCATGTACAAACAATTTGGACTTTGTATGAGAAGATCTATGTGCTCTTTGCCCTTCAACATGTTCTTCATTCTACTCTTAATTATCATGAACATTAAAAGATATAACAGCTGTAATACTGAAGTTTCTCTTTGAAAACTATCCCTATCAACAATTTGGAGGTTGGAAATGATCCAAGGATGACTGAAACTTCTTCAACAATCAAAAGCTTACTCAAAAATCTCTTACTAATCAGCAACTCTATAACTGAACTCACTTGTACAGCTACAATTTGGGAATTGTAATGGCTGGACATGGTCTTGTATACACCTGATGAAGTCCTTTTTTCCTTGACTACAACCATAACTTGTTGATACATGCACGAGACACCTTCATGGGCCTTAACAAGGTTGTAAAAACCATCAACTTGCCTTTTATTGCTTGCTGTTCCGAAAAGTACAGCAGACTGAACATTAGCATTGTTACCCGGTAAGGTGCTTTTCTCATGTGCAAACTCTCCAATAAGGTTGTCCTGAAACTTAGTCTCATATGCTCCTTGTTTGACACTCTTTTGTGTGCCTTGAACACTAGCAATTTGGCCCAAATGCTTGGCACCAAACTCCTTGTTAGAAATCTTGTCCTGTCTATCTATTATGGGTTGAATACCCACATTACTTGACTGTTGTTGTAAAACTTCAGACCTGCAACTCAACAGACAAAGGGCTGCCCATTGGCCATCATCAAATTGGTCCACCTGAATGCCTTTTGTATTCAAACCAAAATTTCTCTGAGTACTACTTTCTAAAACTTGTACCAAGCTTTTCTTACATTTATCCAAAATCAATTCTGATTTTTTCCTTTTCCCAATGACATTAACAGCATCAAAGATATTGAAATCAAAATATTACTGGAATCCCATACCCTTTTTGGCCTCAAAACATTACCGGGATCCCACACCCATGTGTACAAACCATTTTGATACAAGGGATCCAGCTTCCTTCTCTTATCTTCCATAGAGTGATGGCAAAATTGGAGTAGACCATTGTTGTTTTTATCATACCTTGAACTGAAATTATGAGGGTGTTGTCCCTCTTGCCAAGACTTTGAAAATGCCTTAGTATGGAGCATTGAATATGGGCAATGACCATCATACCTTTGGCTGTCATGAAAATCCAACTCATAGGCAATGCTTGGGAGATGGATAGTAACTTCTTGGCAAAGATCCTCCTCCCATTTTTTCTCCTTCACCTTCTCATCATTGTTAGAATAACCCTCATGATAACCAAAGCATTGTAATGACATAGGGTGATGCAATATACTCTTGCTATGATCACGAAAAGAATTAATTTGCTTACCCTTAGTTGCTGTCCTGAAAATTACAGCGGACTGAAAGTGATTATGGGCACCCGGAAAAGCCCTTTCTTCATGTGTATGGCTTCCAACAAGGTCACCCGAAATTCTTGCCCCATTGACCCCTTGCAATTCTGATTTTTCTTCCCTCTTGGGCTCAACCTTCATGATCTCTCCAAACCTTTGTGTCTTCATAGTGTTGTTCGGAAAATCAGTCAAGAGCTCCACTTTGGCAAGAGCGTTGGGGGTTTCTAAGACTCCCAAGGGTTGCTCCCTCTTGGTAACCAGCTGCTGCAATAGATCTTTTTCCTTCTTCGCCTTAGAAGAATGGTCATCGTCACTATTTGCACCTTCTAATTCCAGAAGCACCATAGCCTCTTCTTGCTTTGCCAACATGAAGGGGCTCTTGTCCTCCAAGGCTGGGATATCCTTCCCATGACCCTTGTACATGGCTCAGGTCTTGGACCACGTTCCAATGCCTACTCTATCTTTTCTCCATCCTACAAACTGGGAAAATGATAGGACATCATGGATAACTTCCGAAAGGCTTGATACTCTTCAAAGCTAGCTGCAACATTATTAACCTTTGAAACCCTAGGCTGGGAAGACCAAGCTCTGTTACCACCGTAATGTCCCTTTCTAGGGCTGAACCACAAAAACAATGAAATCACACAAACCCAAACTGAAATGTATTCTGATTTTATACCAGCCAACTAAAAATGGAACAGCAGTGCACATCGAACTGATTTTTAGAACAGCAACTATGAAAGAGCAATAATTTATCAAAATATCACCATTAACATCATCTACAACATGTAGAAACACTTTAGGAATATTTTAGGGCAATTATCATTCAAAACTCAACCACAAACACAGCTAGAAATTAATTAATTAACAGCAAAAGTACAGCTCTCAAAAGTGACTGAAAATGAGGTCTCCAAACCCCAATAAATGCCAAATAAATGATAGATCAGCCTTATAAATGTGTAGAAATCTGAATATCAATTTGGAATGCCAAAACGTGTCCTAGAAGGCACCCAAACACAACCCCAATAAATGCCAAATAAATGATAGATCAGCCTTATAAGTATGTAGAAATCTGAATATCAACTTTGAATGCCAAAACATGCCCTAGAAGGCACCCAAACACACTCACACCCAAGTCGCTAC
Organism: Taxus wallichiana var. yunnanensis; assembly: GCA_018340775.1. Lineage (NCBI taxonomy): Eukaryota > Viridiplantae > Streptophyta > Pinopsida > Cupressales > Taxaceae > Taxus > Taxus wallichiana. The sequence continues at coordinate 396,130,087 of CM031237.1, read as the reverse complement.
CCTAGGAAAGGGAGCCAAAAGTGATGATAAACCCTTGATATTCTTCTCCATGGTACCTTAGCTACCCAATCAGCGAGATAGTCTTCGTAGAAGTCCTTAACACCACCAAATGGAGAGTTTTCGTTCTCCAACCTTCAACAAGGAAGGGTTTCGTCTTCCTTGCTTGCCACACTAATGGATTTTCGCCCTTAGTGGATTGGAATAGAGCAACCAGCTCTAGAACCAAGTAGATAAAAGTATATAAGCAAAAACATGCCCAAAAGGAGCCTATGTGACCCCTTATACATGCTTAAGACGGCACCACGAGTCATTAAGGAGATTTCCCCAAGACCGACATCTATTAGAGGATTACTTTATCTTTTAAGCTTGAAGTAAAAGCTCTTCAACACAGCCAACCTACTTTATTGGGAAAATACAAAGAAAAATATAATTATTAATTAAAGAGAGACTAAAACATAATCCAAGGGCTTCCCTTGTTCATCTTCTTCTTGCCCATGGGAAGAAGAATGGGCAAGAAGCCTTCAATTGGATCAATTCGAAAAAGGGGACATGACATGTAGACATGGATAGTTCCGGTATGCAATGTCTTATGGAATGTGACCAATTAGAGGGAGCCTCCAATTTTACGCTTAGAAAATTTCGACTCCAAACTCTCGTGGCGGGCTGGATCTTTAGGAGTAGTATGGAAGGTAAAGTGACTACCCCTACAATTCCACAACTACTTGCTTCCTACAAGAGGAAGGCTACCAAAGCAAGGAAGATCTTCTCGACTCTGTGAAAAGACCATTTGACCCCTCCCATTATAGGGAAGTCGGATGACAGTATTGAAAAAATCTATAAAGACATGCATGATTCTTGTACTACTTAATTTCAAAACATGAACTTATCTAGAAAGATGATTTTGACGACTAAGTTGTCCTAGGTGGGTGAATCTTACATTGTAAATAGTTATCTCATGAAAAAAATTGAGTTTCAAGATCAATTGTTCCCTATTGATTCTGATGTTCAAGATGAGGAGTTGGTACCCATTGCATCGAATGACTTTTCTCTAGCTTGAGATGCCCTTTTTACTAGGATTTGTGATCATGAGAAGTTACCCTTTTACAATCAGTTGTGGGACATCTTTGTCCAAGAAGAAACGGAGGGAATCAACTTTAACAAAGAAACACAAAGCCCAAGACCTTGGTCTCATCAAGAAAATGAAGGAAGGTCCAAAGAAGAAGCGACTGGGAAGGGTGATAAAGAGGAAGCATCTTACTCTTATTCTATTGCAAACAAAAAGAGATGTCATGCAACTTGTTATAAATGCAAAAGCTACATTATGCTTATGAATGTTTAGAAAAGAAGGGTCACAAGGGGAAGGAAAAATTCATAATAAATAGTTTGTTGAGAATGCGAGACATTATAATCATTATGTTGAACTTATCTTGAAAATTGAAACGAATTTTTAATTTTTTTCAATCCTTTCTTCTAATGTTAATCCTAGACAAAGTTGCTATGTGGACAGAGGAGAATTGAAACATGGTTCTCGTGAAATGAAGCTATTCAGCTCGCCACTAGAAGAACAAATTGGAATTCAAGTGGGTCTAGGAAATGATACCACTTATTCATTGACTAAAGTTCGCACCATTTCTTTCGGATGCCTTCATGTGATGTTTTCCACTTAAAAATGTTTTTATGTTCCCAAATTGGCCAAGAACTTGCTTGTTGTTTCAGCTATATTACTAATGACAAGCATGCAGTGAATTTAATCATAATCGACGTGTCATTAGAGATTGCAACCAAGAACCTTGTCGGAGTTAGGGTAAAGGAGAGTGTGATTGTGGCTTGTGAATGATTCTTGTAGTCTCTACCACTCATGGAACCACCGGGACATGATAATGTTAAATTGTGGGAGTTATGGCACAAAAGGTTTGGGCATTCACACTATGATGTGTTACCTCTTTTGAAGAAAATGGTGAATGGGTTGGAAGATTATAAAGTTGACCACACTAGAGTGCACAAGGGACACGCACACATGAAGCACTCCAAAGCTCCCTTTCCAACTAGTGAGTGGAAATCAAGGGAATCCTTGAATTGACCCATTCAAATATATGTGGACTTATGTCCTCTCCCTCCTTGATAGAAAGTCTTTACTGTGTCTCTTTTATTGATGTTTCTTAACGAAAATCCTTGATTTCCTTTATGAAGACTATATATGAAGTTCTCAAAAAGTTTGAACAATTTGGGGCTTCGGTGGAGAACCGATGAGTAAGAAGGTTAAGACAATGGAGGAGAGTATACTTCCAATGTGTTATGACCTCTGTTTCAAAAATTGCGATTTATCGGCGATAAATCGTTTACAAGCATGAAAACGATTAATCTTTTGAAAAATCGCGATTTTTGTTATGCCGATAAATCGGCGATTAATCGCGATAAAATACCCTGCAAAATCGTTGAAAATCGTGGGGAAAATCATGGCTTAGGGTTAAATACGAAAATAGACCAAATCGATTTGTTTTTTCTCCTGTTTTCTCTTTGCCCAACTCGTTTTTGCTACTGCGACTTGCATTTACTCCATTCGTGGGCATTCGACATGGGTAGGAGGGCATTCGACGTGGGTAAGAGGGCATTCGACGTGGGTAGGAGGGCACTCGACTTGTTTTTGTTGTTGCGACTTGTATTTTCTCCATTCGTGCCCATTCGTGTCTGGTTTCGTGGGATTTGTGGCGGTTTCGTGGGATTCCAACCAGCTCAAAGAGAAATGGATCTCGTTTTTTTTCTTATCACCTGTTCGTGGCCCTAGCCAGATTCGCAGTATACAATCTTCGTATTATACAATATACTATAGTCGAACATATATAATATAGTTGAATCTATAGTATAACATATATAATATACTATATTTATTAATAGTTGAATCTATGAACTATACAGTGTATAATAGTAGACTGTAATTAAATTAAAATTAAAAAAAAAGTATAACTATACGTAATAGTAAGTTGTAACAGTAATAATAAATATATTCATAGAACAATGATATTTTACTTGGAACATTAGTAATAGTAATAATAACTATAGTCTATAACTATTCGTGACATTAATCTTCTACTTTATTAGTAAAAGTATATTTATAATATTAATAACTATACACGTAATAGTAAATTAGTAATACTAACCGTAATAATAAATATATAATGTATAACTATTCGTGACACTAATAGTAAATTAGTAATAATAAATATATTTATTGTTAATAGTGAATACAATGATATTTTTTTATATAATTTATTCTATAGAGTCACTTATCGCATCATTTAACAATGTTTTTACATTTAATTTAAGTTTATTTTATGAATTTAAATGTTTTTAAAAGTAGCGATAAAGTTGCCGATAAATTGTCGATTCCCGATTTCCGATTCAAAATTTGGCCTGCCGATTAATTGTCGATAACGATGTTTTGAACTATCGTTATGACACTTGCTGCAAAGAGGTAAGATAAAGAGAGGGCTCACAATTCTTGACAATCACCAATAAAATGGTGTGGCCGGAGAAAAATCAATCCATTGAAACCACAAAGTCACGATTCATGATAAGGATTTGTCCATGTGTCTCTAGGCTGAAGCATGTAATACTGCTATCCATAGTTGAACTACTCGCCGAGTACTCTGTGAGTTCCAGAGTACTCGTAGGTTTTTTTCCACATGTAAGAATTTTCTGCCCAAACTCACAAGTATTTTGCAGACAAAGTTTTGTAATTTTTCGCCTGGTCACAATTTATGATGATAATTTTCAATGGCAATCATCGTAAGTTCATAACAGTTATCAGCTGGCTGTTGTATTTGCATGATGATGCAATTTTGTACTCTATTTGTATTCAAATCTAATAGAAAACACTTCCCCAATGTTTTACAAACTCATTTGATACATTTTGTAACTGTATTTTGTATAAAATTTATGTTTTTAAAGAAATTTAAGTATTTTTTAAGTTGTCGGGCGGAAAATTGTTGGCCTGCCGAGTCTGAGTATGCGAATTATGCCACTATTTACATATTGAATAAGTGCCCACATAGAGTGCTAACATACAAAACACCGGAGGAGGCCTTACCAGGTAAAAGCCAGAGATATCTAAATTCTGTGTTTTTGGTTTCCTTGCTTACATACATGTACCTATAGATAAAAGGACAAAAATGGAACCTTCAAGTATCAAAGGCATATTTGTGCAATATAGTGAGACATCTAAAGCATATCAGATCTATGATCTTAGGCAGAGGAAGACAACAGTAAGTAAAGAAGTAAAATTTATTAAGGCATAGTCCTCAAGTTCATAGGAGACTCCTACAATGACAGAAGAGGCCAAGACATCTGCTATACCAAAATCAAGTCAGAAATCAGATGCTAATGCGATTGATTCCAGCCAAAAAGAGGAGGTCTTACCACCTTCTAGATCAGCTTGAAAGTTAAGCTGGCTTTCTCAGGTTTTATGGGATGTAGAGGAGCATGTTGGCAAGCAAAGTACTTCATTTCCTGTAATCCATTCTCCTAAGAAATTTCTTGGACACCTTACAATAATTACTTCTATTCTTGATGCAAATTTTTCAAGTTATGAGAATGCCGCTCGAGAATAAATATGGCATGAAAAGCAATGGAGGAGGAATGATGTATGGGACATTGTAACAAGACCAGACGGGATGTCAAGAGGGCTGTTCAAGATAAAGTATGATGCAGATGGGAGCATCAACAAATACAAAACAAGATTTGTAGCCCAAGGGTTCTCTCAGAAAAGAGGGAGTGGACCACAATGAGATATTTTCCCTGTAACAAGGTATACCACTATCAAAGCTATCATGTCCATGGCTGCTTGCTTTCATTGGAGTTTATATTATATGGATGTAAAAACAGCCATCTTGAATGGTGTCATTGAAGAAGAATTTTACCTTAAACAACCTATGGGTTTTAAGATTCATCATCACAACACTCAGGAATGAAGACTAAAGCAGCCATTGTATGACCTAAAGCAAGCCCTATGGGCGTGGTATGCCTGGACTGATGATTACTTGTAGAATTTGAGATCTTCTAGGACTTCAGCATACTCAAATTTGTATTTCATCTTTGCTAAATCTGATCTATACTTTTAGTGTTATATGTTGATGATCTCTTTCTAAATGATAGTTCTTTGTAACTTTTCATGTGGTGTGTTAGAATGAGTTGGCTAGTGAGTTTGATATGAAGGATATAGGATTGTTGCGTAACTTTAGGAGATTGGAAGTTTCGCAGGTTTATGGAGATTTTTTTGGTCAAGGAAAGTATTTGCTGGAAATTTTGAGGACATTTTAAATGTTGGGCTGCAAGCCAATGTCAACTTGACGCAAATGTGGTTAGGGTACCCAATGAATAGTTGCCTTAGACCATGCAGCCCTTAGAGTTTCGCACGCAATTATATGAAAATTATATATATATACAGATTGGAAATAAACAGCAGAAACACAGCAACAAGCTTTATTCAATTCAACTCAGAGGAATAGCACACACACAGACCAATCACCAACGATGCAGTCTCAACAATACCTTAATAATAAAAGGCTTTACTTTGCACTCTGCCCTGAGCTTTAAGCTCTCATCGCTTCTACTGAACTAAGATTAGTTGCCTCCCTAAGACAATTGGGTTTGTTTATATAGGCATGCACACCCAATGCTACATTGGACTTAGTTATTGTACTTCTAAAATTTTAAATTATGGAGCAATAAGGACCAAAGGACCCATCACACGTCTCGAAGAATAACCTGTCGGCTTGACCGAGATCTTTGCAGCATCGGCTTGACTTCATAGTTATTTGCAGCTTCTCATGGTATCTCGCAGTTTTAAACAAGTTTATATTATTTTGCGGCTTCAGTTGGTGTTTCACGGCTTTAAATCAGGCTTGTAGTGTTTTGTGGCTTCTCTTAGTGCTTCGTGGCTTCACTAGACTTGTGTGGCTCTAGTAGTGTTACATGGCTTCAGCTAGACTTGTGTGGCCCACAAACAACAAAATGTTGCACAACGTGGCCCAAACACAACACAAAGACGACTCAACCGGACTCAATTGTTTTTGGTTGATACAAGATAGTCTGTGACCCTAGATGTCCTACATCATACACCTTGGGTAATTTTGAAACTTAAGCTCCTGCTCAAGCGAGGTGGTCTACCGAATTCCGAGTCGAGCGACATTTGTTGCACTCAAGCAAGTTATGTCCTTTGTGTCTCTTCCTTTCCATATTACTAGATACTCTTTATACTCCTGTTAATTATTTTCTTAGTTACGGTGTTGATCACTCTTTGTACTTCACACACCTTTTTTGGCATCTGTTGTCTCTAGTCCACCCCGCCATCTTCTGTTTTTGAATCCTCTGCATTTTCCTAACCTTTGCAATATGGATACAGATTCGCCACATTGAATACATTCAAGATATCGATGCCTTCCAACAATTTAATCATTCTTTGCAAATTTCTTAAAAATCTTATACGGCCCAATTTTCTTCCACTTCAGCTTATTATAGGTACCCTTAGAAAACCTTTCCTTCCAAAAATGGCCTAAGACCAAATCTCCAACCTAAAATTCAACTTCCCTTCGCTTTCCATCTACACGTAGCTTGTATTGTGTATTCATCTTCTCTAGTTTTTATACAATTTGTCGGTACACTTCTTCCATGTATCATGCAAAACCCTCTGCTTCGACACTCCTTTACGTGGTAAGTCTCACAATTCTACAACTCCTCACAGTTAATCCAATACACAATCTAGAATGGTGTTTTTGTGTGCTCCAATTAATTGAATTATTATATGTAATGTTCCCTTTTTTAAACTAGCACCAATTGAAGAGTTCTTGCCATTTCTCTTCCTATGGCCAAGAAGGAATTGCACAAGGAAGTCCTTAGGTTTCGTTTTTATTTTCTTTTATTGTTATTAATGTTTTTCTTTGGTGTTTTTCTCCCTAAGGCAAGTCGGTTGGAATTATAACGATCCCAACATGAAATTAAAAGATAAAGTGAAGATCATTAAGAGGTCGGCAAGGTTGGGAAGATTACCAACATGGAATTAGAAGATAAAGCAAGCCTAAGAGGTCATTCTACACCTTATGGCTCTTGCGCCAACCAAAGGGTATAAAAGGAGTCTTAGGGGATCATTTGCACATCATCTTTTGGCATATACACTTTATACTTGGTCTCTAAGGTTGATTGCTCTTTAGTCCATTCCACTACTAGAGACAATCCATTAGTGTGGCATCCAAGGAGGACAAAACCCTTCCTTGTGGGAGATTAGAGGACGGAAACCCTTCAATTTGGTGGTGTTGAAGACTCTCGTTGAAGACCATCTTGTTGGTTTGCATCTAGGGCATCAAGGAAGAGCCATACAAAAGCTTTTAGCATTGTTTGAAGCCCCTCTCCTAGGTGACGACTAGGGTAGAAGAGGGTTTGGGTGCCTTCTAGGGCACAAAATTATTATTTAATACTCAGATTTATCATATTTTATAAGGCTGGAATCTACAATTTGGTAATTTTTGGAGGAGTTTATCTATCATTTTCAACACTTGTTTGTGGCTTCCATGTTGCTGTCCTAAAAGTAATTGCAGCTGGGTATAATCTTTTTTTCTCCATTTCTTTGATGTATTTGGATGGATTAATGTTGTCGTGCTTGAAATAATTATTTAGAAGCATTTTCAGTTGTTGCATGGTTGTATGGTGACGTGAAGTCCCTATACAATTCCTTGCTAGGGTTTCTGATATTTTCAAATCTGCTGTTAAAAAAATCCGGATTTGCTTCACTTGGGGTTTGTGCCATTTCCTTAAATTTTAAGTTTCAGCCCTAAAAAGGGGCATTACATTATAAGAGGATTCCGCTTTCCTAGTGCCAAGTCCCAAGTCCCTAGCTTATCTCCCACCAAATATCTTAGTAAATCTCCAAGACTCATGTTTACTACCATAGTTACTGTTTCGGAAATCCGATTAAATTCGGAAGGGCAAAAAAATCCGAAAATACGGAGTTCTCGAAAAAATCCGAAAAAATCCGGAAAAATCCGGTTCGGAATATATATACATATATTATTATAAATTTATATTGTTGTATACTTATATCATTATATATAGACAAATCATACAAAAAGCATCCATCTACCATAATCATCATCATCATAATGATTCTTTCAAAAGATTGCAAGAAGTTGCTTGGTCCAAAAAGGTACAAAAATGGATTTTATGAAAATAAGAAAAATATTGCCATCAATGCGTAGAGCTCGAGAAAATATATACTTTTAGAGAAGACGACACCTAAAACGGAGCCACAGAATGAAAGTTATGGCACATGCAAGTTTTTTCTGCTACATCTTCCCGGACCCTTTCCAAAAATGGCAAATTTTTTTCCATGCGATTTTTTCACCAAAAAAAAAAATATGCCAAAAAGGAAAAAAATTCCTAGCAAAAACAAGGCCGAACCGAACCGGATTTATTCGGTTGCTTCAAAAAATACGGTTCGAACCGGATTTCATCTGATCCGGCCGAACTCGGTAACTATGTTTACTACCTCTATCTGTCCATTCATCTCGCAAAGATATGCTAAACTTAATTGCAGCTTCGTATTAAACTTCTTCTACGGTGTCCGCCAAAAACGACCAACAAACTCTGTATCCCTATCGGACATAATGTTGTGTGGCAATCCATGCAATCTTACAATCTCCCCTGAAGAAAAGATTTGCAATATGAGTCACATCACTAGTCCTCCTGCAAAGCAATAAAATGTGCCATCTTTGAAAATTTGTCCACCACAACATAGATGGAATCAACTCCCTCTTCGTCCTAGAAAAGCCCTAAACAAAATTCATGCTTATATCTTCCCAAGGCTTCTTCGGTATGCGAAAAAGTTGGTACAATCCGCATTCGAAGATCTTCCTTTATGTAATTGGCATATCCTGCATTCCTATACAAATTTTGCACATCCACGGTCATCCGCATGACCAAGACTAACTCTTCGCTAGTTGTGCTAACGTCTTATCCAATCCAAAGTGCCCTACTAATCCATCATTGTGCTTCTCCTTGACCAAATTTTCCCACATTGATCCTCTCCGTGAATGCACAATTGCACGCCTTTTAACAATAAGCCTTCTTTCACAAAATAGTCCAACCAACTCATCCTATCAACACTCATGGGTGTTGCACATGCCTCCCATGCTTGGTTGAAGCCTTCATCTTACGTCAACTCTAATGGATTCAAAACCCACCACTTCCACTCTCATATTTGTCAACAAAATATAGCAGCTACTTACTCAACACTTCAAAGAACCCTATAAGATCATCCACTCCCGTGGTTCAACACAAAGGAGTATCCCTATAAGTATTCCACTTGTTTCATATGTTTTTGATTCAATTTTACCTAACTATAATGCCCGATGACCTATAAATAGCACAAACTCCTATGGCAGTAGGTAGTGCCTCCACTTCTTGGGCGCTTGCAAAATTGCATAGAACTGATCATACACTGTAATGTCCCCTTTTTCGAGACATTATTAATATTTATTTTTCATTTGCATTGTAACCCCTTGGCATGCCTAACACTACAAGTGGGAATCTCTTTAGTTAGTTTAATGTGCACATAGGTTAGTTTTATTTATTTAATTAAAAAACAAATAAAGTGCACATAGTCTTAGTATTAAATATTTTAATAAGAGTTTATGTTTTCCCTCCAAAAGGGAAAGGTCGGTCTTTATTGGATATTGCACCCCTTAGTTCTATAAAAGGGAGGTCACATTTCCTTAGAGGGATATGTTGATGAATTATTGATTTCACTCCATGCTTGGAATATTGGGATGTATGCCCTAGGGATGTATGCCCTAGTTCTTGCATTGATCTCTCTCTTATTTGGATCCATTATTGAAGATTACTAAAGACTTCATTGTTCTTTCCATTTTGCTCTCTTGTGTTGAATGTGTTTATGCATGATATATTCTCTCTAGCTTTGGCGACTTGTCTAGGGTATTGGCGCATTTTATTGAGGGTAAAATCTGCATGTTATTGAATATTTTGAAGGGTTCTAAGAGCTGGAAATAATTTACATGTTTTATGCTAACCCTAGCGACTGGTTTGGGGATTTTGGGGGTTGTTTTGGAGGGTCTTCGGTGATCTAAAAATTCAGATTTTAATATCTTTGGAAAGCTCTTGAATTATAGATTAGTCTGCATTTTATTTCACAAAGAAAAGATGAAGTATTGAGCAAGTTATGAATTTTCCAAGTTTCAGTTGTCTATGCCAAGGTTTTATCTACACAGTTTCAGATTTCATGGGTTGATTTGCATGCCTACCTACTTATTCAAAAATTGTGACCTATAGCTTGTTGGAAAGCTAAAAATATGAAGAATCTTTTGGCATTGGTCTGATAAAAAAATATTCGACGGTGAAGGAGTTATTGATTTGTGAAGTTTGCACCAAACTAGTGCATTTATGAATTAATTACTGCTGTAATTAATTTCAGATTTGAAGTGATTAATTTCCTAACTGGTTCTCCCATCTAATCCACCACCTTGGCTCACTCCAACCCTATTTGGGTTGTATTGAAGCTAACATTGGATTATTTGAGGTCGAACTAGGAGGGTTTAGTCCTTCTAGAGTCGATTTGGATAATATCCCAAAAGGGGATATTACATACACACTATACTTCTTCCTTGCATCATTCAACTTCTCACTAAAATACGCTATTGGTCTTCCTTCTTGACTCGATGTTGCACCAATGGTTATAACACTAGCATCACAATCCATCTTGAACACTTCGCCGCAAAATCTAATAACGCCAAAATTGGTTGCTCAATCACCTTTCACTTCAGTTCTTGAAAACTTCTTTCTACATCTATGTTCCGACAATTCTTTCTATCTCCACGCATGGCCTTTGTGATAGGCGCACATATTCCACTTAAATTCCCGATGAACTTGCGGTAAAATTTGCTAACCCATGTAAACCGTGTGGTTCAAAAGCACTCCGGTGATGGCCAATCCACTATCGCACTGACCTTCTCTAGATCCATCTCAACCTTCACAGAAATTACAATCCCAAATACACAAGCTCTTCCCGCATGAAACTACACTTTTTCAAATTTATCAACTTCTCCTACAATTGTTGCAACACTTGCCTTATATGTAACAAATGTTCTTCTCGCATCCTGTTGAATATCGAATGTCATCTAGGTACACGATCGCAAACTTACCCAAAAATAGTTTCAAGATTTCATTCATCAACATCATGAAAGTACTTGATGCGTTGCTCAATCCAAACGGCATTACTAGCCACTCATGCAATCCCTCCTATATCTTGAACGCAATCTTCCACTCATCACCTCTCTTATGCGAATTTGATGATATTTGCTCTTCAAATCAATCTTACTAAAGTATCTCGCACCACTTGGACAATTCATATTCTCGTCCATGCACGGCAATGGAAACTTGTACTTGATGGTGATCTTGTTGATGGCTCTGGAATCAGTACACATACACCACTCGCCACCCTTCTTCGGTGCTAAAATTTTTGAAACGGTACATGGTCTCAAACTCTTTGTGATAAGCCCTCTCTCAACATCTCCTAAATTTGCCTTTGTATCTCCACGTTCTCTTAATGTGTCATCCTATATGCCACCTTGTTCAAAAAAACTCAATCATGGGATTAAATCCATGCGGTGACTTATATTCCTTACAAACAATAGCCCTTCAGAAACTCACTCAAAAATATCTCCATGCAAACTCTCCCAACATGTCTTTCACTTCTCACAACATCGATTCATCTTTCGGTCTCTATACCCGCACTCCTTTTGTGCAAGTTTCACTATCAATGCAAAACATGCACTTTGTTTTGTTTCCCACGACTCAAGGAATTGCTACCCTAAGACAAACAAAACCTTCAATCTTTGCTTTGTTGCTTCACCCTTCTCTCGCATTAGGTTCCGAGTGTACTCCTTCATCACCCTATAGGCATTCGAGCAACCATCACGTTGAGCCTTTTGATCAAACTACCACGGCCTTCCAAGTAGCACATGACATGCATCTATAGGCATAATGTTACACATGACTTCATCTTCATATCTCCCTATCTAAAATTTGACCAGACATTGCTCGGTCCAAAATTTGGTGTCCCTTTTGTAACCAGAAAACTTTGTAGGGATTAGGATGCGTAATCCTCTCCAACCCCAACTCATCTACCATCTCTTGCATAGCCAAATTGTCAAGTGCTCCCGCTGTCCACTATCAATTTGCAGACTTTTCCTTCTCGACTTACACATTTTGAACAAATTCTTCCTCTGTTTAAAGTTATGTCACAAGGTTCGAGCTCGAGTTCGAATTCGACGAGGATAAAAATCAGTTCAAGTTCGACAACAACTTGGATAAAGTATGAAAAAAAAACACCATTATATTCAACCAATAGATAAAATAGAAAATAAAATTAAAATGTAATTAAAATTTAAAACATAAAAAGATAAATCATATAACTTTTTTTTAAAACTTGAAATCTTTATTATATTAATAACTCGGAATAGAATATTAATAACTTGAAAATAGTATTTAAAAAAATCAAATCATATTAATTTCTAAATTCTTAAAAATAAAATGTAATATCCCCTTTTCCAACTTGAGAAGCATGATTTGGACTTCTTGCCATTCCCTTTTCCATGACAACGACGTAGGAGAGTTCGGAAAAGGAATTGGGCTTCTTTTGCCTTTATTTTCGAATTTTAATGTTTCTTTTAACATGTGTTTTCCTTTAGCAGGTCGGCTGGGTTTTAAGGCATTTAAGGAGGCATAAGAAAAGAATATAATGACTTATAGGGGTCGGCCTTGCTCTTCCAAGGTTTGGCGCCAAAGGGAGGTTATAAAAGAAGGTTAGAAGACTCATTTGGAGCATCTAGATTGGCGCATTTTCTCTATTTGGACATTGTGGGCTTGTTGCTCCTTGTTCTTCCACTCTTGGGCGAAAATCCAAGTGTGTGGCATCTTCCTAGAAGGACGGAAACCCTTCTAGTGGTGGTTGGAGGACGAAAACCCTCTTTCCTTGGTTGGAGTAAAGACATATTGAAGACCTTTCTGCAGATTTGGGTTTTGGAGGATCAAGAGAAATCATCTACAAACATTTGCATGCATTGTGGAGCCTCTCCCTTGTGGAGCGACTTGCATTGGAGTGTGTTTTGGTGCCATCTAGGGCACAAATATGATCTTTTATTTCATATTCAGATTCCTCATAATTTATAAGGCCGAAATCTCCATTTTGGTGAATTTTGGCAAAGATTTACTATTTTTCCTAGCCCTCGGATTTGGCTAGTCTGTTGTTTTAAATAATTAATTTCAGCTGTGTAATATGATATTCTGTCCATCTTTTGATGTATTTGTGATTTATAAATGTTGTCGTGGCTAGAATAATTGTTTTGTGGCATTATTCATTGATTTGCATAGTGAAAGGTGGACTTGAATTCCATAAACAGTTCGCTGCCCTTGAAGATTGTTAATTTCAGATTATTTTCAGTTTGCTGATTTAAAAATCAGACTTGCTAATATTGGGGTTTGAGCTAATTTCCTACTTTTTCAGTTTTGTCCCCAAAAGGGATATACAAAGTGGTATCAGAGCTTGGATTCTCAAAGGCCTAGGGTTTCAATGGACAGATTGATGAAGGTGCAAGAAAGACTAGCAGGTACCTTGGACTCTCTTGCCTCCACCATGCAAAACCTACAAAGAGGAAGGACATTCAAGGAAGAGCCTAGGGTTTCAAAGGTCAACAAGGTGGCAACTAGCTTTGAGGAATATCAAACTCTTCCGGAGAAGATTCGTGATGCCCTAACCTTTTCAGAATTCATAAAATTGGAAACAAAAAGAGTGGGCATTGGAACTCGGTCCAAGCCTCGAAGCATGCACAAGGGTCATGGGAAGGATATCCCAACCCTTGAGGAAAAGAGCCCCATCTTGTGGGCAAAGCAAGGAGCAACTACGGAGCTGTTTGAAGAGGGAATCAAATTCCCAAGTTTGCTAGGGGAGGAGAGGCATGTCTATTCCCCTAAGGATGAGGAAGAGGATAGTGTATTGCCACAGCTGGTTATTGAGAGGGAGCAACCCTTGGGAGGGTTAGAAACCTCCAATCCTCTTGCCACAATTGATCTCTTGGCTGGTTTTCCTAACAACACCTTGGTGACACAAGGGTTTGATGACATAGTGAAGCACGAGCCAAGGAAGGATGAAGATGCAGCCCTTACTCCCATTCCTATTCCAGATATTCAGCAGTATGAGGTAATTGTGGATCATGGTTTGGTTAATACTAATTTTCTTTTAGCACATGATGAATTCAGGCTTGAGCAAGTGGGAAAAGAAGAAGGAAACCTTTGTCCAAATAGATATAAGGACAACAAGCTTGCTGGTCTGATTATGACAGCAGACAATAAAGAGCCAAAGGATGAAGATCTAAACTTGGGTAAGAGCCACCAAGATATCCCAAGTACATGTGAACAAGGTACGGTGGTTATGCAAAGAGAGAAATTTCCAAGTATCGAAGAGGCTAAGGAAAAACAGGGTGAAAGTCTTGCTGCAAGTCCGAGGAACGAATACATTTCAGATCTATTGCTCCCAAGTTCACCATCACATGGAGTTGATCATCATCATAATCAGTTTGATACAAATATGGGCAAAATGAGGAGCACATTGAGTGATAAGGGGTACTTACATCCTTTCCGGAAGCCCCCAAGTTATGCATGTATCAAGACAAGTGTTGCTTTAGGCACAAGGACTAAGATTGAAGTAACAAAAGGTAACCCTCTTTCCAAGGCCACGGTTTGCATACTAAAGTAACCATTTCCTCTTTTAGTTTGGTTGGCCATCCACTTGATATACTTATGTTTGGAAGAATAATTTGGGGTTGTGTTGATAATACCTCAACAAGCCTTTTATGGCCATGGAGATGGAAGGAAACTCCCCATAAAGAACAAGATGAAGGGGCTGGACTGTTCCTAACAACAGACAAAGGGAGTTCCTTTGATGGATATCACAGCCCAAACAAGAAGCCAAGGGTTACCCAAGACAAGCACCAACAGCTTGGGAACAAATGCAAGGAAGAAAATACCCCATCCAACAAGGAAATCATGTCAAGAAGGAATGCTGATTTAAACTTAGAAGTTCTGAATGTTATGGGCAGCCCACAGTATGAAGGTATTTCAGTTTTTGCCTATATATCATTTCATATTTTCTACCATGGACAGATGGTTAGGAGTACTCATGTTTCATGTATGTTGTATCCTCTTTTGCCACCGCTGATTGAACACCTTTGTGCAAATCATACTTCATGGGGTGAGGAGGTAAGAGGTGTTTTTTGTAGCGAAGAACATATATACAGTTGGGCTCAAGTTCTATTTAGTTTTCGTAAGTGGCATATAGGTGCTATAATGAGCCCTTCAAAAGGAGGAATATCTGATTTTAAAATCAGTACGAAAAACTCTATCATGAAGTGTTGGGGTCATCATGATGGTCCTAACTTTTCATTTCTTATGGAAGAGTTAGGAGGATTGGGCAGTTGTATGCATCAAATTGTCAAAGAAGAATTGGAAAGAAGGTTGGGGCCAAGCAAGGATGGTTTCAAAGGCTTCAAGATCACCAATAGCATCTTCATGTTGTCAAATTTCATGGAAAGGTACAAGGTATGTAATGTTTTTCTTGAAATTAAGCCAACTGAAGTTAATGTTGTTTGGGGAATGCAATGGTTCCAGTTTTTGGGAAATTTTCATTATGATACTCTTCTTCACATATCAGCCCTTTGGAAAAACTTATTTATGGTTGGGCATGTGCAAATAAGTTTAGAAGAAAAATTAAGTTGTTGGTTTGGGTTCAGTCAGATTATGAGTTGTTTCCAATTCTGAACAGCTATAAGAATGTTCCTTTTGAAGCTACTAAATCATGGGGTAATGGTCTTGAGGTTGTTGGTTTGGAGGAAGGTAGTAAGACTACCATATTTTTGGATTCCAAGTACGCTGCCATAAGCTTTTATGTAAGCATTTCCAGCCCTTTCTCCAAGTTTTTATCAGTTGTAACCTTGTGGCCAGCCCCGTAACATGAATAGAATGGAGAACTTTAAAGGCATGTCATGATTACATTTGTTGTACAGAACACACTTGGTTCATTCTCGATTCATCTTGAACCGCAACACACATTCCATTCATATATCTGGAAATCTTCTCCATAACATCTTCCACATGACCCACTCGAATAGTGAATCGATAAAACTCTTCAAAGGTGTATTGCTTCACACTAAGCTCTCTCTGTCACAAGATATGCAGCTTCTTATACAAATTGAACTGGTAAACCGTGGGCAAGAATTTTGACTTGAGCTTCGCTACCAACCTATCCCATGTCTTGATCTTTGGTTTACCTCTTTGCACTCTAAAGAGATGAATGACCCTTCAACTTCGAGCAAGCAAATTTGAATCTCTTGGAATCTTCTATATCCTCATACTCAAAATAATTCTCAAGCTTTGTTATCTAGTCAATAAGCTCTTTTGGTTTCAAACGTCCGTAAAAACTTGGGGTGTCCAATTGGGGCCTACTCCCCATCCTTCAAATTACGTGTAAAAGCATATGTTCCGGTCCTTAGTATTGTGCATCTTTTTCTTCCTCATTTGTGGCTTACACTCTTTGTTGCGCAGGTTTCGTTTCATTGTCACTCTAATCTTCCACAACATCTCAGCGTTGTGTGGCTTCCACGGCCTCTAATCAAGCTTGTGTAGGAATAAATGAATAAGACTTCCCCTTTTATAATTGTTTTGTATGGTTATGCGGTTGTAACCGCTAACTAGTTTTGTAACCGTCTTTGCATAATAAATACCCGGACACACAACTCATTTGTACAGTGTGCATTCCGGTTTCTCTTCATTCCATCTTTGTACATTCTATTCTTTCTTTTTCCTCTCTCCGCATATTCTAACAGTGGTATCAGAGCGTGGGGCAAGCATAGAGAGGAAGTGAGATATTTTCGTGACAGTCCCATTAGGGCACGTGAAAGAAATCAAAACTTTTCGTGAAGCTCGAAAACGAATCATAGACTTCCGCATTCATCTTTGTCATTACCAGCGATCTGAAGATAAAATAGAGGCGCAAGGGCATAACGAAGACTGAAGAAAAATCGCGGGTTTTTCATTGACGGATTTTAGAAACGACAGCATAGAAAAATCTGCAGTCGGAAATCAAGGGCGCGCCATTAGGGCACGAAAAATCACGCTGTACAGTCGCGAATCAGAAGAATACACTCGCGTTTTCTAAAAAAAAAAAAAAAAAAAATCCCGAAAATACAGTCGCGAATGGCAATGGCACGTTTTTCAGGAAATTAACAGTATTTTCGAGCACGAAAATACAGTCGCGATTTGCGCTAATATGCTGCATTTTACAGTCACGAATTGCTAGGGCACAAATATTTTTCAAAGACACAGAAGCAAAAAGACTCCCTGCGCTAGGGCACGGAACTGTGCAACTGGTATTTTATTTTATTTTATTTATTCATTGCCAAAATACGCAGTTGTATTTATTCTATTAAAATGGAAATGCCCATAGAAAAATATTCTGGTCTAAATTTTCATACATGGAGAGTGAAAATACAAATGCAACTTATGAATAAAAATTTGTGGGGCATTGTAAACGGGAAAGAGACAACACCTACCGATGCATCGAAATTGTTAGAATGGCAAACAAGAGATGATAGAGCGAAAGCTATTATTGGCCTTGCTCTCTCGACTCGAACTTCATCATGTAGACCTAGACAAAATAGGTTCAAAATGGATGACGGAGTCTCATGTCAAGCCACATCAATAATCTAAGGTCCTTAATCAGACAACTAGCAGAAGTGAAAGCTGCAATTGAGGACGAAGATGCCAAAGCTATCCTATTAAATAGTCTGTCTTCAAAATATAGCAATGTAGTTTTTACTCTCAGTCAAATTCAATCTCAATCTCTGGATGATATGATAGCAGCTCTTCTAGCTGAGGAAAACAAACTACAAAGGATGCAGAAGGTCATTCCCAGCAAGAAAGTGCCTTCTATTCTAGAACCAGAAAATATCATAGAAGATCAGATAAGTCGGAGATTGAATGTCATTATTGTAGGAAAAGAGGTCACACAGCATGGGATTGTCGTGTTCGAGCCAATGATGTGCTCAAGGGTAAAGTCATATCAAATACACCCAATATAGCCATGGTCAAGACCCACCGATGCGAGAAGGTAGTGAGGACAAAGGACAAATACATGCTATAAAGATGCTCTAAACTTTGAAGGCAAGAAAGGATACAGGGTAGATGAAGCTCGGTATGGATGGTTGCTCAGATAGTTCGGGAGACTATGGATCTTGGGAATTATACCCTCACGAGGGTCATGAGACAACTTGATGGAGCTTGTGGATGGCTCAGTATGGATGGTTGTCCAATAATTCGAGAGATCTGTGATTTGGGAGTTCGGGAGGTGGAATCCGGGAACTCGGGAATTCAGCTCGGGAGCTACACCTTTACGAAGGTCATGAAGCAACTTGATGGAGCCCTATCCTATCATAGCATTGCTTTCAAAGTGAAAGTGTTTGAAGATAGCGTAGTTCTGTTTTGTTAGATTGTTTGTTTTTGAGTTATGTAGGGTAAGTCTTAAGAGGGGGTGTAGGAATAAATGAATAAGACTTCCCCTTTTTATAATTGTTTTGTATGGTTATGCGGTTGTAACCGCTAACTAGTTTTGTAACCGTCTTTGCATAATAAATACCCGGACACACAACTCATTTGTACAGTGTGCATTCCGGTTTCTCTTCATTCCATCTTTGTACATTCTATTCTTTCTTTTTCCTCTCTCCGCATATTCTAACAACTTGTATAGTCCTCATCAATTCAGCCAAGTCCTCAAGTCTTGTGCATTGGTCTCTGCGCCATTGTGTTTCCTCAAAATGCGAGATCCATGACCTCTACAACAATTTTATACCTATGATCGCAAATGTGGAAAACCACCAATGCTTGTTATGTAATCCTTACACCTACCCAACAATTACCCGCTAGAAGATATACACAATGATTTTACGCCCACACTCGCAAATGGGGAAAACCGCCAATGTCATTGTGTAATCCTCACACCTTCTACCCAAAGAATTACCCGTTGGAAGATGTCCACAATGATTTTTTGCCCACACTCGCAAATGCGAAAAACCACCAATATTTGTCGTGTCTCAATTCGCAAGGAAAGAAAACCTTTCTCTGATTCCATATGACGTAGACACAATTGGGATGCCCAATGAAGAGCCACCTAAGACCATGCAGCCCTTAGAGTTTCACGTAGAATTATACCAAAGATATATATAGAAATATGGATTAGAAAAAAAAAAAAGTAAAAACACATCAACAAGCTTTAATCTATTCAACTCAAAGGAATAATGCATACGGACTAATCGCCAACGGTGCAATCTCAGTACATTAATAATAAAAAGGCTGCACTTAGCACTCTACTCTAAGTTTAAGCTCTCATCCTTTTCTATTGAACTTAGATTAGCTACATTGCTAAGACAATTAGGTTTTGTTTATATAGGCATGCAAGCCACCCAATGCTACATTGGACTTGGTTACTAAACTCCTAAATTTATGTAACATTACAAAGATAAGGCCCGAATGACCCATCATAAGACTCTAAGCATAACCAATCGGCTTAACCAAGATCTTTGCAATGTCGAAACGACTTTGTGGTTATTCATGGCTTCTCGAAGAATCACGCAACTTCGAACAAGCTTGTGTATACCGCAGCCTTCAACGAGTGTTTCAACACTTTCATTCAAGGTCATAGTGTTTTGTGTCTTCTCTTAGTACTTTGTGGCTTGATAGACTAAGACAATTAGGTTTTGTTTATATAGGCATGCAAAGCCACCCAATGCTACATTGGACTTGGTTACTATACTCCTAAATTTATGTAACATTACAAAGATAAGGCCCAAATGACCCATCATAAGACTCTAAGCATAACCAATCGGCTTAACCAAGATATTTGCGATGTCGAAACGACTTTGTGGTTATTCATGGCTTCTCGAAGAATCACGCAACTTCGAACAAGCTTGTAGTATACCGCAGCTTCAGCTAGTGTTTCACACTTTCATTCAAGGTCATAGTGTTTTGTGTCTTCTCTTAGTACTTTGTGGCTTCAATAGACTTAGGCAGCTTTAGTAGTGTTTTACAACTTCAGCTAGACTTGCAATGCTACACAACGCTGCCCATAAACAATATAAAAATTACTCAACAGAACTAAATTGTTTTTGTTGATATAAGATAGTTTGAACCCGGATGCTCCCGCATCACAACTCAAAAGGTGCTAAATCTGAAGTTAACTTGTGATAATTATTCAAATTTGATCAATCCCACAAATTTGCCAAATATGAATTCAACTTGGGATAAAAATTCAGATTTGGTCAATCCCACACATTATCGACAATTGATAGGATCAATATTGTATCTTGTAAATACCCAACTTAACATTTGCTATGCAGTTAAAACATTGAGTCGATTCACAATGGAGCCGAGGTAGTTCGATTTGGAGGGCTGCAAAGCAAGTGTTTTTCTATTGGAATAGGACACTTCATCATGGCATTTTGTACACAAGTAATGGGTTGATTTGTCCACATGGTTTTGTAGATTCAGATTGGGCAGGAGACGATATCACTCAGAAATCTAATTCCACGTATTGTTTTAGCTAGGTACCGGATCAAAATCCTGACCTAGCAAGAAACAAGAAACAATTGCTCTAAATTCCGCTAAATTTCTAAGGCAGAACACATTGCAGATGATCCGCTAGTTGTGAAACTGTTTGGATTCATAAATTAGTGGCTGAGTTGAATGGTGAGTCACTAGTACTTATAGTTATCTACGCCGACAATCAAAATTGTTATAAACTCTCCAAGATTCCTATTTTCCAAAAGTGACTTGAACATATTGATAGCATTTCCAACAAGGTATAAAAGATGGCATTGGTTATTGAATATGTGATCCAAATTACAGATATACAATTTGGTGGACAATGCACTAGTTATGTGTTAAGCACACACTTATACTAAGAGGGGGTGAATCAATATAAGATAAACTTTTACTTATTAAAACTTATATCCACAATTAAAGCATTTAAAAGCATTCAAATAACATAACATAGAGCAACACCAGATTTACATGGAAAACCCTCTCTCGGGAAAAACCACAAAATAAGACTGCTTGGATCTACCGTCCAAATCCAGCCCAAAATTCAATGTTTTACAAATGTTCGTAGGCACCAACCTACTGGAGACACCAATCCCCAAGCCAAGCACCAACTCAACCAATTCGTGAGCACCAACCCACTAGAGACACCAATCCCCAAATTGTGAGGCATTGACCTCAACAAAATAAACTTTCCACCTTTTGTAGTTGCTTCTTCAACTGAGATGATGGAAATTCCGCTTCTCTTCATACACACAAATCAGATTATACTTCCAACATGGATGTTGGTCCAATTAATGAAATCAGATCGCTTTATATTTCTGCTCTTCCTTCTTACTCTTTATTCAAATGATATTCTCATTTTACTTCTGCTCTTCTCTCTTTCACTTCTTCTCTCAAATGATGTATCTATGATGTAGGAGCATCACTCCACTATGTAAATAAGTCTTGAGTCATCATATTTTTGTTTGATGGGTGTGTTAGTAGGTTCTAGGGGTTACTAGGAGTCATTTAGATGTGGTAGTTTGAGTCTAAGTTTTTCAAAATTTGAATATTTGGCTTTCCCTCCAAAAGTACAAAATGAGTCTTGGAGGACATTTTTGGTTTGCAATGGTTGTTTTAATGGGATCTTGAAGCTTACAAGCTTGCAGAAGGATGAAATGAGGTGTAAGAAGATGTCTTAGGTCCTTATAGGACATAGCAATCACAATATGAAGCCTAAGACTAGGTATTTGAGCTAAGCAACATGATATTAGGCTAAGGTCATTCATATGACCAATGATTCAAGAGGGTGTATTCGGTTAGGTACAAGTGAAAGTCATATAAATATGCAAATGTAACTACTTCACCTCATTCCCATTCGAATGGAAATCACTAAAAGCTTCAGGAAGAAGAACTACATTGTCTTGTGTATGTATTTGCATTATGTGACTGTGAGGAATATCTTGTTTTGTTGAATACTAATGGAAATCTTGTGTTTGTTTGTTATGAGATCAAAAGATGACTGGTAAAGAGCTTTGTAGCAGGATTTGTGTGAAATCTCCTTGTGAAGTGTCTCGTAGACTTGTGTATGGTAGAGCCAACTGAATAGATTGATTACACTGTGTGGTATTGATGAAACTGTGAGTTGCAGTGGTAATTGCAAACTGAGATAAGACTGTTGACACATTGTTGGTGAGTCAAGAATTGTCTATTCAAGTTGTGGAACGTGTATACTCAAACCCTAAAGGAAAACCTCTGTGATGTGTTCATGACTATGCAAAATTGTGATGTAAATTGGATTGTGATCAACCTTGCAAAGTGTGTATGGTGAATTGCTTGATGTGGCACAAGTAGAGAGCATTGAGAGTCATTCTTCATACCAAGTGAATAAGAGGCATGCTAGGTAACTTGCATGTTTAAATATCTTTGTGACAAACAATAGTGAAGAGTATTGGTTTACTGATTTAGTGATAACTGTGCATGAGCAAAAAGACCATGGATTCCCATGAAAAGGCCATAAACTCATGTCTGTGACTTCTTGGTTGAATTATAAGGAGTGGAATGCCATTGAATTGACTAGAAGAATTGCTCTTAGGTATGCTCAGTGTTTTGTATTGATAAATAAAGGAACTAGGAGGACTGAGATCTGTATATGCACGTGACAGGGCAGAGGAAAGAAGCATTGTAGAAGATTTTGCACGTGACTTTATAAGTCACTGGTAACATTTTCATGGAGAAGAGTTCAATACAAACCCCCAATTACAATTTAGGGCATTGAAATCATAAACAAAGCAAGTTATAGCTAGTTGACTCCTCTCGGGCTCATTTTGAGAGTTTCTTAGTGACTCAGCTAGGGTTTGCAATTTGGTGGGTCAAATCCAAGTATTTTGCTTTCAAACTTGCAACATATCATGAAAAGGATCTAATGTAGGAGATGTTGAAATAAATTTGTATTTTTAAGGGTGAAATTCAGACTTATGCTTGACAGTTGGAGGAAGAACACAAAATTCACAGTCTCAGGCCTAGAAGAAGGGGTTAGTTAACAAAGGAAGTATATGCTAAAAGAGGAGTTAGCCTCTAAAAATTTAGGGACATCTATAACCCTTTAAAGGGTTCTTAAAAAGCCTTTCATCTTGTTTTTAAGTGCCCTAGAAAAGATCCTGATCTTGACAGTCTACTTGCAAAAACCTAGTAAGGGTTTATAGAGCAAAACACAAAAAGTGGAATTGAGAGAGTTAAACAAGGAGATAGAACCCCAAATTTTGGGTACACATTTGAGTTGATATGAAGATGTTATTGGAGTTGACAAGACCTTAGAAACACTTCTAGAAGTTCATACCCACCAATGAAGCAAGCATGCTTTGACTTGAGAAGCTAAAAAGCAAATTTGAGCAAAATAGTAAAAGGTGGAATTTTGATTCTTTTCCTATCAGTTTTGTGGATGGTTTGATGTTTTCTAGAGTGCATGAACAGGGTACAAGGTGACAATAGGTGGAATAGTGCTAAAAGGAGCCAAAGTTGATTGTTGGAATGAAGGCTAGTTGGAGGAAGGATGATGGATAAAGTAGTGAATGGTGAGAAGGACAAAATGCAAGACTTGTAAATGGCCTATCAGATGAATTATCATCCCTCTCAGAGTAAGAGGCAGGGTATGCAGATTCACTAGAACTTTTCAACAGGTAATTAGCCTAATTCTTGCATTTACAAGTTAAGTACATTATAAACCTTGTATGATCATTCATATGCAGAGTAAGATGCATTTTGATGGTGTAATTTTGGTGATAGATGATTGAATGGTTGTTGTTGATATGTGACTACATCAATCTATTTCATTTTTTCGCTTGTCTTTCTCAACCTTTTCATCTATCTTTTAGAGCCTCAATGTGCCTCTTCCCAAGAGGGCCGACTATTAGAAGATGCGTCTCTTAAATTAATATTAATTAACTTCTTTAACTCCTTCCAAATGGGTCAGCTGGGCTTGTATTTAATATTTGTTTATTTCTTTTATTTCCTTAGATGAAATCGCTGGCCCTTTCATAATGAAATCGCTTCTCTTCATACACACAAATCAGATTATACTTCCAACATTGACGCCGGTCCAATTAATGAAATCAAATCACTTTATATTTCTGTTCTTCCTTCTTACTCATTACTCAAATGATATTCTCATTTTACTTCTGCTCTTCTCTCATATGATGTATCTATTTCATTTTTTTCCTTGTTTTTCTCAACCTTTTCATCTATCTTTTATAGCCTCAATGTGCCTCTTCCCAAGAGGGGCGACTATCAGAAGATGTCTCTTAAATTAATATTAATTAACTTTTTTAACTCCTTCCAAATGGGTCGGTTGGGCTTGTATTTAATATTTGTTTATTTCTTTTATTTCTTTAGATGAAATTGTTGCCCCTTTCATAACTAAAACGCTGGTATACAATGTGATTGTTGTTCACTACATTCATTGTTATTATATTAAATTTGATCACTGTAAAATCTTATCACTATATATTAAATCTAATCACTATAATATCTTATCACTATATATTAAATCTGATCACTGTAATTGTTTTGCATTCTCCTTCGACATCAATGACAATATTTCCAACATTATGGAGTTTAATGTGTTACGAAAATGAAATTGAAATTGACAAAAATTAAAACTGCATGTAATATCCCTTTCAAGGGCTGAAACTGAAAATTAGGAAATTAGCACAAATCCCAAAGATCTCAAATCTGATTTCTAAACCAGCAGACTGAAAATAAAACCCAGATTTGAACAGCGATCAGATTTTAGGAACAGCGGTACAAAAATGCATCCAAAACACTTGAAATACTTCAAACAACTTTGCCAAAATGTATATGAGTCTTTTAGGCAACCACCAAACCAATATTCAATAAGAAATATGACTCAAAACACTGCTGGAAATTAATTAAAACCCACAAGTACAGCTGTAATAAAAATTATGAAATAAGCGTTTAGAGACCCCAAACTTCAAAAAGAAAAGTAAATTCCACCTTTATAAAGAGATGCAAATCTGACTATGAAATTAAATATCAAATTTGTGCCCTTGAAGACACCAAACTTCACCCTAGGGTAAGTCGCTCCACCTAGGAGAGACCAATCAATGCATATAAAAATATGGTTATGACTTCTTTTCCTTTGATGCCCAAATCTGCAATATGCCTTCAAACCAATCAAGGATGGAGGATTTTCGTCCCCAAACTAGCCACAAGAAGGGTTTTCGTCCTTCTTGGAAGATGCCACACACTTGGATTTTCACCCAAGAGTGGAAGAACAATGAGCAATCAGCCCACAAGTCCAAGTAGAGTAAATGCGCCAAAGATGTATATGTGCAAATGAAGCCTTCACCTCCTTATATACCTCTAACTTTGGTGCCAAGGCTTAGAAGAACATGGCCAACCCATATAAGTCATAATAATCTTTTAATATGCCACTTTAAAAGCACTAAACCCAGTCGAGCTGCTAAAAGCAAAAACACTAAAAATATATACATTAAAAATTAGAAAACAAATGCAAAGGAAACTCAATTCCTTTTCCCAACTCTTCTACTTCGTTGCCATAGAAAAGGAAAGGCAAGAAGTCCAAAATCAGGTCCTTAAGTGGGAAAAAGGGACATTACAGTCCTCCCTTCCCAAAATTGTTTGTCCCCAAGCAATTGCAATTGTGGATGCTCTAATATTGTTGCACTTTCCCATGTAGCATCCTCAAGGGGTAATCCCTTCCAATGAACCAAATATTCCTTGATACTTTGATTCCTTAACTTCTTTTCACGAACCTCTAGGATACTTTCCAGAATTAAAACCAACTTGCCTTCTTCATCCAATGGTGGCAACTCATGTGAAGGAGTAAGGTGTTGTCCAAGTGCCTTTTTGAGGCATGAGACATGAAAAACATTATGTATTTTGCTATTTTCCGGAAGCTCAAGTTCATATGCAACCTTTCCCACCTTTCTTTACCTTATAAGGACCATAAAAGCAAGGTTTCAACTTTTCCACACCCTTTTGTTTAATGGAATATTTCCTATAGGGCTGCAACCTTAAAAATACCATGTCTCCCACTTCAAATGTCCTCTCTTTCCTATGTTGATCTGCATATAACTTCTGCTGATTTTGGGCACATAGAAGGTTTTCCTTGAGCTCTTTTAAGATATCTTGACTTCGCTGAATTAAATCTTGAGCCTTAGGCACTCTACTATCTGTCATAATTAAATCAACAAAAGAAGAAGCATCATACCCATACAAAGCTTTAAAAGGAGACATACCAATGGATGTTTGGAAGGTGGTGTTGTAACAAAACTCAGCCATGTATAGCCACTTCATCCATGTTGATTGTTGTCCATCAATATAGTTCCGTAGGTATCCTTCCACCCATTTATTCACTATTTCAGTTTGTCCATCCGTTTGGGGATGGTAGCTAGTGCTAGGATTGAGTTGAATCATCAACAATTGAAACAACTCTTGCCAAAACATGTTCATGAACCTGTTGTCCCTATCACTCACAATATCCTTGGGCAGCCCATGAAGTCTAAATATTTCTTTGAAAAACACATCAGCCACTATAGGAGCATTATATTTAGTTGGAAGTGGGCAAAAATGAGCATACTTAGTGAGTCTATCAACCACTACATATAAGCAATTCTTACCTTGAACCATAGGCAGCCCCGTGATGAAGTCCATAGAGATGCTCTCCCATTTTTGAGTGGGAATGGGAAGAGGTTGTAGGAGACCTACTGGAAATGTGTGTTCTGCCTTGTTTTGTTGGCATGTAAGGCATTCCCGAATGTATTGGAGCACTTCCCCTTTAAGACCCTTCCAATAGAATCTTTCCCTCACCTGCTTATATGTCTTAAAGTAACCTAGATGACCAGCTGATGGGTCATCATGAACAGCCCTCAAAATTTTATTCTTCACCTTCGATTCGGGCACCAAATAGACTCGGTTTTTGTAAAGAATAAGCCCATCCACACCTTGTATCTTTCATCACTTATTTCTCCTTCAAAAACAGCATTAGCAAACTTGTTCTTGACATACTCAGCTGTAATTAATGACTTCCAATCTGCTGTAATCTTAGATAAAGAGAAAAAATGTGACTCCCATGACAAAATATCTTCTACCAAATAATTAACTTGGGGTGTTTCCGGAAGCATACCTTGCAAAGTAATCTTTTTACCTTTGTCCATGAAACTTATTTCCATGCTTTGATAATTGAAAGTGAGCTCTCCCAATGAATGCAACCATTGGACTCCAAGCACGATGCCCATATCAGCCATGTTAATTAAATAGAAATCAGCATATACCTCATATTGCTCTAATGAAACATGGAGTTGGGAACACCTCTTGGTACATGGCATAGAGTGACCATCTGCTATCTTTACAATGAACCCTTTGAAGTCTTCAACCTTCAATTTCAAGTTGGCCACCAAGCATGCATCTATGAAGTTGTGAGTGGCTCCCCCATCAATCAAAATGGTGACTTCGTGCCCTTGTAGATTACCCTTCATATGAAATGAATTGTAACTAGGTGCTCCCTTCAAGGTAGCAAGAGTGCTATCAACCCTTTCCGGATCCTCTTCCGTATACTATCATGCTTAGCTTCATCAACATTGTTTTCATCATCATCACAATCAGAAAATACTTCAATGTAATGCACTTTACCTTTTCCCAAACAACGATGCCCTGGTGTCCATGGATCCTTGCATGAGAAGCACAAATTCTTCTTTCAAAGCTCATTTCTAGCTTCTTTTTCATTGCTAGTTTTAGGCAGCTCAATGTGAGTACTTGGCATCTTTTGGGGTGGCCTCCTTGGCTGGTCCAAGGGTGGGTTTCTAGGCTGCCTAGTGGGTTGTCCACCACTCGAATTTCCCTTATAAAGACTATTGTTCACTGCTGTTTTTGGAGCAACACCTTCAAGATCTAAAGCCTTCTTGATTGCCTTTTGAAGAGTCAAGGATCAAAGGCTCGAACCAAACCCTTGAGGGGCTCAATCAAACCTTCAATGAAAAGCACTACAAGCCTTCTTTCTGAAACATCCGTGATCATAACGGAAAGCCTCTGAAACTCAGTCACATATTCCTCCACCGTGCCTTGTTGTCTCAAATGAGCAAGCTCACGAAAGTGAACTTCCGGATCAATTCTATCAAATCGATCAATGAGTCTTTGACAAAAATCATCATAGGAATGAATCTCATTATGCCCTTGTGTCACTAACCCATGAAACCACCATTCATGAGCAATTCCTTCAAGATGCAAGGTAGCAAACTTGATAGCATCCTCCTCCATCATGGGCTTCAAAGACAAATATGTATCCAACTTCTAAATCCAAGCCCTAGCTGTCCCTTTGGCTGATCCATCAAATGTGGAGAAAGTCATCTTCCCCAACACATTTTGTACCTCCTTTTGTGGCATATGATGTCTAGGCTTGGGCCTAGGTCTTCCTCTATTCACTCCAATGAATTCGGCGAGTGAAATAGCTTCATGAATCTCTCTTGGAAGAGCCATATACTCTTCATAACTTGTGGCAATGTTCCATCGATAGAGGGCCTTGTTTCAACATCGGAATAGCTTCTTCCCTTGGAAGAAAAGTAGGCCTTGTAGCAGATCTGTGGGTTGATCCCATAGGTCGTCGTGCATTGTTAGCTCTAGATGAGCTACCATCACCATTTTGAACCCTAGGTTCAATTATCTTTTGAAGAGATAGGGCAAAGAAGTCCATTGTATCCACTAATCTCTCTTGACCTGCAATCAACTTATCAACTTTGGCTTTTTGAGGGCCCTGATTAGCCATATTGTCTTCTTCCCTTCGATGGTCTGCTTTCCTTCTTTGGTAGTATAGAAAACCCTTGTTGCCTTCTTCCATTGAAACCCTAGGCCTTTGAAGATCTGAGCTCTGATACCATTGTAATATCCCTTTCAAGGGCTAAAACTAAAAATTAGGAAATTAGCACAAATCCCAAAGATCTCAAATCTGATTTCTAAACTAGCAGACTGAAAATAAAACTCAGATTTGAACAGCGATCAGATTTTAGGAACAACGGTACAAAAATGCATCCAAAACACTTGAAATACTTCAAACAACTTTGCCAAAATGTATATGAGTCTTTTAGGAAACCACCAAACCAATATTCAATAAGAAATATGACTCAAAACACTGCTGGAAATTAATTAAAAACCAGCGAAGTACAACTGTAATAAAAATTATGAAATAAGGGTTTAGAGACCCCAAACTTCACAAAGAAAAGTAGATTCCGACTTTATAAATAGAGGCAAATCTGAATATGAAATGAAATATCAAATTCATGCCCTTGAAGACACCAAACTTCACCCTAGGGTAAGTCGCTCCACCTAGGAGAGACCAATCAATGCATATAAAAATCTGGTTATGACTTCTTCTTTTCCTTTGATGCCCAAATCTGCAATGTCTTCAAACCAATCAAGGATTGGGGGTTTTCGTCCCCCAACCAGCCACAAGAAGGGTTTTTCGTCCTTCTTGGAAGATGCCACACACTTGAATTTTGCCCAAGAGTGGAAGAACAATGAGCAATCAGCCCACAAGTCCAAGTAGAGTAAATGCGTCAAAGATGTATATGTGCAAATGAAGCCTTCACCTCCTTATATACCTCTAACTTTGGCGCCAAGGCTTAGAAAAACATGGCCAACCCATATAAGTCATTATAATCTTTTATTATGCCTCTTTAAAAGCATTAAACCCAACCAACCTGCTAAAAGCAAAGACACACTAAAAAAGAAACATTAAAAATTAGAAAACAAATGCAAAGGAAGCTCAATTCCTTTTCCCAACTCTTCTACTTCGTTGCCATGGAAAAGGGAATGGCAAGAAGTCCAAAATCAGGTCCTTAAGTGGGAAAAGGGGACATTACACTTTTGCATGAAAAAAATTACAGCGAAATGAGTGTACAAAAAGGCAATCTCTGTGGGAGAGATGTATGCCTTGAACTTGGCATTCTCCAATCAAAACTATCGATATCATGGCTTTACAATGCAAAAACTAAGAAGTTACTAAAAATAGTAAATGACGAGTTCTCTCTCGAGAATGAAGAGTCACCCCACACGGGATGACATGTATCATCATTAGAAGGGGAAACAAACTACCGAGACAAAGACAAATAGATGGATTTTGGCGGACTACATTACTATGGGGGTTATTTTGATAGTTGCACTTGTGAGGGTCACAACTCCTTGATCATTGCTCGGAATTTAAAGTTGTTGCATGTGTTGGAAAGCTTAGAAACAAACTAATTTTGGATGTCCCAAAGGCCAGCTCCACCACCCTTTACGAGCATCCAACCAAACTTCAAAGGCCAAATTCCACTTTGAAGGGCCTCAATAATGCAAAATTAGAAAACATAGAAAATACAAAAAAAAAAACTGATTTATGGAAATTTACTGAATTCTGTCCTGAAATGCTACCTGGATCAATATGTTGCACATTATTGACTTGCTCACTAAGCCAATACAAAAACTAAAGGTTGAGTTTCTGAGAGAGGGACTTCGTTTGAAGAAGTATATGTTC
Source organism: Taxus wallichiana var. yunnanensis (assembly GCA_018340775.1). NCBI lineage: Eukaryota > Viridiplantae > Streptophyta > Pinopsida > Cupressales > Taxaceae > Taxus > Taxus wallichiana. The sequence continues at coordinate 396,099,354 of CM031237.1, read as the reverse complement.
CTCATAATTAGTGTTACTTGACTTGTTCTAAACATATTTTCCTCATCTTATTTTCTTTTTATAATTCTTGTTCATTTGCCATTCTCTATGAAAAGTTTTTTTTTATCAAAATAGATTTTTGGGAGGTACCCACAAGTACAACCATCTAGGACAAAAACAGGGTCCAATCCCCAAGTGTGCTGCTGCACATGCTACCCAAGAGGAATTGAACTCGTATCTTCATGTTCTCCAATTTCCTCATTTACCATTATGCCACAATCCCTTGGGTATTCTCTATGTGATAAGTTAATGACATTTTTGAGTCAAAATACATTTATTAAGGCACATTAGACTTTAGCATTATTTGTAATGTAATGACTGGACTTGTAATAGGCCATATGATGAAAGTATGGTACCATTTGGATGATGTGATATCATCCTTGACATTAACAACCCTTGAAGGGCTAGTTATGGTGCCACTCACACTCTTTCCTGTTCCGGTCATTCAGTCAGAGAATCAATTACAATAAGTCAAACTTTATTGATGACTCGGTCAAGGTTGATCTTATCTTGGAACTATCACTAGTGTGATAACTTGAAGATGACACATTTACTTGGTGATTGAGTTTAATTGATTAGTTTAAATCTGGGAGTCACGAGTTAATGAGTCAATCAAGTGAGTTGATTGATTGATAGGTCTTTAATTGCATGTGTTGACTGTCCAGCTGACTATATGAGGTGTAATGATAATTCCAAAGCTGAGAGAGGGAACCATCATGATGTGAGTTTTATTTAAGCACACAAGTGCTAAAGTAAAATACACACTCAATTTAACGGATGAATCAATAAAGTGCATATAGCTGGGATTTATTACAACAATCATTTGTTTTGCAGTTGATGAGTTGTTTCTGAATCGCTGAAGTAATGTTTCACTCTTCAACCTCTACTATTCTCCTAAATTTATCAGAATTGATCCTGCTGCTTGCATGGTGTTTTAGAGGTGTTATTGTGTCTACAAACTTGCTGCTATTTACAAATAGCATGTTTGTGATTTATAGATAGCAGCATTGTTAGGCATTTATGATATTGTCTGTAGATTGTACATAATGTTTGCATGCTCGTTGCCATGCAAGTTTAACACTAACAATTTATGAAAACTTATTCAGAGCCACTAGGAGAAGTGGAATTTATCACTTAAATACCATATACTTGGTTTCTATGTAAGTAACTAGCTTATCCAAATATGTGAAGAACCCATCCATCATCACTAGTTAGTATTTTATAATTTCACTAACACCAGATACCAATATTACTAGGTATTTCTCGTGCAGTTTTTAAAATCACCGAATTTAATTGTTAGCAAGTACACTAGCCATGGCAAGAATGACAGGGAGAGGAAGAAATGCTTACTGCTAGCAATGTTTGCACATAATGTTCATCTGGTATACAATTGTGAATTTTTGAGGTATCTGCTGTCTGTCAATTAACAACAGAAACAGAAACACAAGGTTGATCATGCAGATAGATAATGGATAACTACATATAAGAAATAATAAAAAAGATCCACTCAAATCTTCAAATAATGGACTTTCCAAAAGTATATTTTGACATATACAGAAAAAGATGTCCACAAAAACAAAGCCTTGCTAACATAGAATGCAATAACCATCAGAAACAACTACCAAAATGGCAAGTATAGGAAATTGACACGAGACACAATATCACTGAACAATGGCGCCTATAAATAGAAATCTAATACAATTATACTTGAGACCCTGCACCTCTCCAACATGCATTTTCTCTGAAAAGCAGAAAAATCAAGAAGAATATAGTAACTTAACCTTATTAAGTTACAACAATCTTACATTTAAATAAGCACAAGTAATGCTAGTAGTAGATATAAAAAAACTGATTAAAACTTTTTATTCTCTGGAAGGATACTTCAGAAGCCTAACTCCATAAGACACAACAGACCATTGAAATAAACAACTAATTTAAGCCCCATCCCAAAGGAGGCATCCAAAGTACACTCAAGATGATGCCCTTCTATTGAATTCATTGGCTGTTATTTTGGAAAGGGTTTTTCCTTTCACATGGTTATTTATATTATTTGACTATCTTTTAACTTGTCTGGGGTTGCCCTTTTAGGATTCACCCACTCTAGTTAGGATATTTTATTATTTTGGTCTTAGTTACATTTTTTTACTGTAGAAAGTTCTTTTTAGCACCCCCATTTGTTATTGTAGCATGTACTTTCAAGTCCCATTGACCTACTTTTTCCATTTGTGGAAATTAATTGTATGTTTTTTTCAACCTAAAAGGGTGGTATACAACTTACTCACAGTGAAGCATTCATTAAAAATGGTATAAAACAATGATCTGACTTGTCTTGTTAACAAATCCTTTATCACAAACATGAAAGATTATCCTAGTACTGTTCCCAAATTCCTATGTTTTTAACAACCCCTTCAACCTAACAACTTTTATTAAATTCATAATGCATAAAACTGAAGTAAATGAAAATTAGCTTACTCACCATCGTCTCCTGTCTCCAAAATTCTGGAAGCGGTTTTCTCTGTATTAAAAATAATGCGAAGATGTTAATAATAAATATGCATTCTCAATTAGTCTTCTGGAATAGCTTCATTAGGCACTTAAAACTAAAAATACTCTAGATAAAGAAAGTTTAATGCTACGGTTTGATAACCACAATAAGTGGCATCACAGATTGTCAACCAAAAAAACTTTAAAAATCATGGTTAATGGGATCTGGATACAGAATGAAAATAGGTTGTATGGTAATCTTCACAACAAAGGGCCATTAGACAATTTTGAGGGCTAATTTCTTGTAAAGTAATGAATTAAACCTCAAACTTGCTCAACTTCATTAATCATGTGATGCTGTGGAGACCATTCCTTGAGATCTTGTTTCTGTATTGTCCCTTGTCCTCCAAAAGTGAAGACAATTGGGATTTCCGGGCAGACCTTCTCCATGGTTAGAAAGAAGAATAAAGAAAGAAAATAATAAAAGAAGAAGGCAGCAACTTAGCAATCATATTTTAATAATTATTAAATAATAAGGGGTCGACCAAGCAAAAGACAAACAACAATTAATGTAAAGACAAATCATAATGAAGGGGGTCGATTAATGAAGAGTCGTGTCTTTTGACCTTTGGCGCCAAGCATGGGATATTATAAATAAGGGTTTTGGGGGATCATTTTAGCATGTCATTATGAATATGGAAATCTGAAAATTGTGAGAGTGTTTCTCATCAATTCCTATTGGGACACAAAACCCTTTAGAGGTCTTATTCTTGGGACGAAAACCCCATTGAATCTGACTTTAAACATTGTAATCATTACATATTATTTGAATTCCAAATATTATATATATTCAGATTTATTCTGTGAATTCCAGTGGTACGACTTGCATTAGAATTGGAATAATTAATTGTATGTGGCAAATAATATCATAAATCTGCTCCTAAATAGGTCACTTTGACATTAGAAGGCTTATTTTACAGTTTGCACGCAAACCGGAGACATTTTCATGCAAATCAAACCCATTTCCCAAGGCTGTGTTTTCCCAGAAATTCCAGTTTATAACAGCAGTACAATTTGGGCTAAAATCACTTTGATTTGGTCTGAAATCAATTGCATAGTATTTGATATTTATTAATAATTGTTTAATAATCATTGTTGGAGAATTTGGGCACATTTTCTCATGAAATAACTCTGCTGCAATTTTATACCAGAACTCTGATTTTTGTCCAAGTCCCAAAAGGGATATTTCAATTTCCTACTCATATAGGGCTCAAATAACATTGTAGAGGATGACCAATGTGTTCACTGTAGCTTATGCATAATGAAATACAATTCTAATTCCAGAATGTGTATTGTGTATGGTTATGCAGCTAAGTGTAATCATTCTTTGTATGTGTGTGATGATTAGACCTGTAAATAAGTAACTTAATTCATTTGTTTCTAATATGGTGTTCTACAAGTAAATCAGATGATAGGTGACACCTCTGCGAAACACACATATTTAGTTACAATAGTCATAGGACGTAGTGAATAATCATCAAACTTGTGGATATTTACTCACAGTTGGAAAGAGTCGAGTCAACTCACAGTTGGAAAGAGTCTAGTAAAGTCAAACTCAGAAGACTCAATCAACACATGTCAGAGTTGGTCAAAACTTGCCAAGACTCGCGGATACTCAGCAAGATATTGAAAAAGGCCCGACCACTCATCAAGTCAATTAATAACTCGTGAGTTAAAACTGACTACTTGCAAAGAAGGGGATAGAAACAGAAGCATTAAGAAAACACTTATTTAACAGATTATTTTCAAAGTTTTGAACTTGAGAGCACTTCCAGCCAACCGCAAACAGATTTCAACAAGAAAGTCCAGATTCCAAGTTCGCCATCATTTTTGACAAGTTGTTGAAGTGAAAAAAATTATAATTCGCAAGCTAGGGATTGTAGCAATCAGTTGAAATCAGTTGGGCACACGAAAGTAGAGAATAATGACCAACTAGGTACCAAAAGAATCGACACAGCCACTAAATATTTATGCAAAAACTAAAATATTCAAGGTACAATCTTAATGTTTTAAGCTTTTTGAAGAAAGTTTCTATGTGGCTTTGCTACCAGGATCTAACAAATTTATAAAGCCAACTGAAATGCCAGGGAGGAAGTTTCATGGCCCAAAAACCAGGGGGAAATAAGTTCAAATGTTTTTTTCTTTTGGAAACGTATCATGGGGAGAAATATACTAATATAAATACCACCGCACACCCAAAAAAACTGGTCATAATATTAGATTTTGTGAGCGTTGCCCCATAGATGTAAACTTCAAAGCCAATCTGGCTTTAGCTTCATCGATGGACATAAATCCAAAAAGAGCAAGATTGTATATAAAAATTGGGCCATCTTCCCTCTTGTACACAATCTTCTCTTGCATGAGTTACACCAAGACAAAGAAGAAACAAAAGCCAGAGCTGGTCAACACGTGCCAAGACTCATGGATACTCATCAAGTCAATTAATAACTCATGAGATCAAATTGACTACTTGCAAAGGAGGGGATATAAAAACAAACATTAAGAAAACAGTCGTTTAGCAGATTCTTTCGAAAGTTTTGAGCTTGAGAGCACTTCCAGCCAACTGAAAACAGATTTCAACGAGAAAAACCAGATTCCAAGCTCTCCATCAATTTTGACAAGTTGAAGTGAAAAAAATATAATTCACAAGCTAGGGATTTTCGCAATCAGTTGAAATCAGTTGGGCAGATGAAAGTAGAGAAGAATGACCAACTACGGTACCCAAAGAATCAACACAGCCACTAAATATTTATGCAAAAATAAAAACATTCAAGGTACAATCTTGATGTTTTAATCTTTCTGAAGAAATTTTCTATTTGGCTTTGCTACCAGAATCTAACAAATCTATAAAGCCAACTGAAATGCCAGGGGAGGGGAAGTTTCAAGGAATTACCCCACAAACATGGGGAAATAAGTTTAAATGCAATTTTTTGTGGAAATGTATCATGGGGAGAAATTTACTAATCTAAATACCACCACAGGGCTAAAAAAACTGGTTGTGATATTAAATTCTGTGAGCGTTGCTCCATAGATGTAAACTGCAGAGCCAATCTGACTTTATCTTCATCGGTGAACATGAATTCAAAAACGCAAAATTGGATATAGAAATTGGGCCATCTTCCCATCTTGTACACAATCTTCTTTTGCATGAGTTACACCAAGGCAAGAAGAAACAAAATAAGGAGTGGTGGTAACATACATGGATGTTTAGCACCCCAAGCTACTCATGAATCTCAATGTAGCTTGGACGGTACAAAATGGAAGTGAGTGTCTAGGCAGAATCTAAGGAAGCAATAGATAATGTTGATGCTTGAAAATATCATATTAGTTCACCCTCATTTCAAACACAACAATGGAACTACTTCTAAGTGTGGGACTTGGCTCTTTGAAGCAAACCTCTAGAGTGAGTTGACTCTCTTCCTAAACTACTCTAGTGCTATCCCTATTCTATCTATTGACTGAGCTATTCTTATCTAATGATCCTAATCTAACACTTTGATAAGGGAAAAGGGAAAAGGAAAAACAGAAAATAATGGTGATGCACCCAAGATTTAGAGGTCTCTCCCCCTCTGTCTGTATATGATACAGTATATTAAACACTTGCACTTATAATTTACACACACAAGATCACAATGCAACAGAAGGTAAGATAGATCTGCAGATATTGAGAGAAGCAAGAGACAAGATTGAAGGGCAGAAATAGCCATAATCAACTATTACTATTGTTGTAAATACACAACTATTTTACACTATGAAATGAGGCACTGAATGCATTACAAACATTGATATAGAGGCCAAGCCAACAGAAGGGAATTGAAGTGAACACAGAAGAGACGAGGACATCTTGAACTCAAAAGGGAGAACTAGTTCCACAAAGAAAATCCTGTTGCTTTTAGATGTAGAGAGGAGAGGAAGCTTGAGAAGCAAGAAAAGAGGACACCAACTCCTGAGGTTACCCCCTTCACTTGGAGAGAGCATATGCTCAATAAGATTCAATCAACATATTTATTCAATAAGAGAGTACATTATATAGAGAGATGATCACCTAAAATTAGGAAGTCTCAAATCTCCCCAAATCTTTCACAACCCGACTATCTCCTAGAATCTCTCACCTAACTCCTATTCTAATGTAACTGTTACGTGAGTAATCACTTACATTATGTATTATTCTCACCTAATCTCTACAAACTCCTATTATTATGTGATTATTACTCACGTAATAATCACTTACAATCCAAGTATTATTTGTTCCACTTATTATTTTCCCACACAAATATTAATGACTAAATAATCTAATGTGAAGCACCTAAGTCCTAAGCACCCATGTGAGGACTATTCCTAACACCATCAATATTTGTGACTATACCCAAATCTGCAGAAGATCAAACCCTACTTTGAGCTTAAGTGACCCAGTTTTTTTATCCCAAGGCAATTGGATATTTTGTGATATGATCTCAAGTGCTAAAGGGGGCACACAATTGCCAAAATCAAACTCTATCAAATCCTACCCTAAGTCACAACTCTTCTCTCAAGAAGAAATAGATAAAGGTCTAAAAAGATGCTATGGTGATGGAGTCCCTTTTGCTTCTTGAAATGATGTCCCACTTGTTGTGACTGATTTTCTAAACCTTTCCACACCAGTTTTGCATGTCCCAACGTCTTAGAGGTGTCCCAAATCACCATTAGAAGTTCAAAATACTCCCAATGCTCAAAAGAATCCGATCGAGATTTGATTTTGAACCCAAAGTGATCATAAAAACTCGTAAGTGACATTGTAGACCCTTGGGGCACTCAAAATATTAAATGAGCTTCCTGTATAGAAATCAAATCTAACATAATATTTTAGGGCTCACTAAGAAAAAGAAGAGATGTCCTTCTTGGCTCACGAAGCATTGTGGCTCATTAGGAAACTCAAAAACATTTAATGAGAGTTGTTTTGAGTTGTTGCAAGTCTCCTAAAAACATAAACACGGAGAAATGGCTCCCAAGGACTTTAACGCAAATTACGAGCTCAATGTGCACTTAATAGGTTTGAAAATGACCCCAATCGAAAGCTTGCATCAAAATATTTCCAATGAGAATGAGACCAAAAACACATTGCTTGGAGCTCTCTAGCAAAATTTATAGCCTCTTGAAATTTTTGGGTTCCGCCTCCATGCAACAAGGCTTAGGAGACACATGGCATTTTCTTAGCGGGCTCCTTACAAAGTGGACACATGGTGCAATCACATGTTCCGGTGGTATTGGGGATCCTAGCATTTTCTCCTCTTTAAGTTATTTGAAGCCCATTAAATCATGTCCCTCTTATTAACATTGTGATCACAACTTGTTTATGACTTGACTTGAGACAACTTCGTGATGGCGACATGTGGCACATTTGGATGCACTCATGTTAACGGGTTCCTCGCACTCTCTTTAAGTTTTGGGCTCTACATCCGAAGCAAGGTGGGCTCGATCTAGACACTAGGATTGAATGAGAATGTCACACATAGCACCCTTAGATGCACTTATGCTCAATTTTTACTCCATGAGGAGACCACTTTGCATGTCGAAGCACCTTGGTACCTAATCGGGATGAGGACGCATGTCATTATCATGGATAAGTCGAGCTAACAAAAATTTGAACACTTAGCACTTAGTGCCTCAACTAAAAGTGAGTAAGGGTGTTAGGACTAGCCTAGGTAGAAGTAATTCACCATTTGTAATAAAGTGATGTAAGTTATATTTACGTCAACTTGTTGGTTAGTTTGTGGAAATATATCATATCTTCTATTTGTTAATTTGTTAATCTCATCATTTTACTTTGGGGATGTTCCTACCTTGTAGGTGTTGCTCTATTTTCTAAGAATTGTTTAGGCTGTCCAATGCCTATAAATAATGCAGCCATTTCTCATGTTTGTAATGATTAGGTTTTAATTCATGAAACAAATGTTGTGTTGTTTCGTGGCCAGCTTGATTATGATCAACAAAGGGGACCTTCTAAACTCCTTTGCTTCTTGCGGGCCTCTCCTTAGTTCTCCACTTTAATAACAAAGTATTTTTCAATAAAAAGACCCTCAAAACACTCTTCCACGCCAATGTGGGACTAATCTCCTTGGGCTTTTTCAAAGGGTTCAAGATTTGCACACCAATGTAACTCTCAGTAACTTATTGAAACAAAGTGCCCACTACCATTTACGGTCTTTGGGAGCTTTAGGGGCCCTTTCTAGGTTCTCATGAATGTGACAAGGTTGTCCCATGGGTCTAAGAAAGTTTCAAGGCCCCGCATCATAGTTAGAATACTCGGCAAGTACTTGCCGAGTTAGCGAATACTCGCCACAAATTTCAAACAGTGAATATTCATTGATATAACACGTCAAACAAACTCGATGAATATTTGCGAGAATATTATAGGCGAATATTCACCAATATTCAATGAGTTCGTGTTCTATACTCGCTTTGACGCAGAAATAAGCGTTGAACACGCCAAAAACGCTAAAAACGTTGAAAATACACTTTAATTTCTCTTTTTAAGGCAACACACCCCTTCATTTTTTATCACACAACCATTGATTAGAAAGGATTTTATAGCGAATTCAATGTGGTGAAGAGCCCGTACTGGGAGTACTTGGTGACAACATTGATAGTTGCAGGGAAAGGGTACAAGGCACCCTCTCCAAAAGACTTGAGAGGGAAATTGCTCAAGGGTGCAGTTGTAGATGCAACGACAATTCTAGAAGATCAAAAAAGCAATGGCAGAAATACGGATGCACCATTCTTTCAGATGGGTGGACGGATGGAAGGAACCACACCCTCAAAGCAATTTTTTAGCAGCTCCAAATGGTGAGATGGTGTTTTTGAAGTCAATTAATGTCTCTAACATAGTTTAAAATTCAGATAATTTGAGTCTAATGTTGGAGAAGGTTGTATTAGAGGTGGGTATCCAAAATGTTGTGCAAGTTGTCACGAGACAATGCAACAGCACATGTGGCAACTGGGAGACTACTACAGGAGAGGCATCCATCACTCTTTTGGACTCCTTGTGCGGCTCATTGCCTTGACCTTCTTTTGAAGGACATAGGCAAAATTGATTGGGTGAGGCCGGTTATAGAAGATGCAAGAAATATAACCAAGTACATATATAATCACCCTTGGGTTCTCAGCTTGATGAGAGAACACACGAAGGGAAAAGAGCTTGTGTGAGCCGGTGTCACAAGGTTTGCAACTAACTTCTTGATGTTGCAAAGTATTTTTAGTTTGTTGTCATCATTGAAACAAATGTTTATGAGTCAAGCATGGTTAGACTCACAATATTCAAAGACGGTTGATGGAGAGAGACTGCAAAGATAGTTTTTGATGATGGCTCTGCAAAGAGAGCTATAGATATCATCAAGGTAATTTCAAACTTTAATTTATATTTCAATTCGATTCCTTTATTTTAATTTGTAAAATTATAAATATATTGTTATTTACTTATTTACTTTATAAGTTTGTAACTTTAAATTTTAATTTGTGTGTAGGTGTAAGAGCCACTGGTGAGGATTTTGTGCTTTGTTGATGGGGAGCAAAACCCTATAGGGTACATTTATGAGGCCATGGATAGGGCCAAAGAGACCATCCAAAACTATTATAGGGGAGATATCGGTCGATTTGGTCCCTTTTGGGAGATAATTGATCTGAGGTGAAACAATCAACTCCACCAACCTATTCATGCAACGCAACCCCATGTTTTTCTTCTATGATGGTTTCACAGATGTGAATGGGGAGGTTATAAAGAGCCTTTCAACATGCATTGAGAGGATGACACCAGAGGTTGCGATGAGAGACCTCATTATTTTAGAGTTACAAAATTACATGCATGTTAGGGGAGGCTCTTTTCTTCAAAGATTAGCTATTCGAGGGAGAACCATGCAATCACCAGGTAATAAAAATTAGAATGTTTACTAAGTTACTTATATGTTACAAATTACAAATTTAATTTTATTAATTACTTATAAACTTTTGATTATCTTGTTTGTAGGTTCTTGGTGGGAGGATTAGGGAGGAAAAACCACGTATCTTCAAAATCTAGCCCTCAAAATTTTATCTCAACCTTGTAGGGCTTCTGGATGTGAACACAATTGGAATTTGTTTGAGGCCATTCACATGAAGCACAACAAGTTGACTCAAAAATGCCTCAATGACTTGATTTTTGTGCAATACAATCTCCAACTTCGCACAAGAAAAGTGGAGACCACATCGCAGAGCTTATTGATTTGGATGAGATAGATCCCTACAACTGAGTGGATCGCAAGAAGAGGAAATCCCTACGTTCACAAAGGATGAGATTGCTTCTTTTGAGAGGGAAGCTATGGAGGGAGAAGCACAAACAAGAGATATTGGATTGGATGACATCTTTGGAGGTGATGTCGAACATGCAACAAAGGAGCCACCGTTGTCTACTACCGAGTTAGATCTCGCATTCGCAGCCTTAGAAGGAGCGAGGAGATACAACCGAGTGTGGGGACTAGTAGAGGCAATAGACCCTCTCCCCAATATTTCTCTAGAACAGGGAAGAGGAAAATGTAAATTATTGTAAATTGTAACTTGCATAGATATGAAATTTATGATGATAATTTTCAATGACAATCATCATAAATTCATAGCACTTATCACCAACTGTTGTATTCGCACGATGATGCGATTTTGTATTGTATTTGTATTCAAATCTAATAGAAAACACTTCTCCAACATATTACAGACTCATTTGATACATTTTGTAGCTATATTTTGTATAAAATTTATATTTTTTTAAAGAAATTTGCTTACTTTTTAAGTTGTTGAATATTCTTGAATATTCGCGAGTCTTTCCGAGTTTTTGCCAAGTCAAATTTTTTGGGTTTTCGAATACGAGTATCCGAACTATGCCCTGAATGACTATTTTGAGCTTTGAACATCTTGTGAAGATTAGGGTGCCACCATTGAATTTTTATTTGGAGTTGAGGTCTCAATCTTGACTATGAGGTAGTAAGACACGTGCATGAATCTATGAAGCTTTGTGTGACCAAATGTGAGCATTTTTGGCTCATTGAAACCTCATGATGTCTTTGGACATGGCTATTGGAGCTCTAAGACAATAGAATGTTGTGAGCACCACCTTTAAAACCCCGCAACCGCAATAAGACTAAGACTCTCGACTACATGGAGACCATGATTGAAGAAGGATAGCATTGGAGCTCTTAATGAAGAGATAGAACATAATGCAAGTGTTAAGAGATGAAATGTGATTGAGGGAAAATGAGGGCACAAGATTAATGAAATGAACCAGGAGGGATTATTTTATTAATATTTCCAACAACTCATGGGAAACACATGCCTACTATATGCGGATACTAGTAGCTTTGAGCATTCGGGTATGGGAGTCTCATAGGGCACATTAGAAGCTTGGAAACCCCTTAAACCCTATGTAATTGAGTTTTAATGTTGTTTTCGAGTGTAATAAACTCAATTCGTTTTATCTTTTACTTTCTCTTCATTTTGTCTCTTCTCCTCAACCTACAACCTTTTGAATCTTTGAAATTAGTGAGCAAGACTCTCGATCTCCAACTAATACACACCCGACCTAAACAATGCCCACAAAACTAATGTACAAAAGAGAATGCATATGCATTCCTAGAGGGAACGTGCAAGGTGTGCACAACACTTAATGAACCAAAGCAGAGCACACTTAAGCAACTTCAAGACAAATAGACAAATGTGTGTTGCCCACGACTAGGAAAATAAAAATTTACTTCACAAGTTGTAGGAATTGGGCTTAAGAGCAATGTCTAAAAACAAGAAAGCTACTAATGAGAGGCCGAACACACACAAAAGGAAAGAGAGAGATTTATATAGATACAACAATAGAAAAGGAGACACAAAACAAGGGATGCGAAACAAGAAAGAAACCTACCTATGCACAAGGTGCAACAACTTCACCTAGGGATATTGTTTGAGAAACATCCCATTGATCGCGACCTCAAAGGCTCTCCATCAAGTTTTGAGAACTCAAAAGCATTGATGTCTTTGCATGTAGTGATCTAATAGGGCCCACTCCAAATTGTGTTAAATTTTGTCTCCCAAGCTTGGACCTATCTTCTTCCCATTTGAGCACCAAATCTCCTTTAAACTCTTGGACATTTGCTCCTTTATCAAATAATTTGTTTACAATCAGTTGATGGCTCTAAAACATTTGTTTCGCTATTTCTCTAGTCTCTTCAAGATTAACAAGCTATGCCATTTTGAATGTCCTTACATCATGATGCTCCAATTCCAGTTGGTGAGCTAACTCTGAAAGTGGAAGCCTAATCTCTTTTCCATACACTAACATAAAAGGGGAATTATCAATTGACTGTTTTGGAATGATCATGTCGACCCATAAAGCTCCCTTCACTTTTTTCTATCATTGCCTTTGATATTCCTTTATTGTTCTCCTTACGAACCTAATCAAGTTTTTATTGGTGGACTCTGCAAGCACATTCCCCTAAGGGTGGTAGTTACAAGATGTCTTCAAGTATATACCATACCTCAAGGAAAACTTAGTTACCTTGGAGCCTATAAATGCCTTGCCATTATGTATGATCACTATGTGGGGGACTTACGATCATATGGCAATCCCTTTAAGGAAATAAATAATGACCCCTTCTATGCCTTCTTTTAAAGATGTTGCTTCAGTCCACCTAGTGAAATAATCTATGGCATTTAACACCTATTTGTGACCAGCACTAGAAGGGGAATTAATCATCCCAATAAAGTCCAATCCCCATTGAGAGAATCGCTGGTATGCACTGATTGGTTACAAGGGAAAAGGTGTCTTTCTTTTCCTACCAGTTAAGAGTAAATACTCCTTGTGATTCTTTACACATTTGAAGGCATCTGAAAACATTATGAGCCAATAATAGCCAGCTGTGATAATATTTTTGGCAGTTGTTTGAGGGGCAAAGTGACCTCCGGAGAAACCTTGGTGAAACTCTCTCAGCACCTTCTTAACAATTTAAAGTTCAATACATCTTAGTAAGACACCATTAAAGTTTCTCTTCAAAAGGGTCCCATTAATCAACTCCTATAGAATGGTTTGGAGCCTAAAGTGTCTTTTTTGTTTTATCTGATCTCATGGAATATTCTTTTGTTTCCAATTTTCTCCTTTATACAAATCTGCAACATGATCTCCTTGAGAGCATACTACTTCATGAGAGTTATCTAACTCTTCTAACAAGTGTTGGCAAAGAGATCTTCCTTGTATTATCTTATTGGATTTGGTCTCAACATCAAACTCCACTATTTTGGTGATCCTACTGCCTCTCTTCTCACTGATCTCACTTCCCATTATGTACTCTCCGACACTTGGGTGTATGACAAAAACTTTAACCTTGTTATTTGATACATGATGTATGAACTCCTTTAAAGCTATAAGCACTATTCAGGCTTACTTTTCAATATAATTATATTTCTCCGCATAGTCAAGTGTTTGGCTTGCAAAAGCAATGGGCTGCTCTAATCCTTGTTGGTTTTCCTTTGAACAGTACCAATGTCATTTTCACCTCCAAATGCATAAAGTATGAAATCTATTTCAAAATTTGGATTAGCTAGTATTGGAGCTTAAGCAATGGCTTACTTCATCTGTTCAAAGTTGGCTTCCTTCTTGTGTCCACTTAAAATTTTTATTTTTCTTCAGCATAAATGTGATAGGTATCACCATGCCTGCAAAGTTGGTTATAAACTTTTCGACAAAATTTATCTTTCTTAGGAAGGTCTGCAATGCTTTCATATGGGTAAGTGATAAGGCAAGAATGGTTGACACTCTTTGGGCCTATGGCAAGACCTTTCTTTGACACAACGTGACCCAAGATTTTTCCTTCATATACAACAAAGATACATTTTTAGGATTAAGGGTAGCTCCAAACTATCTACACCTCTTGAAGATTTTCTCTAGATGCTTCAAGTGGTCTTCTTGTCTCTTGGAGAAAACAGTGATATCATCTAAGTAAACTAGGATGATGTCATTGATGAGCCCCTTGAAAGCCATGTCCATTGCTCTTTGAAACATTGCTCTAGCATTAGACAACCCAAAGCGCACCTTTTTGCATGTTAAAGTCTCCCACTTGGTTGAGAAAGTTGTCTTATATCGGTTTGACTCTTCGACTATGATCTGATTATAACCTGAAAAACTATCTAAGAGCTAGAACCTTTTAGCCCCCAACACTGTTCGGAGTATTTGGTCCATGGATGGAGTAGGGTATTAGTGGTTTTTGAGAGAGGCCTTATTGAGGTCCCTAGAGTCAACACACAAGCATATTTCACCATTTTTCTTCCTAACAAGAACTAAATTGGCCACCCAAGCAGAGTGTTTGATGGGAAAAATGATATTGGCTTCAATCAACTCAGTCGACTCTATTCTCGTGAGGGGTTCTATTTTGGGATTGATGGGCCGTTGCTTGTCTCACTAGTTTGGCATTGGGCATAAGTTTTATAGTGTGTTCGATAACATCCAGAGCGTATCCCTTAAGATCATCATAGTTCCAAGCATTAATATCATCATATTCTTGAGACTTTTCGACAAAAGCTTCATCTTGTTGAGGTACATACTTTTCCCAACTTGAGAGACTTGTCTACTGAAATCTAGATTTCTTGGTATTCTTCACTCTTAATCAACAAGTTTCTCTTTTTTCCTATGTACTAGTCATCAAGGATGAACATTCTCTCCAATGTCGTCAAACCTTTGGACAACTTATTAGTCTTCAACTGAATGATTTGATTATTATATGCCTGCTATAATGTGGACTGCAATTCCTCTGCAAACTCAACTTCATGTTGAATAAAATTGGCAATCTGTTTGTCACTCTCAAAGATTTGCTAGTGATAATCATTATCAAGTAAAACAGGTCTGATTATGAGTCTCACTTGCTGATCTTCAAGAGGTCTCTTGGTGGATCAAATTGTGCACCAAAAATGGCCATCCTATCGGCTTTTGAGTAGTGCTTCCTTGGGATTGTTCGGAGATTTATGGCATCAAAACTTTCAAGGATACCCCACACCCTATGCTTGGAAGCTTTCAGCAAAGAGTTCTTAGCAATGTATTTTGACCTCACTTGATTGATGACCAACTCTGTGTCTCCATATATTTGTAATAACTTGATCCCTTTTCTTTCTACCATTTGTATGCCATGGATCAAAGTTTCATACTCAGCCACAATATTTGTGCAATTAAATTGCAGCTTGTGTGAATAGGAAGTCTTCTCCTTGCTTGGGGAGATCAAGACTACTCCTGCACCAACACCAACCTTGCACTTAGATCCATCAAACAAAATGTCCCTGCAAGCCTTCTAACTCTTTCTTTCAGCACTTGTGGAATTTGAACATCTTCCTCTTGTATGTAGTATGTTCCCATGCCAGTTTTTTCAGAAGTATCATAAGGATCAAACCCCACTTGTCCTGAGCCCATTCATCTAATTGTTAATCAAGGACCTCCCTTTCAGGCTCATTGGTGTTAGAACAAGTGTCTTTTTGGTCTTCATCGTGTATGGCACAATTGGCTTCCATAGGCTCTAAGTCAAAAGTTTCCACATAAAATTGGGCAATGGGCTCAGCTTTAGTGGTCACTTTGATGCCATACCTAGTCCTTAAGAGCGTATGATACCAATTTAGAGACAAATATAGTCCTACTTTAACTGTAAAGTCCATACATAAACATTTGGCAAACATGGGAGGAAGGTCAATGACTCGAATATCTTGAAAAATGTTATGTTAGGGCAAGTATGCATAGTCAAATTCAGGCCTTCAATGACTCCAACTATCTTCACAGCAGTCCCATCAAGTTGGACAACTCTTTTATTGACAGGGCATAACTAATACCCAAGACATCATCTTTTTCTTTGGCATGACAAAGCTACTTGCACCCAAATCAATCATGCAATCATGAACTAGGTGATACCCAACGATTAGAGAGAAATAAAATGAAGGTGGTGTTAGGAAATCATTATATTATAGTGCTCCATTGTAATAGTTAGTATATTTGTGAGGGTTTTTGAATAATTAGTTATATGATTTACGTGTATAATGGTTGTTATAACCACACACGTAAATAGGTTTGGAGGAATATTGGGTGGTTGTGAGAACACCCGTAGGATAGTGTGTTGGAGAGATTTGTGGAGTTTGTTCTCCTTGAATGTAGGAGAAACTCCTATATATTTGTATATTGCTACACTGAATAATAGAGTGAAACTATTATATTGTGTGTTTATTAATCTCTGTGTATTCAGTCTCAAGAAATATTTGCATGAGATAAATCTTAGTATAAGCTCTTCCAAATACTAACATTGGTATCAGAGCAGGCATGACATATTTGTGAGATTCTCTAAGGGGCATATCCAATTTGAATATTTCCCTGGTTTATGGTTCAAATGTTATATGAAGTTCTCTTTTATGTATTGTTGTTAGATCAAATTAGTCTGCAGTGAAGAGATTAGTATTGGGAGATAAACATTGTATTGTCATATTGGTGTTTTGAACGGTTTGTCACAATTATATATGCATCTCGAGATACCTATTCTGTAATTAAGTGTAGACTATGTTGTCAATCATTTATTCCACGTTCGAAGGTCTCAAGGTTTCTCTTGGAACATTAATCAAGCCGACATTGGTAGCCCTCGAATAGAGTGCAACATATTCTCTATTTAGATCAAGCATGGTGGATGTATTTTTCCTTCAAATAAGCATTATCATTGACAGCAAATCCATCTGCCTGCAATTCGTGCATTCTTTAGTGAAAATCAAATATTGAAATTATTCCCCAGCTGCCAGCCTGAGTAGAGTTTTGTCTGCAACTATCAGTAAGAATTGGGAGAGAAAATTTCAGTGATAGCCGTGATATTTTACCTTATAACACAGACATTATCTTCCTTCTCAGATATAAAGTTTGGTGTTCTTTTCATCAATTTGACATCGATTTTATCCAACCTGGAAATGGTCACGGTCACATTTTTTCATCAGATTTGTATTGCATTGGTGACATGGATCAATTGCACTGAAGTCACCACTGTTTGCATCAACGAGTCGACATTGTATTGGGTTGAATTTACACTGCAGCTGTATTTTAAGTTGAATTTACACTACAGCTGCATTTTAAGATTTGTGCACTCACCGCCAAAGCATGACTCCTGATCCGTGGAATATCAATTTCTTCAGTATATTGGTATTATGCAATGAATCGTCCTCCCTGTGATCCAACCTAGAATGACACCATTATTCCAAATTCTATCCTACATAGACTGCACAAAAGCAAGGCAAAGACTATTAAAAATGTTTGATGGTCAATATTTCATTATCATGTCGTAGTCACATATTTATAGATTGTATAGTTTGTTCGTATGTCTATTCTAGGTATTTTGCATATACCTTTGTTAATTGCTTTTATTAAAAGTTTTTTAAATGTATTTTAGGTTAATAGTTGATGAGTCATTTTTGAGTCTATTTATAAGCGAGTATCTCTTTTCTTGGAATAGTGTTGTTTTAAAAGGTGTTAAATAGTGTCTTTATCATTTTTTCATGATAAAATGTGTGTCATTAATGTCATGGAGTCTATTCTAAGTCAAGTCACTCGTCAAAATTAAAAGTTTCATTATTGTCGAGTCTATATGTCATTTTTATAAAAAGAGTCAAAGTCATATAGGTGATTTTAGGATTTTTTGATATTGTCTTGTTAATAGTTATTTTGTAAGTTGTCATCATGAGTCAGAGTCAAAATATTGTCAAAATAAAAAAATTGCCTCACAAACGCATTTTCAAAGTGTTACCCAACATCCAGAAAATAAAGTGTTTCACATTGCAAGAGGGAAGAAAAGTAATCATAAGCAGCGTCATTCACCGGAGGACGGAGGCACGGGAGGTTGGAGGTCGACCAGGTGACCTCTCGTCGATCGCCAACGATGGGGCTGCTTCAACTATGGTAACATTTTTGTGGTGTGAGTTTTGGTTTTTCAGTTGTGTGCAATGTGATTTCATTTCAGAGTTCCTGTTTTGTGTTGAATAAGTGAAAAATTCACATTGAGGGGGGGAACATGATCTCAATGTTCCATTTTCATTTTTGCCTCTTTTCAAATTTGTATTCAGTGAGCAGTAATTCCTATGTACTTTCCTAGATGTAATAACATAGTGGAAAAGATGAAAGCACAAGAAAAAGCAACATCATGATATTTGGGTTGTTGGTTGTCCTGTAAAACCATCCTTTGTTGTGGTTGTTGGTAAGCCACTTGAAAACCATCCTTGTTGAGGTTGTTGGTTGTCCTAAAAAACCATCCTTGTTGGTTGGTGGTTGTCCAATAAAACCATCCTTGAAGGTTGTTGGCTCTCCTGAAAAACCATCCAGATCATGAGCACGCACGGTCAGCAAGTTACAAAGGAAGTGTGATTGTTTTTCTCCCATGTTTGCACTAGGATGGTTTTACAGACAACCAAGAACCCAAATATCATGTTGTTTTTTTCTTGTGCTTTCATATGTCCACTATGTTTTTCCTTCAAAGAATTATGTAGGGAACACTTCTCACTATTTCCAAATCTGAATAGGAATGTTCTTCAAACATATCACAAAAATCAACTAAAAACTAGAAATAGGAACACACTTGTAAAACAGGTACTCAAAATGAAGCTCACCGTAAACCACTACCTTGAAACCATATCAAAAAGCAAAATACACATCACAATATGCCACCACACGGCTCCGTGCGGCGTCATCGTTGGTGACTAATGAGAGATCGTTAATCAACCTGCAGCCTCATGTGCCTCCGTCCTCTAGTATACGTGTTCCTAACTTAGCTGGATTTGGATATGAAGCTCAATGATTCCCACATTGTTTATTATTCCCTCCACGATGTGTAATCATTTATTTTCCGGACGTCGGGTAACACCGAAAATGTGTCCGTAAGGCAAAAAAAATCAGACTTTTTACAATTCACTCGACAATGATACATTTAGATAATGCGACAATAACTCAAATTTAACTAGACGACACTTCTGAATTTTTGGACTCCTAAAATGACAACTCAAATAACAATTTCTAATGAAACAAAAGGATAAAATTGACTGATTAAAACATTGGACTCATCTTTTGATTAAGACCGACTAATACACAAATGAAATAATGATGACTTGAAAACTATGACAATTATAATCCTATTAAAACTTTGACTCTTTGATAAAATAAAAGCACTTATTAAAGTAAGACTTTATCCTAGTTGATTTGAATGAATTTTATATAGCATAACATGTTATACAAACTTTTTTAATCTACAACCAAACAAACTAAAAAACGTTTAAGCTTATAATCATAAAACAAAAACATACAAAACTAAGAAAACTAATATTGGACTAAAATATAAGAGGACAAGATCACTTTAGCTTAATTTTTCGAAAGGACGTTGAATGACTCGAACTAGCGGGATGCATGAGATCTAGATTTGCAGCAACGCCAATCTTGAATGTTCCTCCTTACACCACCATTAAAACTGCCACTCTTCTCTAGATATTTAGTAGCCACGTGACTAAGATTTTCCAATCTCCAATAATCATCAAGAGACCAAGCACCTTCCTTATTCAAACTCATCTTTAAATGGAAACGGAAGTGCATGTGAACTTGTAGGGTTGATTTCAGGGCCAAACTAATTTGGTGCTTTTTGAAGGGTGATTATAAACATACCTTTTATAGTGGGTTGTGCAAGACTACAATATAAGTGTTCACTACTTTGTTGACTCCACCTAGTGGCACAAAAGTGAGACAAGTATCTGGGACGATTAAAGGCGACTACGTAGTTGTCTAATGAAACATGCACATAGCTCTGCAGTAAAGACGTCAAGCTTGAGACATGAATAGACCTTCACGCACCAGATGAGATCTGTTGAATTTGATTTGCACTTCCCAAAATTTGTGGCGGTGTACTTAAACAAAGAGAAAGCGGATATGGAAATCTATAATAAAATGAAATTCACAAGGTCTCTGCCATGTTTTTTTCTTGTGCAAAAATATAACTAAACAGTTTGTTTAGCATACCAAGGTAGGGAGGAACCAAACGCCTTGTAAACAAATCAATACTTCCACGCAATGCTTCATTGATGTAGACCAAAACCAATATGATGTGCAATCTAATTTGTTGCAAATATTGTGTGAATGCATTAATGACACCAAATGTAACGCCCGAGCAAGTCTCAGGCGTGAAATTATACTTGATTCAAACAACTATGGATTTTTACCCGCTAAAATATAATAATATAAATACTATTGTCCCGTGAGATTTCCATTAATCGGGGCTTAACACAAAGAGATGTGCCCCTTCACATTTCTTACTTTGTCACAGACATAGACCAACTTCACTATGATACCAAATAAAGCGAACAACAGATTTACACAAAGAAATTAATCTTCATTATGAATATCAAATACATATATAAGAAAAAAGCACTCCTATAATTAAGGAGGCTACTACAACCACTAACCTCCTATTCTAATGTTAGTGAGTTGTTTAAACCAACCCACGTAATGACTTAATACAATAAATATTAATAACCAAACAAATATCAAAGTGATTTAATAAATCACTCACAAATTATAATGGAGCACGTATAGATATTCCTAACATTTTCGACCCTTTTGCAGTCCCATTGCATTCATTTCCTAATTAAGGACATAGGAAAAATGACATGGGTGAAAAATGTGGTTGAAGAAGCAAGAAATATCAAAAAGTTCATCTACAATCACCCTCGAGTGCTAAGATTGATGAGAGAGCACACCAACGAAAAGGAGCTTGTGGGAGCAGGAGTCACACAATTTGCCACAACCTTCATCACACTTTGCAAAGCATTGCAGCCTCACTACCATCTCTTAAGCGCATGTTGGGCTCGTGGTGGTTGGTGTCTCCCTATGCCAGAAGGTGAAGAGGAAAGGGTTGTGAAGACCATTTTGATGATGTGTTTGTGAAGAACACAAATGAAATCGAAAAGGTAACTTTAAACTTAATTATTTTTAATAAAAAAATAATTCAAATTTCTATCACCTCTCGATTCTAAAATTGCACATTATTTTGTTTTAGGTGTCAGAGCCTTTGTTAGAGTTCTACACTTCGTGAATGGGAAAAATAACCCAACGGGTTATTTGTATGCGGCCATGGACATGGCCAAGGAGGCCATACAAAATTATTATGGGTAACATAAAAGAAAATATAAACCCATTGTACGAGAATTGATCAAAGATGGAACAAGCAGCTCCACCAACATATACATGCAACAACCTACTACTTGAACCCCAAGTTTTTCTTCTCTAATTCATTTAAGGTCGATAAGGAGGTTATGGATAGCCTCAACACATGCATAGAGAGGATGATCCCTAACAAAGATACTAGAAACACAACTCTCGATGAGTCAGTAGATTTACATGAGTGTAGGGGCTAGGCTCTTTTCTTTGGCTCTATGCATTCAAAGGAGAAACACCCAACAACCAAGTAAAAACAAATTGAGTCATTTGTTTTTAGTCTTGTTACTCCTAGATACTAGGTGTCTTTTAATGCAAGCCTAGTTGACTTACAAAATTATAAATGTCTTATTTGCATATTTGTAATGTGAAGATTATGGTGCAAAAACAACAAATCTTCAAAGGCTAGTCATCCGCATTTCGTGTCAGTCATTTAGCTCTTCTATGTGTGAACGTAATTGGAGCATGTTTGAAGGTGTTCACACAAAGAAGCGCAACAGGTTGACAACACAACACCTTAATGACATTTTTTGTGCAACGCAATCTTCGTCTTGACATGAGACAAGTGGAGAGGCCAAAGTCATGAGGCAATTGACTTCGATGATATCAATCCATCTATAAACTGGATTGTCGTGTTGGAAATAATATTGTTAGTACGTTATGTGATATTAGAGTATTATTTAATATGAGTTGTGATAACTAACCCCTATAGATAAGGATTTTGTATTAGAGTAGGTTCTGTTCAATGGAAAAATTGCAGATTAATTATTTCCAAGGGCAACTTCTTTATTTTAGTGCCCCAAATAATGGTAGAATTTGTTGTGCGCCATTAGTTTTAGAATAGATTAATGTAATCTACTTCACATAAATTAACATTTCTTCATGATAGTTAAGGTATTTTTGGGTAC
The DNA here is from genome assembly GCA_018340775.1 of Taxus wallichiana var. yunnanensis. Taxonomy (NCBI): domain Eukaryota; kingdom Viridiplantae; phylum Streptophyta; class Pinopsida; order Cupressales; family Taxaceae; genus Taxus; species Taxus wallichiana. Next base: position 396,076,632 of record CM031237.1, on the reverse strand, counting down.
TTTGTCGTTGTTTCATCGTGTAAATTTTCTACACTCTCATGTGGCCATGTTTATCACATCTTTCACGACATTTCTTGGCTCCTCCATGCGTAAATCCAACATATTTGTGTGTCGCTCACATGCATCAATACCTAAATCATCGATACCAATGCGACCAACCTCACACAATCTCGTCATTGTCAATTTTTACCTACACGGACCATAATTCTGATTTTCGTCACCATGTGCAATTCCTCATGATACCAACGTCTCCAACCTCACAATCTCGTCATTGTCAATTTTTTTACCTACAAGGGGCTGTAATTCTAACTCGCCATCACCGTGTGCAATTGTCCATCCCACTCATTCACACATGTCTCTGTCGTGTGCTCCCGCATATTGACATTTGTTAACCTATTGGTTGCCACGATCTATCAAACCTACTCGGTATGTCCGCGCACTCATAGCCTACTACCTACGACCTTGACATTGTCATCACACACGTGAACCTTCCTAACATTTTTGCAGTCAAACAACCGTGCGACTCCTTGCCAATGCAAGCCTATCTTCCATAAACATTTTTTGAATTGATAGGCATAGTTAATATGAAATTCTAAGCTTGGAGTACATATTAACAATGACTCGAGTCTTGAGCATCTTGAAACTTCATCAACGCTTACTAAGCATGAGTGTTGTCTCTTACATTATTGTGCCCCACGTGTGTTTAGGGATCATTTTCATGCCTATGCGTAAACTTGTCATCGAGTTGTGCTCTTGAACTCATTAATGTCAATATCTTCATATGCCCAAAGGCCCACCCGTGTGTGATTAATGTCAAAATGTCAAAACCTATGTTTGTTTTTATAAAAAGTTTTGTTTAAACTTTATTTATGTGTTTATTTAGTTAGTTGCTTAGGTGATCAATTCTATAGTTTCGTTTTATTTTGTCAATAAGATCAAACTATAATGTGTTGTAGAGTCTACAGTTTTAGCCTATAGTTCTTTTATTTTTTAGTATATAACACGAAGTTTATTAATAGAGGATCTTAGGCAGCCTTCTAGTCTTGTGATTTAATCAATAAATTTGTTGTCCCGATAAATAGACTTTGAATGAGTCTCTTCATGTGTCATTAGTAAAGACAAATCTTGTAAGTTAGAAGAGACCGTGTTTTGTGTGTCGGTCGTCATAGTCATAAATTCACTCTATCAGTAAGGACGCAATTTTGTGTGAACCAAATTTCCAAGTACATGTCAATTCAATATGGGGGAGGGGGCATGTTCACAAATGCGAATACAATACTATTGACCTAGCCTACTAAGATAAGTCGTGTAGGAGGTTGGAGGAAACTAAGGATGGAGACCCAACCCAGCCTCGAGTTCACCACTAACTCAAAGGTTACAAACCACAAAGAGTGACAAAAACAATGTGCCAAAAAGACTAAAACAAGGGATGATGACCAATGCGCAATGCGATCATTTTGTTGTTTGTGATCAAGTGGCAACAATCACTTACAAAGTGCTATTGTAAGATTTAGTGAGATGGCCAACACCCATCAAGATATATACCGATGACATTGTCCTACTAGTGGATTTGTACCTTTGTCGGTGAGGCCCAACCAACCGGAGGAACAGATTTGAAAAGAGACATGGAGGCCCATGCCACACTTGCAAACACCAAGAGTAACATGTATGTTGTAAAGGTCACCGAGGCTTAGTATAACAAAATCTCATCATGAACAATTGTATCATTGTTCACAATTCTACTTACGCCCAGTGTATTCTTTCCATAGCACATATCCCTAATTAAAATTGGAGTGAAACCATTCCATTACCCCTATTGGATTGGTGATATGTTCCCATCCATCAATATTTGCTTGTTGGATTGGTGATGTATTCCCATTCATCAAAGTCGGTATGTTCTCATGTAGTGTGGTTCCTTTCCCTTTGGATTATATTCATACTAGAGGGGAATGTTGGGAATAGTATTGGTACTACATCACATAATATGTGTTATTAGAGTATTAGTGAACATGAGTTCTAACAACAACTCAACCCTATAGATAGAGATTTGGATAGTAGAGAGAGAAACAAGTGGAAGAACATAAATCTTGACTTCGATTATAGGAGCTACACTCTTGTATAAGTACCACACTCTTTTATGAATATAACCAATATGTTCAAGTAAGTTTCTTAATTTGCTAAGCCCGAGAGTGTGGATGAGTAGTCCATGTTTACCAAGGAGATCGCAGCTGGAGAGGGAAGCAGAGGAAGCGATAGCATCGGGGGCAGCAAAGGTATCGTGGGGGGTTGGCGAGGATGCAGACGATGCTGTTCCAACGGAGGAATCTTTACCTTCCACTTCCAAGGGGCAGCAGACAAGGCACTATAGATGATATTCATATTAGTATATTATGGTGCATTAATGACTATAGTCTATGAGCATTGCAATTTGTTTTTTTTGTCTAAAACTGAACATTTAACTCTTTTTTGGTCGAAATTTAATATGAAATATACTTGTGTTCTCTACATTCATTTCTCATGTCATTTAACAATGTTTTACATGTTATTTAAGTTTATTTTATGAATTTACATATATTTGAAGAAGCAATAAATTTTCCGAGTACAAGTTTTAAAACATTGGCTAGATCCAATTCGCAACCTTGGTTGAAATTATTTCCATTTATGTAAAAATGAAGGCAATTTAATTAGATAAATAATTTTTGTAAGATTTTTACTCATGTGTTTAAGTCATCTCAAGATGACCACCATGAGTAGTCATTATTTCCATTGGTAGCCCAGCTTTCAAAACTCCTAAACCCAACGCCCTTTGAATTAATATTTTGCAAGATGATATTAAAGATGTGACAAATATTCTTTACCAAAAGACCTACTTATCGGTCAAAAATTAAAATCCAGTCACACTATTGTGTCCGATAGGTGGACAGATGGAAGCAATCAAATGTTGCTAAAATTTCTTGTCTCTTGCTCTAAGAACAGTACATAAATTTCACTAATGCATATGACCAAATATAAAAATGCACAAACACCGATGGACATTGGAGACAGTTGACTTAGAGATAGCCAAGGGAAATGTCGTGAGATTGTCACCGACCAACATAGTTACTGGTTCGAAATCCGATTAAATTCGGAAGGGCAAAAAAATCCGAAAATTGGAGTTCTCGAAAAATCCGAAAAATACGGAAAAATCCGATTCGAATATATATACATATATGATTATAAATTTATATTATTGTATACTTATATCATTATATATAGACAAATCATACAAAAAAGCATCCATCTACCATAATCATCATCATCATAATGATTCTTTCAAAAGATTGCAAGAAGTTGCTTGGTCCAAAAAGGTACAAAAATAGATTTTATGAAAATAAGAAAAATATTGCCATCAATGTAGAGCTCGAGAAAATATATACTTTTAGAGAAGACGACACCTAAAACGGAGCCACGAATGAAAGTTATGGCACATGCAAGTTTTTGCCGCTACATCTTCCCGGACCCTTTTCCAAAATGGCAAATTTTTTCCAAAAAAAAATATGCCAAAAAGGAAAAAAAAAAAAAAATTCCCTGCAAAACAGGTTCGAACCGAACCGAATTTATTCGGTTGCTTCAAAAATACGGTTCGAACCGGATTTCATACAAATCCGCCGAACCTGTAACTATGTCGACCAATGACAATCTTCCACACCGTAACTTCGGAAAATTATTGATGTAGCAGCAACCCACTATTTTATGGACGCCTTGTGATGTTCTATGTATGGATTTGATGCTAGAAGACAATAGTAAATTTTAGCGGGTCAAAGTTGTTGTAGGAAAGGGAAAGGACTTAACCAAATACATATAATCATAAAAAGCTCCTCGGTTTGAGATCTTGACATATTGCAAGGAATTTATTCAACCAGTGATTACTAGATTTGCTACCAATTTCATCTCCTTTTAGTGTCTTCACAAAGGGTAAATGCAGAAGGAATGTTGGCCGATGGAGAGAAACCTGCTATTAGGGCCAAGGAGGCTATTAGGGTGATGTAGAAGATAAATGCATGCCTTTGCACAATTTCATTGATGATAAGCATCATCGATGGGATAATCAGCTTTGTAATGCTTTGCATGTTGCCTAAAACCTAAATTTGGTTTTTTTGGTGATCCATGATGAGTATTTGGAAGTGAACTGGAGTTGTTTGATTTCATTGAGAGGTTTTCCCTTGATCAACAAACTTAGAGATTCATAGTTGAACGGTTATAAATGTAAGAAGTTCAGAAAGAATTATTTGCATTTATTACTGCAATTGATTAGAGAAAGACAATGTTTCTAGGTACCATAATTTGCATTTAAAATTTCTCTCTTAGAGTCGATTGTTAAATCTAGATTTAAAATTTCTTTTCCTACTGTTTTTTAATTTTATCATTTAACAAATCTTCTTATTAATATTCAAGATGCATGGTGTGAGGATTTTGGTACAAATGTTCTAAAGCTTCAGGGGTTGGTTATCTGTATCTTGAATCTTGAGCCAAACGTGCAGTATGTACAATTGTGAGCATAAATGGAATATGCTTGAACACATGCGGTCCACAAAATGCAATTGGTTAGTGAAAATGTAAATGAATGGTCACTTTGCAATAGGACCTTCAACTTTATATTAAACTAATCGAAGGATTGAGACTGATTCTTTTCAATTTTGGTCTTCTGAGCTTGAGATATTTGGTATCTAATGAGTGCATACTATTCTGAATTTTATATTGTTTATATGTTATATATTGAGTACTTAAGAGTCATCAGACAGCACTAATGACCACACAATTGAGCTTCAAGATGGATCACTGAGATAAAGGAAAAAAATTCCTATGGCTGAGGATTTTAGTTTGCTAGACGAGGCAGCAAAGAAGGACCCAGGACCTTCCACAACCTGATCCCAACATCACACAAATCAATGACAAGCAGAGTTGCATGTACGGATTCAGTTACAAATACGGGTATGGTATCGGACACGGATACAGCTAATTTTTAAGATACCTTGATGTGGATACAGTTGGATACAGCATTATATATAATGTGTGTGTGTGTGTGCACACGCACACGCACACGCACACGCACACACGTTATATTTAAACATTCAATCACCTCCACATCCTAAGTTCTTGCTGCTAAAATGCCTTTTAAGGGGATTCTCTGAAGTTTTTTTATCGTCTTTTTAGCCATTTGAGGGTTTATTTCAAGTTTATTTTTTACTTTTAAATCAGATATGGTTACAGACGGCCTGCATACCATATCCAATGTGGCCTTATTACAAATCTGTATGTGGATACAGACAGGTATGGCATCCAGGTTGTTTCTGAGCCGCACCATACTCATATCCTTATCCAGCATACAAATACGTGTGCCCAAGATGTAGGGGTGGCACATCCTGCAACCTAGGTGATAAGTGAACCAGTAGCACTATCAGTAGTGTGGAGATTGAACCATGGACATTTTGTTGTGGACCTAGGTCTCTTGGACACATTAGACAACAACCTGAAGATTATGGCAAGTTCCTTTTTTTTATTTTAATTCAAAAATTACGACATCAACAGAATAACTGTTTTAGTATAAGACATTTGTTGTTGCTTTCTTAGGTGTGCTACTTTGTGGGTTTGAGTTGTTATTAAGAATGTTGGATAGGTGTCCCGACCACCTTGAACATCTTCCAAGAGCTTTCAAATGGATTTCAAAGGCTACATGTTTGGCTGACGCTTGCCTCCTTTGTTCTTCCTTGCATAGCTTGCCGGAATTTATCTTCTGTTTGTTTCTCCTCATTGTTTGGACGTAGCAAAGGAATTTGCAATGGTTGCTTTTTCCCATTCCTTAAGAGCACCTCTTCCTGTTCTATCTAATACATCTAGCTATTGCTTTGTTATTTTTGGATAAAAGGGTAAAATATATTAATATCAAATTACAAAAAGAATTATACATTAAGAAGATAGAGCTCAAGAACACTACAAATTTTCATAGAGGACCGGCTCAGAATGATCCAGGGAAACTCGGAACTATGGACATAGAGACCATGAACAATATGAACATCAGCAGAGACTTACACGTTTTTACTTTTAGTTTACACGAGCCAATGAGAAAGAAAAGTTGTCCTCTTGGATAGGGCTTTTAGTCCATGCTTGGTTTGAGGAGGCATTAAGAGTGAAATACAGTTTTCTGGACTGAACAGCATTAGTTTGGTTCCCCAAATTCCATGGAAACGAACTCTTTTTCCAATGTTGGTTCGTGCAGACTCTTGTAAAAGAACCATGTATGTATTTTCTAGATCTGTGAGGAATGCTAATTGGTAGCGCCCAAACCACAGATATTCCATGAGAGGATCCACATCAAGCATCCTTCATTAGGGCAGGCCTTTCCCCTAGGTTTTCCTAGATGATTATTGTAGAAGGTGCCTACATTTGTAACATGCTTTCAGGAGTTATAAGGATACAATGAGCCTCCTCACAGTTAGTGTGTTCCCTTGAGCTGGAGAGTTTTTTCAGTTCAAATAGTTGAAGGTTAATGAGGATGTAATCCTCTGTTGATTGTTGCCGTTGTTTTGTCTCCTATTATGGGTAACCATGCTAAAAGTGTCAGAGGCAAATTTCAGTTTGGAGACTCATTTTTGGACGTGGGTTTTGGTGGGGGTTGGATAGGGGAAGGTTGTTTCAGCTGTGGGGAGAGTGTGAGACTTATAAGATGCATGGTTTGTCAATGCCTCAAAAGGGTTATGTAAAGGATGGAGGGTTTCAGTGTTGGACGGTGGTTTTCCTTTGCAGGTGTATGCAATCTGAAATTTGGTGAGTGGAAGAGTGGGGGTGGTATCTGAAATCGTACTTGGAGGAGAAACTAAGGAAGATGCTTGTTGAGTTGTCTGAGGTGTTGGCTGCTTTTGATTCAGGGTTGTTGGAGGGTGCAAGGGGCCTGAAGCCTCTTGTTTGGAGCAAATACATGCAAGATGCCTTTGTTTGTAACAAATCCTATAACGAAAGGGAATATTTTCATAATCCAAAGGTTGCTCCCATTCAATTTCTTCCATATCTAGAATGATTCGATCAGAAAGAGGTTGTTCAAGATCAAGATTGATGTGGATCTGAGCATGATTAAGGACTCTTAGATTCTTAGTGAACTCTAATATTGAGATGCATTCACCCAGAGCAGATCCAATCTTGTGTAGACTAGATTCATGCCAGTATTCACTTGGTAAACCATACTGAGACCACATTGAGGAGATCTACAATGGGATTGAAGGCAGGGAACCAATGTTTCATAAACAGTCCTGATTTATTGTAAAACCAGGGTCCTCCTTGAAAGGCCCCCTGAAGAAAAGTGGAATATCCAACCCAAGATAGCAAATTCGAAATATGAATTAACTATTTATGATTCCAAATCCACTGTATGTTCCATTTTGTCTTAATAGATTCTTCTTGCTATGCTCAAAATGAAGAACAGATCAAAAGTGACAGCCATGAAGTAACCCTTGGGCATCATAAGTATGTCCACGGGTCCCAAAGGCTTCCGGTTAGCTTGGACCCAGAGCTTGAGGGTTTTGGGTCCTAGAAAAGCTCCCATGAATCTGCAGATAAGGGCTTTTTCTTTTAGAAGCTTAAGTCGATTTTCCATTTCACCAATGGAGAAAGATATCTTTGGCAATATCCCTTTCAAAAATAGTTACCAAATTTGGCCCGATCTGCACAAAATCCGGCCAGATCTGGATTTTTCAGGCAGCCCAGATGAATTTGGTCCGGGACGACCCTGTTTTTTTCCAAAACAATTTTTTTTTTTTTTAGTTTTTTTTGTAATAAAAATTTGCCCAACACCCTTCTATATTATTTAATATTAAATATATTAACATTTTATATTAGATTATGTTAATTTTTGCATATTTATAAATTATGCTCATATATAATATGTATATATTCCACATCAAATTTTTCAGAACTTTTCAAGAGTTCCAGATTTTTGGATTTTTTCGCCTCCCAAACGGATCCGAATTTCCAAATTTGGTAACTATGCTTTTGAGATAACAGCCATTGGTTTTGTTTTGTTTGCAGGAATTAAAGGCTGCATGATAGTTCATTGAGCATGATATTATAAAAATTTCTGAAGATCTTCTCTACCAATGATTGGTCTGTCAGCAGAAACTGTGGATTTGAAGTTAGGGACGGTCATGGGCAGTGGATCTGAGGAGGTCAAGGACTCCTCCATAGGCAGAAAAAGAGAGACCCAGACAACAAAGATGTATGACGACCAGCTGCGCAGCAAGGTAAGGAGAAGGATGGACATAGGAGTAGCAGGCTCATGGGCCGGCGATGGCTCTCATGGCCAGGTCCTTGTAAATTGTAAATAAACTGGGTGTCCATGTTTTCAGCTCCATTTTATTTGTTTCCAGTTGTTTTTGTTCCTGCTCTTGTTGGGACTTGGGAGAGGCATACTCAAGCCAGGTGACCATATCATTGCAGTTCATGCAGCAAAAGAAAAGGTTCTCATAATATATGGGCTGCTCCCATTTTGAGCAGTATAATGTCTGGCAATGGCTTCTCCAGCTCATATTAACACATCCGAACCCAGTTCAGAACCACTGGGTGTTTGATGAATGCAGAAGTTGTAATATATTCTCCCACCACCTATCGCAGCGAGCAACAAATCCTACCAATATTCACTTGGGAGGAGGGAAACAGGGACAGTATTCAGTAGATCCTTAGTTGGGTTTATGGCAGGTGACCAAGGTTTCAAGAATAGACCAGACATTTTCATGAAATAGGGGCCAGCCTAGAAAGCTTGATCTTTTTTCTGTTTTGAGGAGAAGACGGCCATAAAATAGCCCTTTGGCATCATCAAAATGTCAACTGATGTCAGCTGCCAATTCTCCTGAACCCAAGATCTGAGAGTCTTGGGTCTACGGAAAACACCCATGAACCTGCAAATAAGAGCTTTCTCTTTCACCAACCAGAGCCTTCATTACATCTCATCCAAGGTAAATTTTACCTTAGGAGGATGTTCCATTGTTTGGTAGCAACATTTTCTTGTTTGTAGGGAAACGAGGGTCTTATGATTGTTCTTTGGGCATGGTGAAAGACAAATATGAGCAGATCAACTTTACAGATCTTGTTGCTCTCATTTGCGACAGCACTTCTAAAGGTTCAAGTGGACTGCTGATGGGCTGGGATCTATAAGGAGGTGGAGGGGAGGTGAGTGCTTTCACTCAGCCTAAAGGTGTGGCTTGGGAAAGATTGTTCAGGTGGGGGAAGATGCAGTAAAGAGGTAGGGGGTTAGAAAGTGAGTGCATGAGAGCCTTGAGTACATGATATATTTTGGCAAAAGCTCCTATATATCATCTTAAAATATTATACTTGGTAACCATCCACAGAAGTTGAACACTTGATTATGAATATGTTGTCAAGATGGCTTAGCGATAAACTATTGGATATTTGAAGAATAACAATGACCTTTTTAGTGCACGGATGCTCTCATCCGAGCCATTTGGTAATCTGAATTAAGAAATTCACAAACATATACCAAGATTTGATAAGGAAAGATGGTATAAAATAAGGGTTATACTTGCAAAGTGAAAATGAGACAGGACATTGAAAGATTATGCCCAGGCACTTCAGCCATGTAGGTTGAGAAAGGGGCATTTAGCAATATAACCTACCCAGTGAATATTTCTGGCATTGTTATCGGATTTACGAGCTAATCAAAGAAGCGCAGATAGGAAGATGGTGATCATAAGGATAAAAAGCATCCTGATAATAAGATAAATCAATAGAGGATACAAAATATTATCTATGATACTCAAATTACTATATCTTATAGCCCCGAATCATGAACAAAGAATACAAATTTCATAGTTTCACATTTGACTTTTATTTATACAACACTTAGGTCACCTTACAATGCAGTTCAAATGAGGGAAAAACTCTATCATCTGCTGCTACAACTTCTGCATGCTTTCTGATTAAAGCCGTCCACTGCAAAATGCGTCAACTTAGCCATTCAATATATCAAATTTATGTCATAATAATAAATATTATCAACCTAAATGATAGTCAAAGGCATCCAACATCTTACCTGAGAACCTTTTCTCCATTTCTCCACTGGGATTATTCCAGACATTTTGGGATTATAGCGCCCTTCCTTTGTGTCACTGAAGCTGTTTATCATAAAATAATAGGAAAATGCATGAATTTTCATAAGTCTCTTGGCAGTAGTTCGTTATTGTAAGTCGTTTCCACCCTACCAACTGCTAAAGCCATGAAAAAAATGACATTATCTCAATAGACACAACCTCAAGGAGGTTCAGAGCTCACTTGTGGTTGCCACCAAAGGCAAGGAAGGAACACTAAATTTATAAGGTTGCAAAAAAAGAATAGCAAGATACCTTTCACCACCACCACCAATTTTTGATGGCCTTAAATCCACTCACCTGTCAACAAAACTCTTCGGAGAAGACATTATATAGTCGTATGTGTAGCTGAAGTTGTATAGAGGTACACAGCTGCAACGATTTTGAGTAAACCAAATATCAGAAAGTATTGAATCATCAAAAGCAATAAATTCCTGGCTCCTACGAATGCAGATAAATCTTCCCATGTGAATCTAATACCCACAAATTTGTTACTTGAAATATTGATTATGTCAAACCACTTAATAAAAAACACATTGCCACAAAGGCTACATTTTCAGGACCAAGTTAATTCTTCAATAAAGTAAACTGCATTATTTTTAAAATAGGTAATTCTCATACTAAGAGTTCATTTGGGATTTGGATTCGATAGAGTTAAGTTTCCAGCCAACAAACTCTGTTTTGTTGCCCTTGTTAAAGCTAGGACCATGGCAGTAAGAGCAGGTGCTCACAGCCAGCTATAAGAGCAAAATAGTATGGAAGGTAACATGCACCAACACAGCAACAAAATCAAATGTATAAAAACAACAATGCATAAGGATCAGTACACTGGGTATCTGATTTGGGTTTTGTCCAATATTGCTTCTTAGCTCAACGAGTAAACTAGAGCTGTGTTAGCTCACTCAGGTTAAACAGGTCCTTCTACAGTAATTCTTTAGTAAAGTGCAGTAAATGTTAACAAGCTATAACTGGTTTTGATTTTAAAATTAGATGAGCTATCTGTTTAGCATCAGACTCATTAGGCAATATACTACTCGTGCTCTTCCGTGACCGACCCGTAGCCTCATATCTCATAACCAAGGCATGGGGGTGATCAGATCTCATTGATTCTAGTTCAAATAAAACAGACCTATATAGCCAGTTTGAAATATCCCTTGCTGGGATCTTACAACAAAATAGACAAAACACAGAAATTTGCAGCAAATACTGAATCTGATTTTTGCAGATTTTATGCAGAAAATTACAGCTAGGGCAGCGAACAGAAAAATATGGATAACTCCCAAAATAACCGTTCAAATCACTTGAAATTTTAAATGGAACTAGATAATAATATAAAGAACACAAGGGAAATATTTTTGGAATTTTTCAGTCAATATAACGCTGCCAGAAATTTACAGCGTGCCTAAAATAGCTGGAAAACTTCGAAAATTAATATCTTTCCGAATACAAGTGCAAAAATGATGAAACTTGGGAAATAACATATATAAATATGGAAGATGACTTTCCAACCTTCAGATCTGAAAACGGCCAGCTGAAAACCCTAGAAATTAGGGCTGCAATCTCCCAAACAAGTCGCCCCCTTGGTAGATGGCCAAAACCCTTGTGAAATCCTCTGTAGATGATGCCAAACCCTTCCTCTATGGCTGCCGTAGGTCTGATCCGAAAACCAGCTGAAAATCTCCACAAAAACTCTCAAAAACCCTCAAACCCTAATTCTGAAATTCCTGAAAATACCTCTGTAAAAACAGCCCTGAAATCCACTCCAAATGACAAGCTAGGGTAGATCTTTCACTACCGAAGAATGCCCTGCTAGCTAGGGATGGATCTTTCACCACCGAAGCTAGGGTTCCCGTGGGATCTTACTCCACAAGCTAAATAGTTGCAAACAGCAGTTGCACATGAAAAGAAAATGAGTGTATGAATGAATGCCTCTCCCTTCACTCCTCTTCTCCTTTTATAACCTTTTTCATGTCAAGGAACCCTAAAACCCCCAAGTCACACTTTCCCATGGAGAGGGCCCATTTAATAAATATTTTAAAGTTACTTTTTTCCCCCCTAGGCGCCTTGGCCCAAAAAGGCGCCCCCAACAAAGAAATATAACATTAAATGCAATACATATCCCTCAAGTCGCCAAAAAGGTACTTTAAGTGGCCCCAACGAAGAAATATAACATCTAGTCCTTTTAAAAGCTCTTTATAACCCATCGATGGAAATAATAATAACAATCGGACTAGATACCCATACCCAATAGCCCATAGTGTCTCGTAACCCCTTGGGCATGACTAGGGTTAGGACATGCATCGCCCTTAGGCCATGGGCGAGGGAAAAGGGACATTACACGCTTTTCAAATCTACTATAGGAACTATTTTCCCCGTATGGTATGGTAGAAGACCAAGTAACATGCAAACTTCGAGGATAATTATACAAGCCCCTCACGGCCCGCACCACAATCCTTTGACGACATTATCGATCTTGCATTTTAGCATCCTTAAGACTCTCTCTTCCTGCTGTATATATTCATGACCTCGTACTCTTTGTATACCCTTGGTGGTTTGCGATTTGTTGGTTTGTAGTTTCTTGTATTTTTTTGTTTTATCTTTTGTTTTGGGTTAAACTCCTTGCTCATTTTGTTTTGCAGTGTATTCTTGGTTTTTTGAGAGTTGTTTTATTTTTAAAAACGCCCGTGCTTTGTGGTATCCCATCCAGTTGTGCTCTGTAGTCCCACCGACCAACTTTGGTCATCTATAATGGACATCAATATAATTTCTTTCTTGCTCTCTCTTTCACAGCCGATTGAAATTGTAATCAAAGCAATTATAGCCAATGTATGAATATTACACAACCTTGATACTTCTCCTTACAAGCTAGTTATCGCAAAATGTTCAACTAGTAGCTAAATTTCTTTGAACCAAGAAAATGGTGGTAAGATTCAATCTCGGTTGGAATTAAAACTTTGTTTATGACCAAAAGATAAAGGAGATCCGGGAATATGTGTCCCTTTAACTGAAGGAAAAGTCCTCATTGCCAAGTAGATTTTAAGAATTCTAGATTGATGAGATTTCCAAAAGTTTTAGTGATCCAAAATTTGAATCTTGTAAACTAGCAGTGTTGACTAGTTGCAATCCACTATTCTCAATTACGTAATTTCTATTATAAAAACAATATTGTAAGGCAATTCATGTAAAGATATCAGTACAGAAAAGTGGCATATCAGTTGTGGGGGCAATCCAAACATCCTGGGGAAAGAAATCAGCAGCTTTTGGTTCCCAAAATCTCAAGTTTTGTAGAGAGCTGCGGAACCGCTGGTATACACAAGTGGCATTCAGTTGTATGACCGCCGTTCGACACGGTGGCAATTGTGTAACTGCTGGTCTACAGAGAGAAGTGGTTCTTCCGTGGGCAGCAGTGCGGTAAGAGAAATGGTTGTAAACATTTCTTCTTCCAATTGACTGTTTGTTTCAGCTTCCTGGCAGGTCTCCTAAGGCATGGGTATAAGTATGGGCATCTGTGGAAGGTAGCAGTCAATTAGAGGTGGATTGACTTTTGCAGTTGTATGTTTGCATCCATTTTTTCTCATCGTTCTCCGAGCCAAGAGTGATTGTTCAGTGTTGTATGTTTGTGAAAGTTGTGAGAGTGCAAAGTAGTTGTGCAAGCCAAGGATAGTTGCTGAATTGTATCTCTGTCCATAAAGGCCATTGTTGGCACTAAACATGGGCCTCTCTTCCAATAAGGACACACAAGCAAGTTATGAGGAAGTAAACATCGACCTCTCTTCAACAATGGCCATGGATAGTTGCTGAATAAAACATGGCAAAAGTATACAAGCGAATTTTGGAAGAAGGCAATCCAGATGGGCGTACATATAGTAGACCGTGACATCTTCCTCAAGTACGTGGTAGTCTCCATAGTCATTTGAGGAGACCCGTACTCTTGGCCAAGCATACAGATGTAGGTGACGCTTGTTCTCAAGCTCAGTACTAAGAGATGGACAAAACGAAAGGTTTGTCTACCTCTCAAAACCTCCAAAATAGCAAGGTGATTCTAAATAGAAGAGAAAAGGCAAACGGAAAGGTGAGCAGAATGCTACTACTATGTTTTCTAAAAAGATACTAAAAAGCATTGTGTGCATTGTGATGATGATGGTCATGCAGACGAGACTTGTTTGAAGTTGCATCACGAATTGCATCCGTTCAAGAACAACAACAACAAGACAACTATGAGTTCTCTCCAAGGACAATAAGTTGGGCACAGCTCTAATGTGGATGAGACATTCTGTTGTACCTCTATGAAGAATGAGGTATGTTTGGGTAGCAATAGTGCTTGAGAACAAGGTGAACTTTCTAAGCTTTTCTATATTAAAATTCAGATGAAGAAAACAAAAGTTGATGCTCTTTTTTATTCTTGCTCACAAGCAAATTTGATAAGCAAAGAGTTAGTGGACAAATTGAGGATAAAAACTTACAATCATCCTAGCCCATATGCTTTGGATTGGGTAAAGAAAGACGTTGTTATCAAGGTGACCAACCAATGTAAAATATAGTGTATCAATGCACATTTCATTGATGAAGTTATAGTGGATGTTGTGCCTCTTGATGTGTGTGGTGTAGTGTTTGGCAGCCCTTACATGTATATCTGGGATGCCATCTTCATGAAAAGAGTTAATCAATACCATTTGGTGAAGAATGGCAAGAGCTACATTATTTGAACCTATGCAAGTGATTCAAAATTTCATTGAAACTACCTCTCAAGCTAAAAGGTTTATTAAAGCTAGTGGCAAGTTTGATTTACTTCTTTTCAAAGATATACAAGACAAAGAAACAGTTGCACATAAGACTTTTTAGCATATGTGTACTAATGAAGAGCTAAAGAAAATGGGAGAGTTGGTCTAGCAAAAATTTAAAAGTTTTCTAAGAGCCCGTAGGGTTGCCAAGTGAGGCCCATTGAGCATAAAATTCAGTTGCTACAGATTGTCCACTTCCAAATCTCGGGTTATATAGGCAGTCCTTAAAGGATGCCAATGAGGTAAAACAACAATTACAGTCTTTGATTAATCAAGGTGTAATAATCCTAGTACTTCTCTCGCATGATTCTCCTATTGTTTTAGTAACTAAGGAAGATGGTTTGTGGAGAATATGTGTTGATTATAGAGCACTAAATAAGATAACCATCAAGAATAGGTACCCTCTTCCATAGATTGACGATCGTTTGGATCAGCTCCAACTTGCCAAATACTTTACTCAATTGAATTTAAACCCAGGTATCACCAAGTGAGGATTAAAGATGAGAATATATGGAAAACAACATTTAAGTCAAGCCAAGGGTCATATGAATGGTTGGATGATGGATCTATTGCTTGGGTTGTGTAATGCCTCGAATACTTTCATGCGGCTAATGAATGAGGTAATGAGGCCATTTATTGATTCCTTTGTTATTGTTTACTCAAATTGCATTCTTGCAACAAGATTTTGATATCCATCTAGATAATTTGAAGCCAATTGTGAAAAAGAATAGGTTAGTTTTGAATGAGGAAATATGTGAATTTGCTCAACAATCACTTGTTTATTTGGGGCACGTGCTTGAAGATGGAAAGTTGAGGATTGATCCAACAAAGATAGATGCCATCATGAACTGGCCCAAGCTTTCTAAGGTGACTGAAATAAGGAGATTTGTATGTTCAATTCAATATTTGAGGAAGTTCATCAAGTCTTTATCTTCCAAAGCAGCACCTTTGCATGTTATTATAGTCGGTGGTGAGTCTTTTACTTGGGTTAAGAAGTAACAAGATACATTCGTTGAGTTTAAACATTAAATTAGTCATGCTTTGGTTTTAGCTTCATCTAACTTGCAACATCTTTTTGAGGTAGAAATGAATGCCAATGACAATGCAATGGGTGTTGAATGAGGTAAGCCAATATAGTACCACTTAAGAGTTATTTAATGGCGCAATTCCAAAGCATTGTACATTAGATAGAGAATTGTATGCTCTTGTTCAAGCAGTCCAAAATGGAAGCACTATCTAATGCATAGAGAAACCATTGGTCACATGGATCACCAACCTCTCCAATATCTACAAGTAAAAAGTAAATTTCAACAAGCTAGACACTCTAGATGGATGGATTTTTTGCAGCAATTTTATTTGGTTAACAAATATAAGAAAGGTGTGATTAATAAGTTAAGTGACATGATGTCTAGACCTCCTTTGCTTACAATTGTGGACACCATAACTCTTCTTGAGCCCTTTACGTGTGAATCTTATGAAAACAGATATGAGCATGACGCAAATTTTGGGGAAGCATTTCTTCAAGCAAAGAGGCCCCGAGGAGTGGGTTTTGAGCCCAAGAAGTATTATTATCTTTTGGATGGGTTGCTTTGCAAGATAGGTAAATTGTGTGCCTACAGTGAGAGAGTTATGTTGATGAGGGAAGCACGTATTTCAAAGGTCATGGGACATTTTGGAGTTTACAAAGATGGTGGCATAGTTACAAAGGCATGCTTATTGGCCAAATATGCAATTCGATGTTGTTAAGTTCATAAGGAAATGAGTATTGTTTGGCACAAGCAAGCCTAGTAACAGGAGGTTGGGTTTGTATATAACATTATCGGTTTCTTCCGGACCATGGGAAAGCATCTACATGGATTTTGTAGGAGGCATTGCCTATGTCAAGAAAAGGACGTGACTATCTATTTGTAGTGGTGGACCAATAGAGTAAGGTGTGTGTTTTTATTCCTTGTAAAAAGGCCCTTAAAGGCGGTGATGCGCTTAAGCTATTTTTTTACTAATGTGTAGGTTCACTTTGGTTCGCCTCGCTCCATTATTTCATATCATAATTCCATAGTTCTTTGGCAAATTTTTATAATTCCATAGTTGGTTTGCACATTTTTATAAAAATGATACTTGAGTTGAAAAGATCTACCACTTTTCATCCACAAATTGATGGACAAACAAAGGTCGTGAATAGAACATTGGTATAGCACTTGAGAGGGTATGACAAGAAGCATCCAAAGAGTTGGGATGAAACTTTGGTGTACATTCAACATTCTAGTAACAGAAAATACATTTTTCTACCAAAAGGTAGATCTCCTTTTGAAACTTGTTTTAATTACTTACCTCTATGTGCATTTGATGTTGTTATGAGACAGCCATACAAAGGAAATGGCAAAGTGGATCTAGAGGTCCAAAAAGCTCAAAGGTTCATTGAAAAGATTCACCAAACACGGCTCCAAGTGCAAGAGGCGTTGAAGAAGTCACAAGCTTAGTACAAAGCAAGGCATAATCAACACACGACTTAGCACAATTTCATTGTTGGAAACGAATTGTGGTTTTACTTTAGTACAAAAAGGCTCCACGGAAAGACACACCCACTTAAGCCTCTTAGGTTGGCTTATTTAAAATTTTGGAACAAGAAGGTAAGAATGCTTTCAAATTAGATTTACCTCTTTATGTGAAGATTTATTCAATTGTCAATGTTGAGAACTTTCATCTCTTGGAGTCAATAATTGGATTTGCAGCCATTCACACCAGATTTACAGTCATTCATGCCATGGCTAGATCTAAAGTTAGTCCGTAAGCCAAGTGTATATTCTCAGCACTGGACTTCAACAACACAGACCTTTTTGAATCTTAGCTTACGAAGTGACTGTAATCTAACTCTATTGCATACAAAATAGATCTATGAGGAGTTGGAAATGAATGTGCACAACATTAAACATACACATGAGAAATAAGAAATGTTGCAAACACATGTGAACACAATATTTATCCTAGAGAAACCCAAGAAGGAAAAAAACTCTAGTGGGTGAGGCAATTGCACTCCCCTTTCACTATGTAATTCACAAATTCATACAAGATACTGCCATTAATGGCCTTTATGGACAAAGCTTCACTTTCTCTCCATCTCTCCAAACTTGCACAAGCTTGTTTAACACTTTCCCAACTCTTCTCTAACAACAGCTCTCAATGAGTTCTAGACCAAGACCCCCTTGCTAAACCATGCCATCAAAATCTAATTCCATAACCCCTCTTCTACTCCTTCATGATAACTAACACCCAAAGGACCTACAAAGATGCCCTTTACCATGAGAAAGGGCTAAGAAATCCAAGAAATGGATGGTATAAGTTGACACATTTACAACCATTTCAATTCCAAGTTTTTTTGGACGTGGACGAAATAGTAGCTTAGGCAGTGGCTTGAAACCACCATGGTGATTACAAAAGCACCACTCTACTTCAATGGGCAGTTTTACAAACAAAAGGGTCCTTTATCTTCCAAAGGCCATAACATTTGCATAAAAACTCAAAATTGGGTTTCGTTTTTTGAAAGTGTGTATTTTTCTAAGAGGAATCCATATATGTCATCAAAAATAGAGGTTGTGTTGTGGTTTTATAAGAAATGTCTTTTCCAAGTGTTTACAATGCGAATTACATGAATTGGGCATATCTTAGATCCAATTTTGGATCATACCTCCCCAATTTGAGGCTTTTAAGTCCCTAAAAGCTTTAGGAACTGATCAACTGAGGAAATTTCTTCCCGCATCTTCTCTAGAATACCATTTAGCTTTGTTGGGTAGTTGACTCTTTAACCCAACAAGCCAATGTTCTTACTCTCCTCTTCGGGTTGTCCTCTCCTTCCGCTGCAATACTCCTTCAGATTTTTCTGACTATCAAGAGAAATATCTTCGATTAAAGGTAGTAACAGCCCCTCATCTTCATTGTCTAGCATAGAAGGCTCAAAGAGATGTAAGTTCTCAACATTGACAATTGAATAGATTTTCATGTAATGAGGCAAATCAAGCCTAAAACCATTCTTGCCCACTTGTTCCAGAATCTCAAATGGATGGATCATACCATGAAGGTTTGTGCTTCTTAACAACACCTTAGAACCTATCTCTACTCAAGTATAGCCATACCTTATCTCCAACAAGGAAAGAATGCTTAGTTTTATGTTGAACATGTTGAGCTTTGTACTTGGCTTATGACTCCTTCAACCTCTCTTGCACATGGAAGTGAATTTGTTGAATCTTCTCAATGAGTTTCTCGGCTTTGTGGACTTCCGGATCCACTTTCCCATTGTCCCTGCATGGTGGTCTCAAAACTACATCAAATGCACATGTAAGTAAATAGCCAAAACAAGTTTTAAAAGGAGTTTTACTAGTAGAAACATGAATTGACCAGTTATAAGAATGTTGGATATATACCAAATTTTCATCCCATGTCTTAGGATGCTTCCTATTATACCCTCTCAAGAGTTGTACCAATGTTTTATTTACCACTTCAATCTGCCCATCGATTTGTGGTTGAAAGTGGTAGACCACTTCAATTTTGTATCCATTTTCTCCCACAATGTAGCCCAAAACTTGCCAACAAATCTTGAGTCTTGATATGAAATAATAGAGTTAGGAAAACCAAAATGAACCCACACATTAGCAAAAAACAATTCAATTGCATCATTGCCCTTGAGGGTTTTCTTACAAGGAATAAGAATACACATCTTGCTAAACCGGTCCACAACCACAAAGAGATAGTCATGACCCTTCTTTGACATAGGGAGAGATAATCATGTCTCTTCGTTGACATAGGGAGACCACCTACAAAATCCACGGAGATACTTTCCCATGCCTAGAAAGAACTAGAAATGGCATATATAACCCCAACTTCCTATTACTAGGCTTGTTAGTACTACATAAAACACAACCTCTTATAAACTTGACAACATCAACTTGCATATTAGGCCAATAAACATATCTTTGTATGTGTGCAATAGTCTTTGTAAGACCAAAATGTCCTACAACCTTGGAAGTATGTGTTTCTCTCATCAGCTAAACTCTTTCCTCAAGCACACAAAGCTTACCCATCTTGTAGAACAACCCATCTTGGAGGTAGTGCTCTCCCTTAAGCTCAAAACTCATGCCCTAGGGCTTCCTTGCTTAAAAAAAGGCCCCCAAAATCTGAATCTTGCTCATATCCTTCTATGTAGACTTTCCCACAAAAGGCTCGAGAAGAGTAATGGTGCCCATAACTGAAAGCAAAGGAGGTCTACACAACATATCGGCTAACTTGTCAGTCATACATTTCTTATACTAAATGAAATTGTTGCAAGAAACCCGTTCATTTATAATGTTTGGTTTGTTGAATTTTGCTTTGAGCTTTCAAATATTGAAGAGGTTGATGATCCATATGAATAATAGTTTCCTTACCCATGAGATAGTGCTTCCATTTCTTGACCGCTTGAACAAGAGCATACAATTCCTTATCATATGTACAATAATTCAAAATTGCACCATGAAACAACTCGGAATGATAACATACGGGCCTACCTCCTTGAAGTAGGATAGCCCCCATAGCATAATCACTAGCATTCGTTTCCACCTCAAAAGGCAGCTGCAAGTTAGGAAAAGCTAAAACTAGAGCATGGCTAATCTTATGTTTAAAAATCTCAAATGCATCTTGTTGCTTCTTACCCCAAGTAAAAGTCTTACCACCTATTGTAATAGAATGCAAAGGAGCAGCCATAGAGAAGAAGTTCTTGATGAACTTCCGTAGATACTAAACTGCACCAACAAAACTCCTTACTTCGATCACATTAAAAGGCTTGGGCCAATTCAAAATGGCCTCTATCTTGGCTAGATCAATCCTCAACTCCCCATCTCCAACCACATGCCCCAAGAAGACAAGTGATTGTTGAGCAAATTCACACTTTTTCTCATTCAACACCAACTAGTTCTCCTTCAAAACTTGTAAAACTTATTTTAATTGAACAACATACTCATCAAAATTCTAACTGAAAACAAGAATATCATCCAAATACACAATGATAAAAGAATCAATAAATGGTCTCATTACCTCATTCATCAACCGCATAAAGGTAACTTGAGTGCATTACATAGCCCGAAGGGTAGAACCAACCACTCATACAACCCTTGCCTTGTCTTGAATGTTGTTTTCCAAATGTCCTCTTCCTTAATCTACACTTGGTGGTATCCGAATTTCAAATCAAGCTTAAAAATTACCTAGCACGTTAACGTTAATCTAGCAAATCATCAATCCATGGAAGAGGGTACCTATTTTTTATGGTTATCTTATTAAGTGCTCTATAATCAACACACATTCTCCATGTACCATCTTTCTTAGGTACTAAAACAATAGGAGAACCACATGGAGAAGTACTAGGATGGATTACACCTTGATTAATCAAAGATTGTAATTGTTGTTTTACCTCATTGGCATCCTTCAAGGACTTCCTATACAAACCGAGATTTGGAAGCGGGTTTTCCGATAGCAAATGGATTTCATGCTCAATTGGCCTAGATGGTGGCAACCCCTTAGGCTCTTGGAAAACATCCTTGAACTGTTGTACCAACTCTTTCATTTGCTTCTGCTCTTTGTTAGTAAACATACTACAAGAGGTCTTAGATGCAACAACTTCCTTATCTTGAATATCTCTCAAAAGAAGCAAAGAAAACTTCCCACTAGCATTAATAAGCTTCTTAGCTTCAAAGGAACTTACCAAAGAGATTTTTGAGTCTCCTTTATAGGCTGAAATGATGTAGCTCTTACCATCCTTTACCAAGCGGTATTGGTTGGCTCTCCTCATTAAGATAGCATCCCGGATATACAAGTAGGGGTTGTCAAACACTACACCACACATCAAAAGCACAACATCCACCATAACTTCATCAATGAAATGTGCATTAATACCAAACTTAACCTTACATTGCTTGGTGACCTTGATGTCTACACCTTTCTTCACCCATCCCAAGGAATAAGGGCTTGGATGATTGTAAGTCTCTATTTTCAGCTTATCTACTAACTCCTTGCTTATCAAATTAGCTTGAGAACAAGTATCAAAAAGAGCATCCACTTTTGTTTTCTTCATCTGAATTTTAATATGAAAAAGCTTAGCAAGTTCACTTTCTTGAGCACTAGTACTACCCAAACATACCTCTTTGTTGATGAGGCACAACACAAAGTTTCATCCACATCAAAGTTGTAACCATATCTTCTCTCCTTGGAGAGTGGCCATAGCCTTTTTTTTCTTCTTATTCTTGAATGGGTACAACTCCGATGAAGCTTCCAACATTTTCCTCGGAATGATTGTCAACATTACATTCACCACAATGAACTTTAATATCCTTGTTAGAAACGAAAGTAGCATTTTTTTCCCTTTCCTTTACCCTTTTCCTTGGACTCACCTTGTTGTTTTGGAGCACTTTGAGAGGTAGACGAACCTTTCTTCTTGTCCATCTCTAAGTAGTGAGCTTGAGAACAAGCCTCATCTACATCCGTAGGCTTGGCCAAGAGGACGGGTCTCCTCAAATGGCTATGGAGTCCACCGACATACTTCATCAAGATGTCTCAATCCGCTATATCTTTTCCCATTTGGACAGCCTTCTTGCAGAACTCACTTGTGTACTCCTGCACACTTTGGCCTTGTTTTTCCTGAGATATTGCCAATACATGGACCTCTCTTCCTCATAACAAATAGGATAAAATTGCTTCTTGATTAGCATCTTAAAATCATCCCACTTAGTAATAGGAGGAAGCTTCTTAACAACCAAGGTATGTACATAACTTTCAAACCAAGTTAGTGCATGATTGGTTAATTTTAACCTTGCAAAAGAAATCCATTGACCTTCATTAATATGATGCAAACTGAAATATACCTCAAGTTGAGCTAGCCAATGGTCTAGCTTCTCAACATTCACATCTCATCATAGGGTTGAATCTCTATCTTTGCCTCAACCTTGAAAAGAGGTGGGGCTTGGTTGGCATGGGGTAAGTTTGATAACTTTGGTTCAAATTTAAACAAATTGAACGCAATAAAAAAACACTCTTACCACTCATTCATGCAAAGATATTACAAATATATAACTTTTCGATATCTTATTAGTTAGGAGAGAGCTATAACCACTAAACAATATACAATCCCTATAATCTCTCCTACATTCCTATTTACAAGAGATGTTTATTAACAACCTCACATTCAAACATAACAAACATAAATATATCGTATATTTTATCACATAAATTGTTATTTACAACAAACATAACAATCTCACATTACTAATTAATGGAGCACTAATAATATTTTCCTAACATTCTCCCCTTAGTGCGAACATGGTAGAAAAACAATCACACTTCCTCAATGCAGCATGTTGCCTCTACTTACTCATAATCTTAGTCCTCAACTCAAATTGAAGGTAGAGAAGGAACTCATCAACCTCTCATCAACCATGCATTGTTGGGAACTCATCTAACCAAACCAGTGTGGGAACCACGAACAAGAATTCTAAATCTGTTCAACCTTCACAAATGGTTTTCACATAATGATCACTAACCTAGGTATGAACAAGGACACACGCATTAGTTCATCCTCAAGTATCATGATATTGCATTACATTGCGCTTTCAATTTTCCACTATATTTTTACATCAAGGGATTACTTGAATTATGCTCACTTATGACATTTGAATAGAAATGTACTTCTATTCTTATTTTTAAACACATCACACGTGACAAACCGAAAAACACATTAAAACAAATATGCCACCAAAACACTATGTGGCCCCATTGTTAGTGGCTACCGAGAGGTTGCTCTTCAACCTCCTTCCTCTCGTTGCCTCCATCCTCCAAAGGTAGATGTTCTTCACTCAATAGGATGAATTTTGAAGCTCAAATTTATAACCCCTCTTATCGACGTGGCTTCCCACTAAGTTTTGTTTTGGATCTGAAATTCGAAAGTGGGGGTTTGGGGACGGCAGCCCCGGTAGGGTTAAGGGTGGCATCCCTCGCAGGGTCCCGAGGCAACGCCCTAGGCACATTCCTTGTCATGGTACGGGGCGGGGGTTGAGGGACGGAGCCCCAAAGCCAAGCACATTTTTGTTCTTTGCAATCTTCAAAAACTTCATCAAAAATGTAATATTTTTCATCTTATCCCCCCCACAATTCGGACATCAGCTTACACCGAAAATGCGTCCATGAGGGATTTTTTCAAACTTTCAAATGACTCACAAACCTAATTTGGAAAATAGACTACTTATCTTACAAGACAAATGATGTCACAAATTGACAACTTTTGACTTCTTTATGACACAAAATGACTCTTGCATTGACACTTTACTTTGATAAAATGATTAAATGAAAATTAAATTACTTTGAGAGTGACACAACAAATGTTTATTGACTAGGCGAACATACAAAATTCGAGACACAAATTGTCTTTTGAATAAATTTGAAATCAAACATTTGATGAAAACTATGATTATGTATGAGTTAATTATTTTTCAACAAAACCATATAACTTATGAATTTTTGACAATTGATTAATGACTTTAACTACTATACTTCCTAGAGACTCAAGACCTAAGTACAATATCTAATTTTCAAACTAACATATATGAAAATTTATTTTCCCACTTATACAAAAGATAACCACAACCTATGGACATAATAACCAAATCCTATATAACAATTTCACCATTCATTAGTTGTTGATGATCAATTAAGTATTCATGAAGCCATGAAACAATGTAATGAACAAGGGAGTAGCAAGAGGAGAATAACGTCACCAAATCAATGCTTTTGTTGTGTACACGGAGAAATGAATGTCTAGCAATGCTTACGAATGTTTCTAGACACGTTTCAATGTTGTAGGAAGTTCGGCTAAGACGACAGTTCAGGCGTTGGCATGGCAAGAAAGCTCTTCAATTTATGTCAAGCCGGCAAGGAAGTCAAGGGGGATTAAGCCCTAGGAAAAGTAGGCAGTTGCCTAGGGCGCCAACAATTAGGGGGCGCCAAATTTATACGATTTTCACTAGGCCAGCCGTACTTCTTGCCAATTATTATTATGGCTTCAATATAATTAATTTTAGGCATAATACATATCATAGATAATACAATATTAAAGCTTAATTCATATAAGGTCAGCAATATGCTAGTGTCCCAAAAAAGGCCGAATTAAGCCATAGGAAACTAATTGCCTAGGGTGGCAATAGTTAGGCAGTGTCATATTTATAGGAATATTACCACTTAAATGCTTACTACCCACCAAGAATTATTACGGTTGTAATATATCAATGGTTTACTGATGCTATTAATGATAATGTAATATTAAAAAAATGTGTAAGATTAGCAATATGGTAGTGTCTTTGGTTTGATAAACATGTGTTCTATGAAAAAAATGTAATGGTTATTCTTGGTGAGTTTTTGTTTAAACTAATTAAAGAATCTATGCATTTAGTATGATTATTTAAGGTGCCTACATTTTTGTAAATATCAATCTTTATGGGTCAATTTTAGATTCCTTGCTTTAGGTATGATTTATAAGATGCAACAATTTTCTTTTGGTGAATATTTTTAGAAAATGACGATACGAAATAAAAACCAAAATCATTCAAACCTTAATATTTTGAGAAATAATCCTTTTCAACCCTAATATTTAAGTTCATACTTTTCTTCCTTCTTCTCATGCTCAAGAGCATCCTCCTTGTTTGTCCTTAGTGCCTCCATAGAAACACCAAGCTTTTCCATGAGAAGTCCCATGATGGACTCCAACCGGTCAATCTTACACATAGAAAGAGAGATGTTAGCCACATCCTCTTCAAGCTTGTGAAACCTCTCCTTTGTTGTTCGGGCATCTTCATCATCAATACAGGCCATGCTATGAAATTATTGCTTCCACTTTCTTGTGAAAATCTTTGTTTCAAAGGGTGTTAGGATACCTTCACCACTAGCACTACTGGCTCTAGTGACGGGCATAAACTACAATGCAACACACTAACAATACCGATAATAACCAGCTCGATACCAATCTGATCCATAAGCCAGGTGGATATTCCATACTAGACTTCACCAACACGGACCTTTGTGAATCCTAGCTTACAAAGTGATTGTAATCTAACTCTATTGCATACAAAAAAAGAGCTATGAGGAGTTGGAAATGAATGTGCACAATATTAAACACACACATGAGGAATAAGAAATGTTGCAAACGTATGTGAACACAATATTTATTCCAGAGAAACCCAATAAGGGAAAACACTCCGATGGGTGAGGCAACTACACTCCCCTTTATAATGTCCCCAAATGGGACACTTTGACCCACACTTGGATTTTAGGCAAATCCAATACCAAAGCAACTAAAAATATCTATATTTTCAATCATTGTTATGCAAATCTGGATTATCAACCAAAAAATGCGATCGGGCATATCAATAAACTCATACAAATCAGCCAATAAACTATAGTTTTTCCACTCAAAACTGAAATACTGATTTTATAAGACTAAAATCTGAAAGAACATGGAGATTTCTGAGGTAAACAAGGCTGAAATAAATTGATTTAAATCTGCAGACAAGCTGCCATGAACAGATCTGAAAATGGCACTTAAAGTCACCCAAAAATACTGAAAATTGACTGCTTTAATTCATAAAAATCAGATTATGATATAGCAATACAAATCAGATCTGAAGTACCTCCAAAACCACCCAGATTTGCTAAGAAGTGGGTCGCTCCACCTAGGATAAATAAGAAGAAACCACTGCTGCAATCTTCTCACAAAACCCTTCTGCAAATCCTCTTATTTGTTGCTGAAATAAATTGAAAAATCTTTGTAATCACAATGGACAACCTTGGGTAGGAAATGCTCTAAGAGGGTTTTCGTCCTCTAGAGGTAAATTCTAAGGGGTTTCATCCTTAGAATAATTTAGACAAAAGCTCAAAGCTTCAAATACAATTCAAAAATTATAAAATGATCAAGTGTGTCTCCAACACAAGTCGACTTGTCCTTTTAAAGAAGGAAGTGACCCAAAGTAGCCACACATGAAACCAATCACCTTTCTCCTCCATTAAATGTTTTCTTCCCTCCATTTTCTTCTCTAGGCCAAGTCACATTTTCTTAGAAGGAATAACTTTTGGCCCATTAACCTTTTGCCTTTTTCTATGCTCTTTTGCCTCCTTAGTGCAAGTCGCACTTTTCTAGAAATAAACAATTTTAGCTAAGTGTTTTTATCATTTGGTTCACTTTTCTATTTTTATTAAGTCCATGAGATTATAAGTGCTTTTATATTTTATTTATTTATTGGCACTTTATAATAATATATTAGGACTTAAGTCTCCCTTTTAAAATTCTCCTTAGCCGTCAGGGAAGACAAAATAGGCTAAGGGTCTTTCAACTAGGAAGGGGATATTACAGTCCTCCCTTCCCAAAATTACTTGCCCTCAAGCAATTCCAAATTTGTTTTGTCCAAGTGCCATGCACAATAGACAAAACATGTTGAAGTGATCTGCAAGCCTGGCCCTTGTACCTGTCAAGTGGGCTAAAACTTGCCACCATATATCATCCACAAGATGCTCATATACATATACTTGGAACAATGGTTCAACAAACTCCATATTGAAGACTCCACCTTCTATCCTATCATGCATCTCATGATGGAAATAAATTGGAATAAGCAGCAATAAATAAGACACATTATTATGCTCTTCATACCTTGGAGTATCACCAACATCCTCGTCAATCTTGGTCTTCAAAATGACTTGACTTTGCTGCACCAAATCCTGAGCATTCTTGTCTTATAAATCATTTGGTTCACTTTAATATTTTTATTAAGTCCATGATAGTTTATTATGAGTGCTTTTATATTTTATTTCATTTTTGGCACTTTATAATAATATATTAGGACTTAAGTCTCCCTTTTAAAATTCTCCTTAGCCGTCGGGAAGACAAAATACGCTAAGGGTCTTTGACTGGGAAAGGGATATTACACCCTTTCACTATGTAATTCACAAATTCATATAAGATACTACCATTAATGGTCTTTATGGATAGAGCTTCACTCTCTCTCCCTCTCTCATAGTTACCTAAGTTTCAAGGACGGGGACGGAGGGACGGGGTTTCCGGGACAGCAAAAAAATTCCCAAATTTTGGGGACGGCGGGGACGGCTATTAAAATAATATACAATAATTAATATTTTAATTGTATTCAATGAAATTTAAGGATTTAAACTATGTTTAATGTATTTTAGGTGCTTTCAAGATCATAATTTAATGTTCTTGGTAAAAATAACAACATTTTAAAAGTAAAAACATCAGAAAACTTTTGAAAGATTTTTTAAAAATAGGGATGTCCCCTCTAAGTCCCCAAGTCCCGAAACATCCGGGACATCACCAAAATCTAGGGGAAGCATCCCGCATAACACTGGGGCCTCTCTCTAAACTTGCACAAGTTTTCTTAACACCGCCATAACACTTCTCTAACAACATCTCCCAAGAACAGTCTCTCACCGATAGGAAAATCATGGAGTTTTAGACCAAGACCCCCTTGCTAAACCATGCCATGGGAATCTAATTCCATAACTCCACTTCCAATCCTTCATGATAAATGACACCCAATAGATCTGCAAAGATGCCCTCTGCCATGAGAAACTCGCTAAGAAATATAAACAGATGGAGGAAATTGACACATTTGCAATCGATTCAATTCCACATTTTTTTGAAAGTCGACAAAACCATCACTTCCTACAAACCGGCATTCTGAAACCGCTGTTGTCTACAGCCCGACAATTTTGAAACCGCCACTTTGCTTCTATGGACAGGTTTGCAACCAAAACGTTTTTATCTATCAAGTGCCGCTTTTTTAAAGTGTGTATTTTTCATAGAGGATCCAAATATGTCATCAAAACATACAGGTTCTATTGTGGTTTTACAAGAAATGTCTTTTGTGTTTACAATGCAAATTACATGAATTGGGCATTATCTCATATCCAATTTTGGATCAAAAATCATTCACACTGCACAGTCACCAGTTTAACTTGATAATTGCCAAAAAAATTGGGTTACGTCAACATCCAATCAAAGATCTTCACCATCGAAAGACAAAAGCAATAGGAAACCGGTATGGTGGGCCCTGCATTATTAATTTTTGAATGTCACATGATGAATCCATTGTTTTTAAAAGTGTATTGACTTTTAAGTGTAATGCCCTCGCTTGTGATGGCATCCAAGTGCCATGGCAATGCAAGTATTGTGTGCCTTTAAAAATTACTTTTAGTTATAAGTTCATAACTTATAGTTATTACGATTTATTTTACATTTTTAACAATTATTTTTTGTTAAATTTTAAGTTTAATTTTAGTTTTACTTTGATTTTAGTTTTAGGATTAAATATTTGTTTTAGTATTAGTTTTTGATATTTTGTCTTTAAAATGTTAAATATTCAATATTTTTAAATATTTATTTTAATAAACAGTGAATTATTAAAATACTTTAAAATTTTCAATTTTTATTATTTTGAATGTCTTTTGATTTCTTTTCTTTTTTTGGTCAAAATGTTAGGGGAAAAGGACTATACCCACTTTAGAAGTACCACAATCGCATTCACAAAGGGAATGGTGGTACAACGAGATTGCCTATACAATTTGTGTAAAGTCCTTTCACATCACTTACATGAGGGTGAAGATCCATTTTCCCATACACAAGGTAAAAGTGTTGACCCTTGTCGCATGAGGTAGAGCGGCGATTGAGGAAACAAGAAAGGGCTAAAGACAAAGTGACCCCTTTAAGCTCTCACAATTCAACAACAAATCCCACGAAGAGTCATCCTATCGAACAACCGAGCAGGAAACAAAACCGAGCTAAACGTGTGTTTTGGAAATGCGGCAGATGGTATGGGGTCTTCTTATAAGAGTCCACGTGCTTTAGCGAGCTCAAACCCCACTAGAAACATATTCGATGTGCATGATTGAGCCACAATTGCTACAGCAATTACACGCTTCTTCTATGTAAATGGAATACCATTCAATGATGCTCCCTTGACTTATTATGAGGAGATGGTTCGTGCGATCAAAAATGGGATAGAGGCGTATAAACCACCTAAACATGAGAAGCTCTGCACGAATCTTACTGACAAAGAGAAAATAAGGATACGCCAACAAACCACACCATGCAAAAGAGTGCGGTCTAGAGAAGGATGCAGTATTGTGATGGATGTTTGGATTGACAATAGAAACCGTCCACTTCTAAACATTATGGTAACTTGCTCCAAAGGCCCTTATTTTTTAAAAGTGTAATGTCCCCTTTTCCCACTTAGGAGCTGATATTTGGTCTTCTTGCCATTCCTTCTCCGTGGCAAAGAAGCAAAGATGAAGGAGAAGAACCTTGAGCAGCTATATGATATGTTTTTTACTAATATTTTATATTTTCTTTAGTGTTTTCCTTTCTTATACAGGTCGGCCTTACCTTTTAGTACTTTAGCGCCAATTGAAGGATATAAAAGGAGATCTAAGGCACCATTTGCTATCTAGACTTTGGCGCATTTTATCTTATTGGAGCAAAGTGAGCTAAGAGCTGCTTGTTCTTGCATTTGGGGACAAAAACCTCCTTATGTGACTTGCCTAGAAGGACGAAAACCCTTCTAGAGGTTGAGGGAAGGACAAAAACCCTTCTCCTTGGCTTGAGATTGTTGTTTAAGGCTGATTTGAAGAGGAAGTTGTCATTTTCAGGTTGATATTGATTTATTACTAGTGGAGCGACCTACCTTGGGTAGGGTTTTGGGGATTTGGTGAACTATTTGTGCAATTTGGATTGATAATCTGATTTATTATATTTTCTAAGGCCGGAATCTAAAGTTTGGTGATTTTTGGGGGTTTCTATGCCCTAGATCTATAATTTTCTTGTGGCTGCAATAATCTGTTCATAATTAATTTCCAGCAAAGAGTTCTTCAATATTTCCTTGTGATTTTGGCTCTTGTTATTGCATAATATATATATATAATTGTGGTGAGTTGATTTAAAGTGTTTCGTGGTGTTTTTGGCATATTTTGTGGAAG
Organism: Taxus wallichiana var. yunnanensis; assembly: GCA_018340775.1. Classification (NCBI taxonomy): domain Eukaryota; kingdom Viridiplantae; phylum Streptophyta; class Pinopsida; order Cupressales; family Taxaceae; genus Taxus; species Taxus wallichiana. Next base: position 396,045,677 of record CM031237.1, on the reverse strand, counting down.
ATATAGTTTGCTGGTTTTGTATTTACAGTCTGCTGCAATTAAAAATCAGATCTGCATATTTGTGTGATTGGCTAAATTCCCTTGTGTGTGGTTAAAATCCTTGCAAGAGTCATTACAGAAAGCAATTGATTGTTTGAGGCAAGAGAAAAATGCAGAGTTTCTTAAGCACCATGTGATGCAATCGAGAAGGTAGGGGTATCACATGTTGTCTAATTTGTTAGAAACACTACCCCGGTTTGTAAAGCAATTGGCTTGTTGGTGCAAAAATAATACAAACATGTATTTTGGACACCATGTTGTGTGCATGCATTGAATAATGTGCTCAAAGACATTATCAGAGACAATAAAATACAAATGGATTTATGGATTTATGAGCTTATTAAAAATGACAATAAAATACAAATGTTCATATGCAATCATCACCACACACAAGCTATTTATCAGAGATTTGCCAAGGTGGAACTTCTCAAACCTGCAGATACATGGTTTGCTTCTTTTTCATACTTCTTGACCATCTTTATGTTGTCAAAGGGGCCTTATGTTCCACTGTAGTTAGTGATGCATGGGCAGCTTGGAGACAATCTACATCAGAGATTGCAGTTGAGGTGAGGAAGATGGTCCTTGATGACCTTTTTTGGGCTGATGTGAAATTTGTTGTTGACTTCATTCAGCCCATTTGTGAGGTAATCCATTTTGACAACTCAAATAATCCGTTTTTGTCACAGATTTATGAAGAAATTGAGTCTGTGTGAAAGAATAAAAAAAGACACATACTTGAGGATCCTTCTCTATATTCTTTGATGAAGGAAAAGATACATGGAAGATGGAACAAGCTTAACACACCCTAATAGTGTGATGCTTGTGCTTTATATCCAAAGCAGTATAACATCGAAGTCACCAATAAGAGGGCTATGTATGAGGACAGAGAAGTAATGAAGGAATTTTGGGTTGCGGTGAAAAATATTTATGGTTGAGGAGAGGAGGCTTCTACTATCAGGACTCAGTGGAATATGTTTTCATGTGACCGCATTCAGTTTTCTAGAGTGGAGTCTCTCTATGATATGTGTTGCAAAAAACTCAATAGAGTGGTGGTGGAACCATGGCACTGAAGCACCTGAATTGCAATCATTTACAATACGATTACTCTCACAAGTAGCTAGTTCTTCATCTTGTGAGAGGAATTGGAGAACTTATTGTTTCACTCAATCTGTATTACCCAAACTTTGGTCCAAGCACTTGGCGATTTCACATTTTGTACTTATTTTGTATTAGTCTATTTACACATATTTGAGCAATTTCAGCCACCTTTTTGCTTTTCCCGCACCCTTTAATCCACTAGTCAATAGCCCTTCTCTAGTTCAACTTATCGAAACCACTCGAAGTCTGCCATTGAATATCTATCTAGACCCCTCCATATCTCAAATCTGATTTCTGTTATCCCTGGATAAGTTCGTGGTTCATGGACAAGTTCAATGCCAAACTTATCTACCTACCAAGAACTATCCTCCCATCCTCCAACAATCACAATTTCAAATGGGTAACTTGGCTTAATCAGCCTAGATGAGATTATAGGGTCAATTGAGTGGGAAAATTAACAAAAGGTCATCTATAAATACAAACACGTCGTAACCTCTTAGGGACGATCTGGGAATCATTGAAACACCTTATACTCCTTGGAATACATTATCAAAACAGTAAGCTATATATTTGAAGTCATCCAAGCACAGTACTAGATCACACGCTGAGCTTAATTTTGAAGTGCAAGGTCCAAAGTGTATGTTGCCAACTGTTAGGGATAAATCAAGGGCTCGCGCTTTATTTCATATTTGCATGCTTGAATCTTATCGTAGGTTTGGGAGAACTACATGAGATCTAATCTCTCTTTGGAGTAGTGGTATGTTCTGCAACACTCGCTTACCATCAAGATGATTTGAGGTCAATCCGATCCAATCATGCTAACCCCTTTTTTAGGACAAGGCACAAAAGCAAGGGTTTGAACACAGGAGAGACAATATTTGATTATGTCGTAGTCCTTGCAATATTTGAAACTTAAAATGCAAATTTACAAACACATGCGAGCCCGCACAAACAAGAACAAATTTACAAAAGATAGGTTTGTGGGCCTTTAAATCCTTACATGTCCTATGTAGACACATTCAACAACGAAACTATACAAACTGCTATAAACCCATCTAGCACACAGTTGCAAATCTTGAGTTTTTCTAAGCACCCTGACAACTGTGTTTTCTGCCTATGCACATCATCTGCGCACACTATCTTACCCTTTGTCTGCATATTTTGGTGAGTTCATTCCATTCCCTAACCTTAAGCACATTTTGTGGAATTGTAAGTAGCGTAACATATTAGAAAATCAATATTTAGCATAATTCAAGATTGTTTAAGACTACATGATATTAGTCTTGAGTTATAATTTCCTTTTAGTAAATTATGTGTTAAGCTTATTTTAATTAAAACATTTTGGTGAACCTACTCCTAATCAAACACGCAACCTAAGGGTTTAATTTTTTTCCTTCTTAGGGTTTTGTTTATTTTCCCTTTAGAATCCATTTTTGTCTAATTTTATGGCCCATCCATTAGATGAATTTTTGCTTGCGTTTGCAGATGTATCTTCCATGCATGCTTCCCCATTATAAGGTGGGGGCCTCCTTTATATGACACAATGAACCAAGTTACATCCCGTAGATCCTCCCCTAAGTTTATCTTACATGCCATTAGCAACCCCGACTATAATGATGATTATTGGAATGATGAGGACCCTTTTGTTGAAGAAGAATTATCTTATACGCATACTATGACAAATGATACAAATAATATATCTAATGATGTAACTTCATCTCCCATTGATTTCACATATGGGTCAAAATGATGCTAATGTTCCTTTCAACCTTCTATTGATGGTTCTACTCCTATATTTGAAATTAAGGACAAAATCGCTCTCTAGATGAACCTTTGTGTGGTCTTATTGCTATAAGCAAATTTTGCTCTTTAAAGTGCGCAATTAATGAGCTTAAAACCCAAGTCACTCACATGGCTTTACAGTTAAATGAATTTTGTGATAAGCTCATGGCATGTAGGCAAACCCCTTTAGATAAAAATGTTATGTCTTGTGAGGCTAGTTATTCATATGGTCATAGCAATTCAAGACTTGAAATAGAATTCACCTCAAAGACAAGTGTTTCCTAATTCCATTACTAGTACACCTACATATCAACCAAGTGCTATCTTACAAAGGTTACTAGATAAGGGTTTTATTACATTACCTTCTACTAGCTTTCACCCTCCATATTGCTTGATATGACAACATGGTAAACCATTTTGTGGTTATCAAAGAATCAATGGACATGATACGATGAGAGTTGGACTTGGAAAAGATTATTCATTATGGCCAACTTTACAAAGATCAATCTGGTGTGGAGTTATGAAGTATAAGGACACAAGTGCCGAAACAAAATGAACATATTGAATAAACACCCCCACTAATAGAACCATCCATAAATCATCTGAAAGAAAGGGACAATCAAAAGAGGATTTTATGGAACATTCTAATATGCTCAAATTTGACGAACATAGAAAGTCAATAGTCATAATAATGATCAAGGTTCACAAGATGAGGATTGAGTACCCCATGTTATACATGAGCAATTTGCTAGGTCATATTTTGATGATTCAGATGCAAATGATGTTAATCCCTTTTGTGCATATTAGAATGTTCCGTAAATGTGGAGTTATGAAGGTGGAGGGCTATAAATGTGGAGTTATGAAATATAAGGACATGGGTGCCAAACAAAAGGAACATATTATATATGCCAATTTGTTAGGTCATATTATGATGACTCAAACACAAATGATGTAAATCCCTTTTGTGCATATTAGAATGTTCCATAAATCCGAGTTATGAAAGTGGAGGGCTATAAATGTGGAGTTATGAAGAGGATTGTATCCCCATGCTATAAACGTGTAATTTGCTAGGTCATATTATGATGATTTAGATACAAATGATGTTAATCACTTATATTGTACTCCTAATGATTATAGGAGACCTCCTATGCCAAAATCTCCCAAAGATACAGTGTGTACAAAACCTAAGGTAACTATAATGCAAAATCAACCTCATTTGAACAACTCATTGCATCAATATTTTGTTAGATCTAGCCAAAGTCGTGCACAAGAAGCAACACACATTGCACAAGGCATATCTAAGGAATATCAATCTTCATTACTCTCTCCTCAACCAAAAGGAGCTAGCATACCGATTGATCTAAGACATTCACATTAACATCCCATTGATGGGATCACAAGATAGCACTCATATGCTCCTTACTCAGGCTCCACTATGGATCATCGTACATAAATTTTTTGTCACGCGCGTTTGCTTGTTTCATCACCTTCTTGTGTTGATTCCTATCTTCTACATTCTTCTATTTTGACATCAATATTTTTCATTTGTTTTCACATTGATCAATCTTCTACCACCTTGATTTTGATTTGACTTGATTTGATTTTCCTACTATAGACATCCATGCACTTCCCGACGATGTAGCACATACATGGGTTCGATGTGTGATTGTTGCATGGGAATCATAGTTTACTTAGAAGCCCCTCTCATTCTTCTATTTCGTGCTGCCTATGACAAGTCGACCTCTTGTGTGTTGAATTTACGCTTTATCTTATGTGTTGAATTATTCAAAATGCAAAAAAATCAATTATTTCAAAATTCAAAAACATTCAAATATTGCAAAAAATCCAAAACCAAAACCTACTTGTGACTCCCAGGATCTATATAGTATAGGGTCAGGCGCCAACCGCCAATCGCTTGCTTTGTTATTACATACATTCGACATGGTTGTTTATCATGTCTTTAGCACTTTACATATCTACTTTTTTACACTTTTAACAATATATATGAATTAGTTATTGGACATACAAGCTAGACACTTATATAAACACACATGCTTCGCAACTTTTTAGTCCTACACCAGGGCGACCTCTTCCACATTAGGGACATGCCTACAATGGGGGCAAATCATTTTTTTGCTCGTCCATTTGTGATATAGAGTTACTTACAAGATGTCTTGCACTAGCTTATACTTAATGACATGTGCTTTACTACGGATATTTTATTGTGCTTTACTTGATGATGACATTGTTTGCTTATATGTACGGCATTGCTTGCCCCAAGCTTACTATTTGCTGATTATAACATGTTTATGTGCTATGTTGGTTGATCACATGTGTTATTGCATGTTTCTATGCTGCTTTCTCTTGGGTGATTCCATGATTCTTGTTTACTCTATACTTTTATGTGTGTTAACTTGTATGACTCTTGTTTTCTCTATATTGCTTGCCTAAGTCACAAAGTTCGAGTTCAAGTTCATGTTCGACAAGGATAAAGTTCGGTTCAAGTTCACCAAGGGATAAAATTCGAGAAAAAAGTCGTCTTTGAGTGTGAACAAATAATTTATTTCATTTTTCTTTTCTGAAGAAAAAAACATAAACATGTCAAAGGAATAGAGTAGAGAGAGCTTTCTGTCCTCTGCTTTCAGTCAATATGTGTGTGTGTAATATATTGCAAATTTATAAAATAATGCAAAATCATGACAAAAACTTCCTGCAAGAATAATAAATTTGGCAAAATTCTGACTTTTTCAATAAAATTTGGTGTACCTTGTGACATAGCTTCTTGCGTGATTGTTGTTGATATCAGTGTTGGGTAAGTGGTCATGCCATCGAGTTGTCATGTCGGTCACATTGTCGAGTTGGTCAAATGTCTTGTGTCAAGTCCCGTCATGCCATGTGTTACCATGTCATCCCTCACCTCAGAAGCAGGGTACATTATGGGCTTTTTTCAGATGTTCACACAGATTTCAGCCGAGATTACGTAATTCAGTCAGATACGTGGCATTCTACACATTTTCAAATCAAACCATAGGAAGCAATTTTGGTAGAATTTTAGCAGTTTTTTGGCAGCGAAATATCATTGCGTATGTAGAATTTTAGGTATCTTTGTTTGCAACAATATCCCTTGGCCTCAACAACCCATAAAGTTGATATTCAAAGGTCAGATTTCTTTTTTTGAGAGTTCAATTCTAGCAAAGTCCACATTTGTGTGACCTTGAAGGTCACTTCTTTGCTAGATAATTTCAGAGTTTCAAAGCTGTCCAAAAGGGGAACCATTTTTCACATTCAACTCTTACTTCACGTGAGGCATGTACACCCCGCACTCTCCAGCATTTAACAAATTGGTAGCATAGTTTGACATAACCACAAGGTGTATTCATTCTTGAGCACATTTCATTTTATAACAAATTTTCAAACACAGATTTTTAATTTAGTGAATTTAAATTACAACTTTATACACACTTTTTATCGAGCGTTGATTTATGCATCATTTCCATGTGTTTGCAAGTATTTCATGAGGATTGGCAGACACTCCAAAGTTTACACCACCATCATATGATTGAGATTCACAAGGTTTGCATTTTCATTTTCATTAATCAAGCATTTGTCAATACTAAATTAAAAATGGGGCAATCTGTAGTACCCTAAATTTGGTCCGAGCACTTGACAATGTCACTTTTGTACATATTTTGGTATATTGTCCATTTACACATATTTGAGCAATTTCAGTCATCTTTCCGCTTTTCCCACACCCTCTAATCCACTAGTCAATATCCCTTCTCCAGTTCAGCTTATCAGAACCACTTGAAGTCTACCATTGAATATCTATTCAAACCCCTCCACATCTCAATTCCAATTTTCACCATCCCTAGGCAAGTTTATGGGTCGCAGACAGGTTAGGTCCCAAACTCGTCCACCTACCACGAACCCATCCTATCACTCTCCAATGATCACAATTTTCAGATGGATAACTTGGCTTAGTCAACCTAGGCAAAATTTTAGTGTCGATTGAGCGAGAAAAATAATGAAAGCTCATCTGTAAATACAAACACACCCTAACCTATTACGGGCAATTTGGAAATCATTGAAACACCTTATATTCATTACTATACATTTAAAGTCATCCAAGCATAGTCCTAGATCACACATTGATTTTAATTCGGAAGTGCAAGGTACAAAGTGCATGTTGCCAAGTGTTAGGGCTAAATCAAGGGCTCGTTCTTTATTGAATATTCGCTTTTGCTTGCATCTCATCTTAGGTTTGGGAGAACTATATGAGATTTGATCCCTCTTGAAGTAGTTGTATGTAGTGCAGCACCCACTCGCCATGGAGGTGAGTTGAGGTCAGTCCAATTCAATCATGATAACCCCTTTTTCAAGTCAAGGCACAAAATCTAGATTTGAATAAAGGAAATATAATATATAATACTATCATAGTCATCACAATACTCTAGACTTAAAAATCAGATTTAATGACACAAGCAAACCTGCACAAAAGGGCGAACAAGAACAAAACTACAGAAGACAGATTTGAGGGCCTCTTAGACACCTTTAGATCCGTACATGTCCTGCATAGACACATTTGGCGATGGTACTGTCCAGACTACTACAAACCCGTCCAACACACAATTGCAAATCTTGAGTTTTTCTGAGCACCCTCACAACTATCTTTTCTACCTTTGTACATCATTTGAGCACATTGTCTTACCCTGTCTACATATTTTGGTGAACTCGTTCCATTCCCTAACATTAATTGCATTTTGGCAAATTTTAACTAATCTAACATCCGAAATTAAATATTTAACATAAGTTAAGACTATTTAGGACTACCTTGTATTAGTCTTGATGTATCATTTCCCTTTCAATTAAATTATGTGTCACTTTTAATTTAATTAAAACACATTCATAACAGGCTTCATCTTCTTACTCGTGTAGACCACGGTACAAGGAAGGTCCTTCAGCAAAATGGGACCAAATTCCACCTGATGGAGCAGCAAACGTGGAGGATGCTGTGCTTGAGGCAAATGGCCTAAATGATTTGCCCCCTATTATATTGCCTACAAAGGAACCTCAGCTTGAGAGGGATGAGTATCTAGAAAGCATCCTGGGGAAGAATCTAGAGGACATAATTTTTGCGACAATTGACCCTATTGTACTATATGGGATATGAGTTGGGTTCACATTTGTGATTTTTGTTTTTTGCATGCCCATTTGTTGGTATGTCAGTGTTAAATGTACGCTTCCAATATGATTAGCTATCAAATATGAATATCATTACTCATCTTTTGTTGGCATTTAATTTCTTTACTTTAAAAAAGTTAATGCATTTATGATTTTATAAAATGTAGAATATATATTTCTCTAAATTTCACACACACATGTGTGCGTGTGCATGCACACGGACACGTCTATATGTATATATACATTTTTTCCTTCTCCCCATATCCATCTCCTATTTTTCTAAAAAATGACATACGGTACCTATAACCGTCTACACGTACCCCTACCCACACTCATCTCCTGGAAACTATGGTAGATAATCATAGTCAATTTAGACTATATGCTAAGTTGGAAGTACCTTTGACATAGGATTGGCTATAGCATAATAACAAACCCATCAAAATCATTACATCAGGATGACAATACATCGTTTCTCAATGCTTTTCATTACAGAATAGAGAAACTCAATAACAAGCAAAGAAACACAAATAAACAAGTTAAATGGGAGTTGCTATTGGAAACTATAACAATGTGGAACGTAAGATCCCAACTTGTTTCTTGAACGATTATCTTTTTAAAAACTGCCTCTAAAATTTTACCTTCCAACGTTTAAGAGACGAACTATGCAAACTTCTGCAAATCTTTGAAAGAGACAACCTTTTATTAGTATGCCCTAGGGCCAGAGCAGAAATCTGAAAAGTGATTTAGTATCATATATTTGTAGTCTTAAATAGACCAATTAGCAAGAAGGAAGCCCTTGTAGGAGACAAATTTGGAATCATGCTTCCCAGATCTGACATAATTAGAATAGAGATACCAACAACTATTCTGAGGGATCGATGTAATTCAATGAAGTCTGAGTTTCCTGTCCATTACCCTACTCTACTCATGCTTCTAACAATAAATCAGTGTTCCACCGGTCTAGGTGGCATCAAATACATCCCGGGTATGAGACGCCTCTTATGTGCCTCCTCCAAAAAAGAAAGAAATAGGGGACATCCCTATTTTTTTATAAGGTGTTGGGAGCACTAGACACCTTCACATTCATTACCCTGCTCTACTCATGCTTCGAACAATAAATCAGTGTTTCACAAGGATGCGTCCCTGAGGTCTAGGTGGCATCCTGTACGTCCCGAGGACAAGATGCCTCCTTTGTGCCTCACCAAAAAAAGAAAAAAATAGGGGACATCCCCTATTTTTTTTAAAGGAGTGGGGAACGCCAGACACCTTCACTTTATAGAAGATACCCCCACTAAAACCTGCACCACCTGACCCCCAGGGGAAAAAGCTCCTCTCTTAAAAGCTTTGATTTGAAAACCGCATATTTTCTCATACCAATTTCGGCTTAAATTAGTTTGTTTAAGTTATCCTTTTAATTATTTGCATTTTAAAGACTGAAATGTTATTTTCATTATATTATTTTGATATCTGTCCCCCAAATTCCCCAAAATCTGGAAAAAATTTTGCCATCCCTAAACCTGGTTCCCCATCCCTGAGACATGTGAAACATTGCAAGAAATCCTTCTACAGTTGGAAACTTCGTGTTGATAAGGAGCAAGGTAACTGGAACAGTGATGCAGGAAAGAATGAAATGATCTTCAAGAAACACACAAGTGAATACTGAAAGAAATACTTCTACAGTTGGAAACTTTGTGTCGATAAGAGCAAGGGGAACTGGAACAATGATGCTGGAAAGAATGAAATGATCTTCGAGGAACACACAAGGAGTGTGAACCAACTATGAGAACAGATCAAAAGTTTCATAACAATTGTATCCGAACAATTCAATCAGTTCATGAAATTATCCACAAGGCTATTCCTTATTTGGATAAGGTATATTTCAACTTGAAACTTGAAGTTTTGACCGTTGAAGACTCTGGCTTGAGACAAGCGCCTCAGTTCCTTTAGGCATTTGAGATGTCTTACCAAAAACGTTTTGGAATTTCTAGAATTTGATTTATTAGATTCATGAATGTTCCTATGGTAATGTATTAGATCTTTCAAACAGCTATGGGTAGATACATGTCAGCATTGCCATATCGCATGATTTGTGTGTGTGTGTGTGTGTACATATATATGATTTGGTTTGTGGCTGTGCTCTTGCAATTGTCTATTAATCATGAAATGTCTGGAAAGATGATACATCAACTAGGTAGTAAGGAACATAACATTGCAATGTCATTCCCCTTTTTCAAGGATCTGCCTAGATGGTAGTGAACTCAGTCATTCAATGAAATATCATATGAATAAACATTTTCTATGGTCACGTCCGTTCTTATGGCAAGACTTACCTAAGTTAAGAAGGGAACAAGGTTGTTGCATATCCGTCCCAATCTGAGTGGATGGAAAACCATACTTCCAACAATCTTTTGTTTGTACAAAATGAATAAAGATTACTTCGCTTGGCACAGCCCAAATTTTTTAATTGTTTTCATTACTCACATGCCACATAGTCCCATTCCTTCTGACTACTAGGCCCGTTCCATAAGAGTTTGCTAGCTACAAGTTTAAAAACAAGCAATCACCTATCTGACACAAAAACGAATCTCTGGTTAGCTGGATCCTGAAGGGCTTTCCTAAGTAAAATCCGCTCTGCTTGGATCATGCTTGCTTCTCCCCAATCTACCTGCACAAAAGAGTTACTTTATAATAAATGGCATAATGTTCAAAATGAGTCCAAACTATTTTTCCATAGAAAACAAACTTGGATACACTGACATGCAAATTGATATAGGAAAAGGATACACTCGAACACCAAGAATGAAAAGCACTATAAATACGTGTTGATCTTCATGGTTGCTTATAGGCCAAAGAAAAGATAGATAGGCCAAAAACTAGCCCTCACAAATTTTGTGTTATATTTCCTTTAAAAGGGCTCTATTCTATTATCAATTGCATAAGCACAAACCTGTATACTGTCACTCAGTTGCCGCCCATAAAAGTATGTACACCTAGATGTTCCTTTAGTGAATACAAATCCTGGTCTTGAATGAATATAAATTGAAAACTTGGACTCCTCAGTCCCCTGAGAAAAGCAAAGATATCCTATTTAGAAAATGCAGGTTGGCTTCAGTAATTATATTTCAAAATATAAATTACATGATGTCCCGTATGCTTTAGTATAAGAGACCGTCACATTTTGATAATTAAATGGAGGGTATTATTATTTATTTAACACAGCAAAATGAGTTCAAGAAATATAAACTGTTATCCATAGAGAAACTTTTCAAATGCTGATGATTTAAGACCGATGACACCGGACTACCGCCACATACTGACTCCCAAAACTCAAAAACAATACTGACTCAACCCCTGCCAAGCCAACTCAATACACTCACAGATTTTTGCAAGTCAATGCTGGCTACTACATAACATATCCAAGAGACGAATATCCAGCCAATTATGATGGTCTAGGAACATTGGACACCTGACAAAAATGGGAAGTACATACTGCCTAGAAATGACCACTTCAGACAAAAGGACAACAAATAAAATCAACACAACCAGTTCAACGGAAGATGGACATGTAGTATAACTTGTTCATTTTGTATGGGTTTTTGTTTAATTTTTCCTCCTCAAGTTTTGAATATGGTACATATTTTTTCGTTTGACATGTTATTTTCCGAGTTGCAAGTTGATTTTAATTATTTTGCTTGCTTGCTGATCTAGATTCGTTGGATTGCACAGTTTTGCGACTTTGATTAAAATAAATCTGCTTGAAAAATGCACATTATACCGACAGTTGAATTAAGATAATTTGAACTTCTGAAGGCGATTCACATTGCATCTTGTTAAGTTTTTTTCAGAATAACTTTTTAACAATTTCAATCTTATATGTACAAAGTAAAATTTAGAAGTAGACCACAGCCAAATTACAGGGCACTAAAAATTACATTAAATTTCATGTCCATTGCACTGATTGTCAGAGCAAGCCAACCATAATCCAATGTTTTTGCTCGGATCAAAGGCTATTGCAATTGGCTAGTCTATAATCTAATAAATGTTCTCAACTGAAACTGTGTATTTGGTATTTGCATAGCAAAGCATTTTATATTGAAAATATTTAGATTGTGGGAAATATTAACAGAAGCAGAAATACAGAAAAATCTAAGGAAGCACATGTTTTCAGAGGTTTAGAAATGCAATCAAATCTTTTCAATGTTGAATTTTTAGTTCTAAAAGTTGGCAAGAATCTGCAAATCTTTTTATAATTTCCATGAGATTTATATGTATTGAAGAAAAAAATGACCAATTTTATAAAAACAAAAACTATTGTCTTTGCTTCAACTGGATCATTACGTGTATTATTAAAATCAGCCCTTCTAGGATAGTTTAAAATTGGCAGTTACTGTAGCTGTTCTGGATGCCACCATTGGAGCTCATATACTGCTTTTATTTTGTTAGCATTGTTGGGCATATTTACCAATTTTGAGCTAAATTTACTCCCAGGGAGGAAAATTTTATTTTTAGAAACTGCTAAACAAGTAAATACACGGTAATAAAACTCTACATTTCGTGACACGTTAAAAGTCATAGCATCACTTTTAAAAAAATTAAGATTTTTATTAATCTCCCTTAAATTTTTCTTTGCCATGACATAAATCAGATATAATATGGCAAAGACAAATTGTAAGCCTAAATCCGTGCCTCAAATGTTAAATCACCTGGAAAAATCGCTGCCAGACAAAATCAAGAGGAAGGCGATTCCTAGCGATAAAGAGAAACGCAATTTTGGGCGTGGTAGCAGCGAATTTGAAGTAGTGATCCTTCACGCTGCGGGGCATGTATAGCAACTGTAAAATAATTAGCCCTACTGTAAATACACACATTAACCCTAACACGACCTTCCTCCATTTGCAACTGCAGCGACTCTGTTGCTGCTGCTGATAATGAAGCCTCCTCTTCATCGTATTGAACAGAATAAAATGAAAAAAACAAAAACCTAAGCTTTCTTCATCAAAATGCAGAGGGAGAAGCGCAATTTGTTCAGAGGCGGAGAAAATCTTCGGCTTCACGTTTTCCACGGGTGGTCTCATGGCAGAGAGCATTTTATTCTGGAGGGATTGCTTTACTGGCGCGCATGGGGTCACATGGCAGGGGTGAGGGCGACATTTTACCAGTGTGGGTGAGGGTTGGTGTCTTGTTGTGTGGAACAGAGTGTAGCGGCCTTGGCTGCAATGAGAGGACCTGGCCAGAGGCTATTCTCTGCCACGTGCTTTCGGAGTTGTTAATCCCGTTATTATCTGTTCTAATTGTGATTAGAACGTTGACTAAAATATGCGTGGCAGAGTCGCATTGTTCGTGCTGTCACATTTAAGGAGCAGGAATTTTTATTTTATTTTTTTACTCCGGGGACACGATTTGTTTTACTTAGGTATTGTAATATTGTTCCACATGAGAGACAATTTGTACTGTTGGGATTTGTTTTTGTTTGGACACTTGTCCATTAGTTTTAATTTAGATATTCATGTTCATTAGGGACCTAAGTAGTCTAGGGTTGGAGTAAAAGATAAGGGGCAAAGTATCTCCAAAAGATAAAGAAGGAAGAAAGAAAATAAAGATAGCATAAGCTTTGAAGGAATGACGTAAGTAGTGTAGAAAGGAATTGTTTAAGGAATGAAGAGTGGAAGAGGTGTGAAGGGTCGAGTTTGAACCAAAAAAATTAAAATTATTAGTGACATTGGTGAACTATTTCGTCAAATGTTGTAAATTTTCTTTTCAATATTTATGATCACCCTATGGTTGGGAATGTCAAGGTGTGAGCAACAAAACAATATATGTTTTTTAGCGAAAAGAAAACAAATTGAGAACATTGAACATAGATAAAATAAGAAATGCTTGAGAAATATGATTTTTAAAGAATTTATTTTAAATCGCAATTCTATGGGTACGTAGAGGAAACCTATTACATAGTTGTGTATATATATAGACATATACATGTGTATGAGGGTATGGGCTTTTACGAATATGCATTTATAAGAACACCATTTTTTTCACAAGACTTTGTCATTATACACTATACTTGGTGGACCCTGCTAGGCATATATGAAAAATGCAAGAGGTGTACATGTGGAAAGTCGTGTGGCACCAATAATACACTATAACTAACCACAAAGATATTGTAATGAAGCCTAAATAGACAAAACGATGTAACACCATAAACCAAACTTATTAGCATTTGACAAAGTTCTTGTGAAAAAGATGATAGTTATATAAATGTGGGTTAGTGTGTGTGTGTGTGTGTGTGTGTGTGTGTGTGTGTGTGTGTGTGTGTGTGTGTGTGTGTGTGTGTGTTTCATCGGGCTTATATTTCACTTTGCTGTTTATGATGGTTATCTATAGAAATGCGATGACTATCTACATAGTTATGATTAAATATGCATTATTTTATAGTAATATTTCTCAAGTATTTTCATAAAATAATATATGTTTTTTTAATATTTTAACATCATTCAATATGTTTTAGGGTTTCATTTTTAATTTATTTCAGGACATTTTTGGAATCAAGATTCAATGTTTTTGGTGAAAATAACAATTTTGTTTCTAGCAAGGCATGTTTTAAAATAAAACCATGAGAATAAATTAAACGAGTCTTAAACTATGAAATAAAAAATATTGAAAAAAAAGTAGTGTTGTTTCACAAAGTCCTTCAAATGTTTGAGACATTACTATAAATTAAACACCAAAATTATATTGAAAGATGTTAATTTTTTTAAATCATATATTATTTTAATGGTCACACCATGTCATCCCCAACCATAGAAAGATCAAAATATTTGAAATGTTTGAATAATATTTGAGAAATATGACTTTAAATTAATGCATATTTAATCACAATTTTGTAGAGCCCAAAAAACAAAAAAGGTATAAATGCATATGTAATCACATTTCTATAGATAACCAACATTAGGAGATAGCGAAAAAACAAGTCCAAACAACGAGAAACGTAGTTCCGATCAAAATTCTCTATTGCGATTGATTTTGGCAGGTTTGTTTTGTATAGATGTTTGACCTCTTTTCCACTGTGCGAACAAGTAATGATGATTGTCTATGGAATTGCAATTATTTTTGAAAGTTTTATTTCTCAAGTACTTTCCAAACATTGCAAGTATTGTGATAAACCGATATAAGTCAAAAGGACTATCTAAATACATACATATAATCAATAATCCTTGACAAATTTGACTTTAAATAAATGCAAATGCAATGATTTTTTTATAATCCTCATAAGCAAGAAATGGAAAAATACTCAAGACATGTAAGCAAAGGAAACCTAGTTCTTACGCTCGAGGAGTTGTATCATTGTCGTCTAAATTCTTTGTGTTGGTTGATTTTCCTAGGTTTGCTTTATATATATCTCTAACTTGTTATCGGAAAATGAGCCCACACAAATAGGCAAAGAAAATTTATTTTTGACACATAAGGAGCAATATCATTCTCGTCAAAATTATTTGTTTGGGGTGATTTTCCCAGGTTTAATTTATGTATCTCTCGACTTGTTTTCCACTACCACTTTTATCACGATTATTTAAGGAATTGCATTTAAATCGAAATTCATATTTCTCAAGTATTTTACAAACATTACAAGTATTTTTACCTTCTAGGCTCCTTTAAAATCTCAAAAGTTTAGTTAGTGCTAATAAGTCTTCTTTATTGAGTCACAATAGTTTGGCCTTCTTGACTTGATTGTAGTGTGTTGTGGTTAATTCTAACCTATTATTCAAGAGTGTCAATTATCTTGATCTCCCTATGTCCCTAGAAAATTCCAAGTAGTTAGATAATGTATTTAAAAGATATTATTACTTTGGAAAACCACTTTTGACATCAACAATTTCTAAGTAACCACTCAAAATAAAACTTTGCACAATGAATAAAAATCTAACCTTGATTGTCTGCGAGACTCATCTCATAGATCGACCCCCTGCACCTAAAGAAAATGCATGGATTATGTGTGTATGGACATGAGATAATCAAACCCTTGTCCCAGACGAATGCATGGAACAAGTAAAATGTTGAATGATGTTTTTTTAAATGAAGATCGAAAAATTGAAATGTTTGAGTAATACTTGAGCAAGAATACTTAAGAAGTATGAATTTAAAATAATGCGAGATGTAATCAAATTTTTGTAGATAATCAAGCATACTTTAGAACCTAAAAACCCAAAAAAGTATAAACCAAAATAGTTATGAGTCAATAACGAACCATTTTACATCAACTCATATACTAAGATCCTTGTCTTTTCATGAGCGCAAAACCCTAGTAAAGAAACAAGATTCAAATTCTTGATTTTTCTCATTAACTCCACTTCATTCGTAATAATGCAAGGGATGAATTCAATAAGCGGAAGGACGCCCAAATCCTTGATTATCAACAAGTCAGGTTGGGAATTGATCACTCCCTACCTCTTCTATCATCGTTGACAAAAATCCAAAATCTCCAATATCATCACGACTAATTCTCCAAGTTTCTCCTTATGATGATTTGTTATCTTCTTATACGTCACATAATCAAAACATTGATCCATAGTTCGCCACATTACAAGTCTTTATATTCTATGCACACTCTACAACACAGCTTCTTCGAGTCCTATACGGTATGTTTCTTACTTCCTTTACACTACTTGAATTTCATTCAAATAACATAAAGGAGGGGGGGAAATGTAGACACAAAATCACACACGTATTACTACTTTACTATGCCATCGGTATGTTTTTATATGCATGAATCTTAAGTAAGAAAAGTATTCACTGGTGACATCATCCCTTGTCCATCTACACTCTTTGATTGATTTATATTATTACTTTTCTCTACATCTCTCATGTCTATGTACATTTATGGTCAAGTCATAGGGATCCATGTTTGTTTGTCTTGAACATTTGTCGTTCTTGACTGCTGGACACTAACACCCAAGCACTTGTGTCCCTTCTTGCACTTCATCCCGCTTATTCTTTTTATACTTTTTAACATTTTTGGTCGGCCTTTCTTCTTTTCTTATCCTTATCTCACTTTCCTAATCGGGTTTCAATTTCACTAGTGTCGAAATTCAAGCAAAAGACTCATATATACACAACATATTTACTATTGTTTTGGTTGGCAATTCAAGGGGCTAACACATCTACATACTATCACTACTATCAAAAGGTATTGCATCTTGGGTTGTATACTGCTGCAAAAGCATCTTCTAAATTTCATACCACACATTTGCATCAAAGCTAGTTATAGCCTACTATCTTGGTGTCATTGGCACAAGGGAAAACCTAAGGACATTATTTCACACACAAGCACAAAAACTACATGGATTATGAAATGTAGTGTAACACTCGATACTAAGTTCACTCATCGGGTGATCGTCAAGATCATTCTAACTTCACATATTACATATTTTATTCAAATCTAATGTGTTTGTGAGCTTGTGTAGGTAGCTAGGTTTTTGTTTTGTAGGTTACATGAATGATCGAAACCCTAATAGTGAAGTCAAAGTGACAAAGCAAATATTGGATCGAAGACCCTTAGACCAAGAAAAATATCAAATCCTAAATATCTGCACACACACTAGCGCCCAAAATGGACATTAGTGCCCGGGCGCTCTTGACTTTCGGGCGCTTCTATCTAGCATAGTTCAAAGTTCCAAAACTCTTTGTAAGCCATTGTAACATCATTTCAACTAGATCTATCGGATACATAGTCCCAACTACCTTGAAGTTACACGAAGTCAATTAAGTCATCTATCTCTCTCATTTGTTCATAGTTTACATTGTTGAATGCTTAGCACTTGTATATTATTGTAGTTTATGACTTGTACATCATTTTTACATTAGTTACTCTAAAATAAATGTTTAATTGTAAATTATATAAATGGAATCACACCTTTATTGCATAGTAACTATTGTAACAAATGATATACAAGTAATAAAATATAGGAATGGACAAACAACGAGCATGTAAAGATATGAAACCCTAAGCAAATGAGAGAGATAGATGACTTAGTTGATTTATGTCTAACACAGGCGGTCGGGGCTGGAAGCTCACTAGAGCATACTAGGAACAATGTCGTCAAGACTCGTAAAGGGTTCTAAACTCCATAAATGTACGGGGCGAAGCACCCACATGAGGATAGGAGCACCCAGGTGCTAATGACTAGTCGAGAGCTAGTGTCCACTCCGGTCCTTAGGTTCTAATAGTTTATGGGCTGGAGGAGCTTTGTTGTTAATCTTCGTTTGTCACTCTGATTTTGTTCCAAAGTCTTTGTTCATACCTGTAGCTAAAAAATAGATAACTAGTTATACATGAGCACAAACCACATCAAACCTAATAAAGAAGATGTAGAATAGGGGTCAAACCGACCCCAACATTCACTTGAAGTACGATCTTACAACCGAGCACTACCCTCATCTCAAACTCCATGTAGTTTTGTGTGTGTGTGTAATGATGCCCTAGGTTGCCCTTATCCAAGTTGCACTATGATAGCCATATAGATCTAAAATGCTCTTACTATGAAAATGTGTGAAATGGAATAAAATAAACTTCCCCTCCTAAGTTGTGTATGTACAGTGATGCAACCCTTGTCCCTTGTGTGAGTGTGCTAGATGAATGCCTTGTAATGCTCTTATGCCTTTGGATGCAAGATTAGGTGACAGTAGATAATGCTAGTGTTTGGCCCCTAATTTAGAAGAAGTAACTAAGTATGTATATATGATTCCCTTATTTGAATTTAATAATTGACAACAAAAAGTCCAACCCAGAGTGTTAAAAGTTGACCAAGAAGTAAAAGAGACCCAAAACAGTAAGAATAAGAGAGAGGGTCGGAAGTTCCCGAGAAGGGATATGAGCACTTGGCATTCTTGTCCTAACTGGGTGTTAGTGTCTGAGGCCATAAAATATAAATTAGTAAAGTTACGCAGAGCTGTAAGGTATGTAAGGCCAATAAAAGTGCAAGAGATAAAGCAAAAGGCCCAAAAGAAGTTGTCAACCACTAGTTTTCTTTCTTAGGAATCATGTATACATTAGTATGCTTTAGGACCTAGAAATGTACCCAAGTGCATAGATTTTGTCTACATTTCCCCCACTTTATGTTGTTGAGTGAATACTTGATAGGATAAAGTAGATAAAATATGTGTACCTTATAATATTGTAGAGAAGAGTATTGTTAATAGTCTACCGAGTGGACAAGTGAAGCATGAAGTGATTGCAATGTGGAGCGTGGAGACTAGGAAGGGGAGGTAGACCCTATGGGTGAAGCGTATGTGTAGTAGTGTGTTATTGGAGCTTGTGCTCGCTGATGTGAGTTGTTTCTTGTTGCGTATAAGGATGAACCTACAAAATAAGAGAAAGAAATTAGTCAAAGTTTCATATATGAAAAATCATAGTAATATATGTATAAGTAAGTAGAAAGTGTGTAAAGGAAAGAGTGCACCTGATGTGTAAGAGAGTATGAGATAGAAAAATTGTCCTATTGTGTTTGGAGATGTTATTAGATTTGGATGCCTTGTTGTTGATGGTAAGGTTTTTAGGTGATCTCATGCCAAGAGCAAGTTTTTGGAAATATCACACCAAGAGGTTTTTGGGTGATCTCATCCAAAGAGCGAGTTTTTTTGAGCGATCTCACACCAAGAGAAGAGTGTTGGGGAGAGAGGTCTAGTTTTCTCTCCTTTCATGACATTTCCCAATAAGAACCATTGCAGATGGTATGTCGTTGATTTGTAACTTGTTATTCTGTTGTGAATCGATTAAATGCATTATGTTTCTAGAGGCAAGTGCCTACTACTTAGATAATTGCACTATAAACTACTTTGGAGATCATTTTGAATTGATAAATTGCCTATTTTTTCCCCCAGGACATAAGTTCCCAGGGGTAGACACAAGCGCGCCTTCTTTGCTACTATTTAATATTGTGCACTAGTATTCACTCTATGTTTTTGGTCCAAGTCAGATTCTGAATCATTCTGTACCTGTTTGCTTTTGCTAATTTAGGTTTGTTCTAGAGCTCTGAGCTGTTGTAAGGGTGATTTGATCACCCAATAGATGTCCCCATCATTTGGGGTGCATGCGAAAGACTATAGAAGAATGTGTCCCAAAGGAGAGGACTTGAAGTTGATATGCATATTTGACAGTGGATACCTACATGGGTAGGGGATGTGCGTGGTAGAAACCAAGGCATATGCAAACAAGATAGGCTAGTAACAAGTGTTAGTGTAAACAAAGCTAACATGTAATAAAAGAAAATGTAACAAGAAAGTGTGAAGATAAGATGGACCGCGAAAATTGGGTTGCAAACATGGGACATCACTCACAATGTCACAAGACAATTAGGGTCGAAGCGGCCATAAGCAAATAATGAACAAGCATGACATATGGCATAACCCGCAGACAATAACCAACAATAGAAAGTAATAAGGGACAAATAACCATGGATGTATAGATCCTACAAGGTAAATGCTATATATAAAGCACCCATTAACATGTTGGAAAGATAAAAAGTATGTTAAAGTGTGTATATATCACCACAAGTAAGCAAAAGTGACAAGAAGTAGTAAATATCAAAATAATGAAACATGTGATGTGTGTGGTAGGAGAGTAGCAAAAGTATATGCCCCGGAGCCTCGGCGAGGCCGGTAAAGATCGGTGTCAAGTATCATGTATCATGTAAGAAGATGTAAGATATCCGTATTCACCGCAAGATACCAAGTGAAGGCACATGTGTGTATATAAAAAGATAATTACATACTAAGTATCCATCTAGCATAGTAAGCAAAGTGCAACATGAAAGTAGTATAAGCTAATAAGAGTAAATGCAACCAAGATATGCAAATGTTGTGTGAAAGTGATAGTGTCTTTGTAATATGCAAGATGGGAAGATGATAGAGCCACGCTTCCCCCACGAATGTGTATGAGATGGGGTTCATTTGGAAATGATCCTCAACAAGTAAAGTATGAAACATAGAACAAGAGTGCATCATTGGGTAATGAAGATGAAGTATGTGACCCAGTGATGTGGTGATGCTCGAGAAAGTTAGTCATGAAGCATAGAGTGAGAGAGAGTAGTAGATGCTAGGAAATATGTATCATGAAGCACCGAGCATGAAGTGTAGCAAGAGTAGTGTTGGTGAGAAAATTTTTGGGTGGACAAATTTGTGAATTCCTTACCAACACTATGGGAATCTAAGTCCCTCTACTTAACCGGTGCAACTGCCGTGTATGCATGCGTGAGAAAGCGTGGATTTCTGTGGTGGCCTTTCGACCGAGGATCCAATAGGGGCACTCCACTGACCCTATGGAAAAGCTAGCAATCTCTTGCTAGGGAAGACTTTGTCTAAAGGTGGGAAAGGGAGTGAGAATAGAGGTAGGAGAACTAATGTTGCAGGTAGAAAATCATATTCCTGCACACACACTAGTTAGAAACTTCAACACATGCATTTATGGGAAGAAACAACTTTGAATGGCAACAAGACGAGATAAGATTACGAACTCAAAGTTTCTAAAATCTCCTCATCAAAGAGGCTACAAAATCCTTCTTCTTGTATTGATGCTTAAACAAAAGTTGTACATAATGTGGGAATGGAAGAAATTTGAGAATGGAGGAAAGTAGAAGAAAATGGCTATCTCCTTTGCTTTCTCTAAGTACAATGCACTCGTGAGTTTACAAGATCAATTGCCAACCTTTTACAATGGCGTGAAGAAGCCATTAAATATCTTGCAAGAAACGGTTACAACTTCTTCTTTGTTAGCAAGAAACGGTTTACAATCTTTTCAATCATTCGTGTCCATTCAGATTCTTGATTCGCGAAGAAACGCGATGATGGCGGAAAAAACCAGACTTTTCATAATGCATCCGTTACACTTGTTTTGTAACTTTGAATTTGAACCGTTCATCTTGCCTTTGAAACTTTAAACCAAAGTCGTCCACGTGGGAGAAATTTATTGGAGCGGGCGTGGAGGATGCCTTTTGCATTTTGTGACTTTATAGAGATTTGACATTTTTTACATTTTTGGTCCGCCCTTCCGCTTTTGATATGTTCTTGACACGTGACCTTACTTGATTAGAGACAAAGTCGCAAATCACTTTTATAATTTTACCTTTTTTCAATGTGGGCTCAAAAACACAAATTGCTCTACTAGCCCGCCTCCCCGCTTTGACCTTCGATGTGGGCTTAATATTTGACTTTTCCTTGGCGTGGGTGGGGTTGCAGGTCACTTTTAAACTTTAAGCCCCTTTAATGAAAACGAGGCTCAAATTCTCAAATCACTCCAATGGCCCGCTTCCCCGCCTTGAGTTTCTATTCAGGCTTAATATTTGACTTTCTCCCTTTTGTTTGGCAAATTTGTATACCTAACCACTGGACATGTGGAGAGCTAGCGCTCATTTGGAACCTGCCTTTAGATTTCACCTTTGAAGTTGCACCGGGCTGACACGTGGAGAGTTGGAACTCATTTAGAACCTTCCTTTGGATCTTACCTTTGAAGTTGTGCTAGGTTGACACATGGAGAGTTAGCGCTCATTTAGAACCTTCCTTTGGATCTTACCTCTGAAGTTGTGTCAGGCTGACACATGGAGAGCTCTGTCGGTTCTTGTATACTTAGCCGATTCGGGATTACTATCCACTTGACTTATGTTGACCTCTAGACACGTGGAGAACTAGCGCTCATTTGGAAATTGGCCCTTTAGTTTCATTACTGAAATTGCGTCGTTGAGGCATGTGGAGGCTTCCGTCGGCCCGCTCATACTTAGTCAATTTAGGCAATCGACTCTGTCCTCTTTTTTGGACCTAGAACATGTTGAGGATTGGCACAAGTTTGAGAACTACCCCTAGATTCGACCCTTGAAATTGCGTCGATGAAGCACGTGGCGTCGTCCACTAAACCTTCCATACTTAGCTGATTCGAGCTTGTTTTGTCTTCATTTTAAACCCTAGACACCTGGAAAACCTGTGCTTATTTGAAGATTATCCCTTGGGCCCTGCCCTTGGAGTTGCATCGATGAAGCACGTGGCACCGTCCACTATTGCTTGAAACATGGCCATGCCACATCCAATCAAAGATATCCATGTACTACTCGTGGATGTTGGGGAAAAAATTAACAGGGAAGATATGCCTGTCATTCCCAACTACGGAAGAAATAAACAGAAGAGGAAAAAACTCCACTTGTACACCTGAATTTCAAATTTCTTTCACGAACCGAAGGAATTGAAAACAATACAAGGTTTGACGATCCATGGCCATAAAAATATTGACAATTTCATTCAAAAGATAACAACAATAAAATTTTCACACGTCCAGACAAGAAAACAGAAAATTTATCAAAACGTGCAGACTAGAGAGTTTAAACAACTTCAGAGCATGAATTTCTCTATCTTTTCGGACTTCCAACTTTACTTGAACACTTCTGGAGGGCGTGAGCTCAAATTTTTGAATTTGACTTAAAAAAGAGGGGGATTTTGAGGGCGACAACAACTAGCTCTAGCTTGGGGACATGACATGGACTAAGCATAGTGAAGACATGACATGGGAATCCATAATCTCAATCTCTAGATCCTGTAATTCATTGACTAATGCCTTATCCATTGGGCCTTATAGAGTCATGTACCACTTTGAGAAAGAAAGATCAAAAGAAGGAAACACAAAACCACACGACGGAAGGGAAACACACCACACGCAATAGAGGGGAAACAAAACCTCACAACAGAAAGGGAAACACACCTATGGTACAAGGTGGGGAATAAACAACTTTCACCGATGATACAATTTTAAGTATTTCTGCTCAGAGGTAATTCCAAAGGCGTTCCATCCAAATATAAGAGAAGAAAAGTGTTCTCACCATGCAAGCTTCATGAATCTGGAATGGGCTGAGCTATAATGAATCGAACTTTCCGTGGCTGCCTTTTGGTTCTCTTCTCTTGTCCCATAGCAGGATGAAGTCTCCAACTTTGAATTCTCTTGCCTTGGCCTTCTTATAAAATATCTTCTTTACTTTCAATTGGTGCTCCTTAATGCGATCCACCACTTGGAGTCTATTTTCTTCCAACTTCTCAAGAAAGAGGATCCTCTTGTCAATGGAATCCTTGTACTGACCATCTTCTATTGCATGTAGCAGCTTGAGAGATGGCATCTCAATCGTGAGAGGAATTTCTGCTTCGACTCCATACAATAGTTGGAATGGTGACATACCTATTGCCTTCTTGGGAGTGATCTTATCCGCCCATAATGCATCGTACAACCTTTTGTGCCAATTCCTTTGATTCTCATTTACAAGCTTGCGAGACAATGGTCACAATGTTCTTGTTGCTTGATTCGGCCTGTCTGTTTCCTTGTGGATAGTAGTCAGAAGAATGAGATAGGGAGATTCTGTAGCCATAACAAAACTCAGTCAGCTCTCTTGAAGAGAAATAGGTAGCATTATCTGCTACAATCTTTTGTGGCACTCAAATGGACTATGATATTCTCTTTGATGAAGTTGCATATTGTTTTAGTGTTGGCTTGTTTGGTCGGAATGGCTTCCACCCATTTGGTGAAGTAGTCTATTGTTGTGAGTACATATGTGTGCCTGCACTTGAGTGAGTGTTCAGAACACCATTGAAGTCTAGCCCCCACTATTGAAATGGTTCTTCAATAACCACAGGCTTGAGTGGTAATGCAGCGAGTTTATGGTCTTCCAACGAATCTGTTGGCAACCTTTGTATTTAGAAACCCAATCTTTAGTGTCTGTAAAGATGGTGGGCCAATAATACCTTCCTCGAGGATCTTGTGTGCAGTGACCATTGCTGAAATTTTCTACCACATGCTTGGTCATGGTATGCTTTAAGCAACTTTTCTTGTTGCTCTTTATCTACACACCTGAGGAAACAACCATCTAGGCCTCTTTTGTAAAGTGCATGATTCTAGATTACAAATTTAGTTACCTTCAACTTGAGTGTTCTCCTTTTCTTGTAATCAAGATGGGGAGGGCATTCTCCATAAGTCAGGTAATAGGAAATATCAACATACCACTCATCAGTAGTGGTGACAAAGAGAACTTGTGGGTTGTCTTCTGAACAAGTTGAGCAAGCACAATTTTCTTCGCCATGTTGAACTTTGAGTGTTTCATCTTCAACAATAAACTTACACAAGCCATTTCCCCTTACCAGATTGGAGGGTCAAATCTCCAAGTCATATTCTTGAGTCTTTGCAATCCAATTTCCTCTTTTAGCTCCAGGATCCTGTTGTGTCAAGATGGACTTGATTGCACTATCGGGGACCATCACCACCGTATGGGAATTGAGGATGTAAAACTTGAATTTTTTTACAACCTTGACCACTGCATAGGCATGCTTCTCTAATTGGTCTGTATTTTAGCTCATGATTTTTCAAAGGACAACTCATGAAAGCAATAGGTGCTTCCACGCCTTCATCATTTTTCGAAAGATAACGACAGAGAGTTTTTGTTCTATTGCATAACAATACATGATGAATTATTTGTTAAAATCTGGAGATACAAGAGTCAGAGCCTTGGCAATGGATTTCTTGATCTCTTCGAATGTTGTCTTCCCTTCATTGTTCCATTTGAAGTTTTCTTGTGGTTTCATCATGGAAGTGATGTGCTTCGTCAACTCAGCAAACTCAGGCACAAAATGACGAAGGAAGTTCACCTTTCCAAGAATGAATGAACTCCTTTCTTGCTTGTGGGTAGGGTTAATGCTTGAATGGATCTAATCCTCTCAGGATCAATGTATGCTCCATATTTGTTCACAATGTGCCCCAATAACTTGCCTTCTGTGACTCCAAAAATGCACTTTTTGGATTTAGTGATATGTCATGTTTCTTACACCTTGCAAGTACATGTTCCAAGTGATAGATATGATCTCCCCTCTTCTTTGAAAATACTTTGTGAGATCATCAAGATATATGAAAATGTAATGCTTCAGATCTTTGAAGGCTAAATCCATCGCCCTTTGGAATGTAGCTCTTGCATTGATTAGGCCAAAAGGCATTCTGCTTTGTAGGCAAAAGTGCCCCAAGGTGTTGTAAAGGTTGTCTTGGTGTGGTCCTCCTCTGCCACTTTGATTTGATTATATCCTGAGAATCCATCAAGTAATGAAAGCATTTCAGATCTAGTGACTGCTTGCAGGATATGGTCCATGATAGGAAGAGGATAATTGTCCTTTAGTGATGCCTGGTTCAGGTTGCGAAAATCTACACATATCCTTATTTCACCATTCTTCTTCCGCATTGGCACAATGTTAGCCACCCACGTTGAATGGTGGATGGGAAAGATGATCCTTGCATTAAGCATCTTCATTACCTCCTCCTTGATGGTATCAACAATCTTTGGGTTGTATAGATTTTGTTTCTGTTTGAAGGGCTTAGCACCCTACTTAAAAGGAATTGAGTGATGCATTTCCTTTGGTTGGAAGGATTTGAGTTCATCATAAGAGTAGGCCAAGACATCTGAGTATTTCTTGAGTAATACAACAAACCTTCTTTTTTCTTCAGGTGAGCAAAATTTTCCAATATTGACCATCCTTGGCTCCTCCGGGGTACCAATGTTTTCTTTATCAAAATCAGTTGGGCACCGAGAAGATTGCTTTTCTTTCTCTTGAATGAATTTGTCATGTTTGTCAAATAGGCCTTCTAAAGAGACTAGGCCTTTGGGAATTTGGTCCCCTTTCAATTTGATTACTCCTCATCATTAATCCCTTCAATTCCTTCTTTCCCTTCTATGGGTATTTCCTCTCATTGTGGATTTTCACCTCCTTCGAAGAAGAGATTATTGAAATTATCCATTTGCTCTAAAAAGGCTAGAATTTGGTTATCATCATTGAAGACTTGCCAATGATTTGCATTATGTCAGTACACTAGGCACGAATAACATTTTAATGGTCACTTTGTCTTTACCAAAAGAAAGATGAGGTGTCACTAGGAAGGCGACGACACGCAAGAGAATCACCTTTTCATTATGTTCCCTTGGAATAGCTTCAATGGAAAATGCATTAAAAGATTCAATGCAGTCCCACACTCTATTTCTATAATGTCGAAGTCTTAGATTCTTCACCTGATATTTTTGGCAGACCTGCTTTACTACAACCTTTGCATCACCTCGACATTTTAGTTTCTTGATTCCCATGTCCTCTCTGCTGCACTCATGCCTAAGAGTAGTGCTTCATACTCTGCAATGTTATTTGTATTATCAAATTGCAGCTTATAGGCAAATGGGAACAACTCATTGGAAGGAGAGTACAATACTACACCAGCTCCCGAGCCCACCCTGAATGACTACCATCAAATTCTATTGTCCAAATTTTATCTTCCTCTTCCTCCATGAGAAGTGGCAAGTTCTCCTCTTTTTTGATGTGAGGAATTAGTTTCCTAGCCCACAATCTTGAAAGAGAATGTTTGCTTTCGGATCATCAGACTTTTGTACTGTGAACTTCATCTTTCTTCGATAGAAAATTCTTCATCCCGCCTTTTCCGGGATAGTTGCAGATGACCAATCCATTTTTATCTCTCCACCTCGGTCTCTGCAGAAAATCCTACTCAATAGCATACAAAAGGATGTTGGGATGTCTGCTACCGATGGTTAGGAGTACCTTCTTGTCACGGAAAATCAGCTAGTGCTACCTGTGCATCTTTTATTCTTCCTACCAATGGCACTTGTTTGGATTCCATTGAGTAGTAGGTTCCATTTACCCAGGTCAAGGTGAGGCCTAGAGAATTTGTAACTTTGGTGACATCACATTGTCGAGGATCTGGAATCTATGATATAATTATTTAGTTGGAAGCCTTTAATGAGGAGTGACAGATAGAAAGGTTCAACCCTGTTGGTTTTGGAGGCACTGAGGGCTAACATGTTTTGGGAAGGTGGTGTGGATGGTGTGGGCAGTAAGCCTTTAGAATTAGGACTCGAGGATACAGGGTTACCACCATGAACTGTATTAATGAACCTGTCAAATTAGGCAGGGTGTGTTTGTAGGTATTCTATTTCTAAGAGCTGGACTTTGGTTTTGCTTGCATGTTCCACAAAGTCAAATGGGGTTATGGTGAGTGAGGAAGAGGTTCTGGAAATGGAGGAAGATTTACATGGTAGAGGCTTTGCTACTTTGGGTGTTGAATTCTCCTTTTTGGGTGTAGCAATTGGCTTGGAAGGGGGTGAGGGTGTAGCTTTTGATTGAACCTTAGATGTTTTTGCAGAACAACATTTAAAGGAGAATTGTTCTTAGCAAATTTTGAGTTGGGAGAAGAATTAGATGACTTACTTAGCATAGTAGCATGATCCCTGACAACCAGTGAGTCTGGTTTTCTTTGGCCGACTCCATAGAAGGTGGTAATGGTGATCCTCTCATTGATGATTTTATTTTGTGTGACCTCTAGAGGAGAATCTTATTTATTCTTCTTATCCTTTACCACAACCATTGAGGATGAAGCACCTTTCCTGGATTGTGCACGAGTGAAAACAACACATGAGAAACTTGGAGCTTCTTCATCATCCTCATCTTCATCATCAATGTACTCAATTAGGCCATTATGCATATCAACTTCCTCGACCTCAAGATAGTTTTCATAGTCTTCCATATTTTCTTCTTCAGTTTCATCAATTTTTGCTTCCTCCTCCAGCTCTTTGGTGTCACAGATGGCATTGACTGGTGGTGCTTCAAGAGTAAGTCAACGAGGAGGTGGAACAATCCTTGGCCTATCTAGAGGGTTTGGTTTCCTTGAAGCATTCCACGTTGTGATCTGAGATAGTTGCTTCTTCAAGCCAACCAAGTCATTTGCTATTTTTTGGAACATCAGATTTGTGGTGACAAAGTTTGAATTCTGACCCTTTTGCTTTCCATTGGGGCCTTTCACCTTTCTGGAAAGGATTAGATCATCATCGGTTTCTATTGCATAGTCCTGGGCTTCCCTCAATGTTCTTGGTTGGGCTCTTCTAAGGAAGAAACCTACTTCTGATGGCAAAGCACTAATGAAAAACCTCTTCAAATTATTTTCAGGAGGCACCACATCTTCAGGGATTCTTCTTATCACTCTGTTATATCTTGCTACGAAGTCCCTCATTGACTCGGATGTTTCTTTGTTCATCTGTACCAATTGGACCAAAAGATCCTAACAATATTCTGTGCTCTTGAACTTGTGTTTGAATGCACTTCTTATATCCTCCCAAAGCAGTGATAGACCTCGGTGGTAGCATGTAGAACCATTTGACAACTTTCTCTTGAAGTGACTCCACAAAGATTCAGACTGACACATCTTCATCCTCAACACCCAACACACCGCAAGTTGTGATAAATGCTTTACATGCTCTTCAAGGAGTTGAGAACCATCCACTCTGAATTTTGGGAAGTTTTTTCTCAAGCCTCTCGGTAGCTTATGGAGTGGTTGAGCAAGAGCCAGTGGACTAATGTTTCCTCCCCATGGTACATTAGGCCTACGGGCCTCACGATCACATTCACGCTCATGATCATGATCCCCCATTCTATTTCTGTTTCTAGCTTACAACCTTGATAAGGCTGCAGCTTCTACTGCTGCTCTTTCGTCTGCCTCGGCTCGAAGTCTCTCGATTTCTTTGAGTTGAGCTCTTATTTCTTCATTGGCTCTCGCTCTCTTTCTCTAGCTTCTTCTTTGGTCTTCACGTTAGTGAAGTCTACAAGGTTCTCGTTGATGTATGAAAATTCACCATCCAAAGGATTGGCAACACTTAGGTTCCCAACGTGACTGGTTGCTTGAAAAGGAAGCCTCTAGATTCCGAGTAGCTCTTATCTCTTTTGAAGTTCCTAAAAATGGGATCATTTTGTCCTCCTTGTCTCTATTGTCAAGTGAATCTTCTATCCGCCAACTTGAAAATCTATGCTCTTCTTTGCAGTGTTGGAATTTGTCTTTGCCTCTCCAATTTAGCAATGCGTTCTTCTTCAAGGTCCAGAATTCTCATGGCAATGAAGTAGTGATTGGCACTTTGTCTATTATGCCAGATAACTTCCCTCAAATATGAAGCAACATCTTCTTGATATGGAAGAGTAATTTGGGTCTTTTAACAAGAGGGTTTCCCGAATAGCCATGATTTGAATCCATGTGGCTCATATAGCCATTCAAATTCTAGAAATTTTTCTCTTTTTAAATTTTGAATTTTCTGACCTTGCGGTCGCTTTCGTGCAAATCTTTGCTAAATCTACCCCACAGTGGGTGCCAAAAACTGTTGGCGAGGAAATTTGTCGGGTGGAAAATTTTTTGAATTCGTTGCCAATGCTCCAGGAATCTAAGCCCCTCTACTTAACCGGTGCAGCTGCCGTGTATGCATGCACAAGAAAGCTTGGATTTATATGGTGGCCTTTCGTAGGGATCCAACAGTGCACTCCACGACCCTACGGCAAAGCTAGCAATCTCGTCTAGGGAAGACTTTTTTTTTTTTTAAGAAGGTGGGAAAGGGAGTGAGAATAGAGGTAGGAGAACTAATGCTACAGGTAGAAAATTAGATTCCTGCACACACACTAGTTAGAAACTTCAACACATGCATTTATGGGAAGAAACAACTCTGCGAATGGAAACAAGATGAGATAAGATTGTGAACTCAAAGTTTCTAAAATCTCCTCATCAAAGAGGATACAAAATCCTTCTTCTTGTATTGATGCTTAAACAGAAGTTGTACATAATGTGGGAATGGAAGAAATTTGAGAATGGAGGAAAGTAGAAGAAAATGGCTATCTCCTTTGCTTTCTCTAAGTACAATGCACTCATGAGTTTACAAGATCAATTGCCAACCTTTTTCAGTGGCGTGAAGAAGCCATTAAATATCTTGCAAGAAACGGTTACAACTTCTTCTTTGTTAGCAAGAAATGGTTTATAATCTTTTCAATCATTCACGTCCATTCAGATTCTTGATTCGTGAAGAAATGCCAATGGCGGAAAAAAACCAAATTTTCATAATGCATCCATTACACTTGTTTTGTAACTTTGAATTTGAACCGTTCATCTTGCCTTTGAAACTTTAAACCAGATTCGTCCATGTGGGAGAAATTTATTGGAGCGGGTGTGGAGGATGCCTTTTGTATTTTGTGACTTTATAGAGATTTGGCATTTTTTACATTTTTGGTCCACCCTTCCGATTTTGATATGGTCTTGACATGTGACCTTACTTGAGTGGAGACAAATTCGCGGGTCACTTTTATAAGTTTACCTTTTTTCAATGCGGGCTTAAAAACACAAATTGCTCCGCCGACCCACCTCCCCCCGCTTTGACCTTCGATGCGGGCTTAATATTTGACTTTTCCTTGGCGTGGGTGGGGCTACAGGCCACCTTTAAACTTTAAGCCCCTTTAATGAAAATGAGGCTCAAATTCTCAAATCACTCCGACGGCCCGCTTCCTCGCCTTGACTTTTTGTTTCAACTTAATATTTGACTTTCTCCCTTTTGTTTGGCGGGGCCATATACGACCACTGACATGTGGAGAGCTAACTCTCATTTGGAACCCGTCTTTGGATCTAACCTTTGAAGTTGTGTCAAGCTAACACGTGGAGAGCTAGCACTCATTTGGAACCTTCCTTTGGATCTTGCCTTTGAAGTAGTGTAATGTTTGACACGTGTAGAGCTCCATCGGTTCTTTTATACTTAGCTGATTCGGGCTTACTATCCACTTGACTTATGTTGACATCTAGACACGTGGAAAACGGGTGCTCATTCGAGATTAGCCCTTTGGTTTCATTACTGAAATTACGTCGTTAAGGCACGTGGAAGCTTCTGCGCCCGCTCATACTTAGTCAATTTAGGCAATCGGCTCTGTCCTCTTTTTTGGACATGTGACACGTAGAGGATTGGCACAAGTTTGAGAACTTCCCCTAGCTTCGACCCTTGAAATTACGTTGATGAAGCACGTGGTGACATTTGTTGAACCTTCCATAGTTAGTCGATTCAGGCTTGTTTTGTCTTCATTTTGGACCCTGGACATGTGGAAAGCCTACGCTTATTTGAAAATTGTCCCTTGGGCCCTACCCTTAGAGTTGTGCCTATGAAGCACGTGGCACCGTTTGATGTTGCTTGAAACATGGCCATGCCGCATCCAATCAGAGATATACATGTACTACTCGTGGATGCTGGGGTAAAAGTTAACGAGGAAGATATGCCCGTCATTCCCGACTACGAGAAGAAATAAATAGAAGAGGAAAAAACTCCACTTATACGCCTGAATTTCAAATTTCTTTCGCGAACCAAGGAATTGAAAACAATACAAGATTCGACGATCCATGGCCATAGAAAGATTGACAATTTCATTCAAAAGAGAACAACAATAAAATTTTCACGTGTCCCGACAGGAAAACAAAAAATTTATCAAAACGTGCAGACTAGAGAGTTTAAACAACTTGAGCATGAATTTCTCTATCTTTTCGGACTTCCAACTTTACTTGAACACTTCTAGAGGGCATGAGCTCAATTTTTTTGAATTTAACTTTAAAAAAAGAGGGGGGGATTTTGAGGGTGACAACAAGTAGATGATGTGATGTTCATTGATAAATTGTGCCCTCCACAGTCAAGTGTGAATCATAGCACTAGAGTGCATCATCGGGTAATGACGGTACAATGTGTGTACCAAAGATGTAAGAGTGTTGTGAAGGGTTTATCGTGAAGCACGTAGTGTGAAGTGTAGTATAGAATCTATAAGCGCACACTAGAGACAACCAATAGTGATAGAGGGGGATAAAGTGTGATGCCCCCAAGTGTGTGAGTGAAGAATCAAGAAAACTCATCAAAGTGGTTGTCGTGTCGTGGTCGTAACCAATGGGATTTGGATTGGATACCTAGTATGTAATAGTGTGAGGATGATCATAAAATGAGCATGTGTGGTGTAAATTATACATGCCCATAGCATATTCTTCATTAGTAAAAGGGGGTTGTGGAAAATCATGTGTGTACCAAGGTGAGTCGGGTTTTGGGTATAACCAAGGAAGGAATCATTGCAAATAGAGATGTGGCCAAAAGGCATTGGAAATGTGATATCAATATGATTGGGATCAAGAGTGCCACCAATGTAGTTGAGCCAAGATAGTCCAAGGGTGATTAGAGAGAAATGATGTGTACATGAAAGGAATATTGATTGATGGAAGACGCGAAGGCCATAGGCGGCAGTGACAAATACATATCCATGATATAAGTGGGGAGAATGAAGGGGAGGTAGGACATCAAAAGATGCGAGTCCTAGTTTTGCTAAGCCTTCATGTGTGGCCAATAAGAGTTATGTATGAATAAGATGCATGTGAATGGATCTAGTTGTGGAGCAGAGTTGACTTAGGGAGACGAAGGATGTGGCATGAAATCCAATGTATGTATAGTTATCGGAGAGGTATCATGGTTTTAATAGAGGAAGGAGGTTTCTTAAATTGATATTCACCTCGGGCCAATAACAACAAAGGTGTCTTGGAAATATGATTCATCTACCTCAATAGGAGTGAAGTTAAGGTTGCACAAATTTTCATCGATAAGCTCTACGACATCAACTTCATCATTAGAATCGTCGGTGGAAACATTATCATGTTGGGTAGCATTATCAAGGATATTAAGAGGATGAGTGGTTGTTGATCACGAGAATACATGTCAAAGATCACACAAGGAGTCCACGCGAGATAAGAAGGCCCGAAACCAAGGGCGCGGAAGGACAAGAAGGACCCGTGCGTGGAAGGCAAGTTCAACTTTCAGGACTTAGCTGATTTTGAGCATGAAGACCTATTTTTAGAAGGTGGCATGCGGAACACACCAACGATGCAGGATGTGCGCACCATGCATTATCTATCTTTAGAGAAGCGGATCAAAGCATTTTGCATGGAGACGAGCTGAGAATAGAATTGACACTTTAGTTAACTGCAAGAGGACTATAGATAACACACTTGCATGTGTGGCTATGCTTGTAAACAACGTGTGGCTATCAATAGGATGCAACCTATTTCTGGAATAGATAAGTGGTGAAGGGCAAGTCCCCACCCTATATATATGATGTTAGGTACATAGTAGATGTATGTATGAATGTGTGAGGATGTATGTGTAACAGAGAATATACAGAGTGTGAAGTGTGCGTATATGCATATGACTAAATTATTGTATCAGATCCATACGCGCGTTGGTATAGATTGACAATACTGTAAGGAGCTTCTGTATTTATTAATAAATGGAAGATATTGGCTGAATCTAAGTGTCATTTTGTGTGTAGTTGAGTATTGCATGTTATTAATTCAATCATGATTACTGTTTAATCTTGTTCTTTCATAGATATGAGGGTAGCATGCATTGTAGAATGATGGATTAGTTATGAATCTATATGTTTCTCCCTTCATCTTGCTAACATCCTGCTACAGCAACCCTAAAGAGGGACCTGGTACCTTTGCGCACTTCGGGTGAGTGCTCAGTCAAGGCTAAGTGATGTGTCAGCGTGACTTAGGTGTTATCTGGTAAATTCTAGGCTGCATCATTGGTTCTATTGTCGGTACCTCTTTTTCAGTTTGTTTTCACGATGGTTCGCGATGAAGACGTACTAGTGAACTCTAGAAAGTATTAAGGAATGGATACATTATCTGGAGGAAGAATATGCATGGTAGTTCAACAATGGATCTGAGTTTAACGCACGCACTTGGGTAGAATAGAATCTGTATGAAAGCTTATATGAGAGCTTTTTTGCTATCTTTCTAGTATAACTATACGAGTGGCTTACTACTTATGCATCCCAATAGAATTGGAGGTATCATGCACTTGTCTGGACACAGGAAGAATTTTAGACTCTTTATGATGCCGATATGATCTAGACTCACGTTGTGGATACGTGGTTTCGTGGTGTTCTAAACAGTTATATTCTGGAGTATTCAATTTCAACGTACTCTTGCCCAGAGGTAGCTGAATTCTAGTTTTTGTGGTATCCAAGAGGAACATATTTGCAAGGTATTCCACTGGCGATCAAAATCTTGATGGTAACTCTGAACCTGGAGAATAAACCGATGGCTAACTAAAATTTGCCATGCATGAGGGCAGGAATAAGTTTGGTTTAAGATGGCAGACCTAGCGATAGAAAGGTAGAGAGAGGAAAGGCGGCTTAAGTATAATGAGGCACGTGAGAGGGAGATAGAGAAGCAATGTTTCATTGTATAAAGTATGGCATGGAGGAGAGAGATAGCTCGTGAAGGATTTACAACTCATGTAGAAGACGTGGACCCGAGCATCGAACTCCCCCATATTGGAAAGCATAATAGAGATTCCCCTCAACCTCACACGTAAAGTGCACATGCAGAGACTACCTGGACCGCGGGCATGCATCCTAATCCACCTGGTGACCTAGCCCTTGTGCTTGGTTTTCCAATATCTAGTAAGACAAGTAACCAGAAAACTAATTTGGGATGTAGGAGAGCAGGAGTAAATCAGGGATCGAGTACATCAATGGCAGGACAAATGACTTTAATGTCATTTGGAGGAACATTCTTAGGCGCATCATCCACATAGAATGTGAGCACGCAGAATGTTGGATTCACCTCTGGAAGTGGAACTACCTCACGTGATCGTAGGGGTTCGGATAGTGCTACCGCTTGTTGGAGCACAAGGGAGTACATCTACAGTCCTATTCCAACTATAGGAGGGGGATCGGGAGGTATAGGTGGTTCTAGTTCTGGTGGATCTGGTGGTTCTAGAGGCAGAGGGAACACAGAGGTTATGGATCAGGTGGTCAAGGTCCGCAACAACCACATAATATCTATATGGAGATGTCTCTTCACCTCCCGAATATAGAGGTATAGAGGATGCTACCGAACATGTGCATATGTGTGAAATCTTGTGGCGTGCTAAAGGGATCATGATGCTGAGTGAAAGGCAAGTCAATTTGCCACTACATTACGGGGCGCACACACAATGGTATAGGAAGTTTGACCGATCGAAATTTGCATGGATTATGCGGCATTGAGGATGCTTTCTTGAAAAAGTTCCATATCCCTGAGTTTGAGCGAAGAGTATAAGTGTGTTCAAGGATACTAAGAAAGGAACTACTAAGAGTGTACATGAGTATGATGCTCATTTTAAAACACTTCTATCTAAGCTATCTTATGATATTCATGCTAGCCAACATGCATAATGGTTCGTTGGAGGATTGATGACACCTTTTAGAAGGGTGTTGTCACATAAGACATACATTGACCCACACAAAGCACTGGAAGTGGCTTTACGTGCTGAGGCAGTTGGGAGCATTGACACTGGTGTTAGCCCATTTCTAGAGGCACAGATTATATCTATGGAAAAGCAATTAGAGGAGCTATTAGCAAATTCAGCCCATGAAACACGCTCAGGAATTTAGTGTATAGATTTTGAAGTGGAAGGTCACACCAAGGATAGTTTCCCTCACAGATCTGTATGCTCATTATTGTTGGACTGTGAGATCTTTCTTTTGAATCATGATGTTAGTCATTGTCCTTTGTTACAACACGCGATAAGGAAGAATGTATCTTGCTTTTATAAAATTTGTAGGTCTATGACCCATGATACTGAGGATTGTCGGTTGATTGGTCAAATCCAGGATGCTATAGACCTTGGGGTACGATAGACAAGTATAACAGATAATTCTAAGGGTAAGAATGAGCACCAGGATCGGGATCATAATCAAACGCGCTATGATAGGAATGAGGGGCGTTTTGAAGGAGGTCGTGGAAGGGGACGTGGATATCGTGGTGGATATGGAGGACGAGGCCGTGGTGGAGGAAGAGGTGAGTTCCCTCATGGAACATGTTATATGTGCGGATATCCAAACCACTATAGGTGTGAATGTCCTCAGAATATTGTATGTTCCTTATGTGAAAAGAACCATAACTATTAGGAGTGCCATGATTTATATGAGCATCTGAGTAAGCAGCATAAGCAAGAAAAAAAGGCGTCGGGATGGTCGAGTCCGTAGCATGGGTAGAAGATCGGTGGATGCCCAAGATAGCAGAAGGACTGAGGCATTGACAATGAAGATTGCTACATGCACTGAAGCGGCACGCGCAAGAGAGACATTGCTCCAGAAGCCTACTATCACCAAGGAGGAGGTTTTACATACAAGGTACCTAGATCCTGCTCATCAGAAGGAAGTTTACCAGGATACCATGGAAGTGCTAAGGAATCTTTAGGGTGAAATACAGTACCTAAAGGAGCAAAAGAAAGCATCGGAGAGATAGTCCAAACTGATATCGATGATCTGCGAGAGGTGTGCAAGATGTTGCACCAGGAGAACATTATTCCACTATTAGGAAATTGGTTAAGAGGGAACACTATGAGCGCAAGTCTTGAGACCGAACGGCAGATTTTACATGCAAATCTTCCCCCTGATAGCATTGAATATGACAAAGAAATTACTCTGAATGTTGTTGTGGATGGGTGGTTGTTGAGCAACATATTGATTGACACAGTGCAGAAGTAAATGTGCTTACATTAGATGCATGGGTACAAATGGGGAGGCCCCCATTGCAGCCATCATCTAATGTGTTATTTATGGCAAACCAGACTAAGGCCACTCCCATAGGAGTTTTGAAAGATGCATCTATAACTATACAAGGGGCCAAGTTCACTGGGATTTTGAGGTATTAGCACTTGTAGAAGCAAACAATTTTCCAACCCTGCTTGGACGCCCTTGGTGTTATGTGAATAACGCTAATTTGAGATTCAATAAGGGGTATATCAGCTTTGAAAACAAGGAGGAAAGGGTTGTGATACCTTTGACGGATGGAAATTCTATGCCATATGTTGAGCCTCTAAGTGAGGAGGACTTAAACAAAGTCTATATACACGCTAGTCAGGACCCAGAGGTCAATAAGCCATCAAAAGAGGGCATCCTACAGTGGGAGGATTCTAATTCTATTAGTGATACTACGAGTATTGCTTGCGACAATAGGGCTCATGATACATATGAATTGGTAGGGCGCAAAGTAAAAAGTGTGGTTGTGTGCAAGAATGGACTTCGTTTGATTAGACGGGTAGGTAGCACAATACCTTGGTATACAGGGACAGAAGATCTCCCTACCTTTTTGAAGGCCATGGAAACACAGTGGACATATCAAATTAAAATGAGAGATATGTTAGTATATACACTACGCGGGACAACAACACGTTGGTGGGTAGTCCATAGAGATAATCTTATAAATTGGGAAGAGATTGGAGTCACTTTGTCTCCTAGGTTTATACGAACAATACACATGTGCAAATCTGCACTTATCACGGTGATCAACCTTTGTTTAGCATCACCTTTAGTAGTGTGAGAGACTCGGACAACAGGATAGGGAGCATTACCACCTTCACTCACAGGGTGCATAGATTATATTCTGCGCTACAAGGATGTGCACATGCTTGATATGTATATGCGAAACTACATTGAGAAACTAGGAATTGGCAAGATTTGACTTCAGGAATGATCCAGACTTTTACTACTTTTGACCAAACCTCCAGGTAGATGAGGCATTAAAATTTGTTGAGTGTTTAACTATGGGAGATAGTGTAAAATAAGAAGAGCATATTTATGAATTATTTGGTGAGATAGATTCCAAGCATGTTTTGAAAATGAAGAAGAAATGGACTCCATACTACTTGAACGTGCTCGCCTTGAGAAAGAGAAAGGAAAGATGGTTTACATCGTGGATGACAAGGAAGTTGAGAACCTGGATGTTGAACATTCACAAGGGGTGCATGAGGTCTTGGATAGTGCAGAAAAGGATATGTGCACCTACCATGAACCCATAAAGACAAATAAGGTGAATATAGGTTCGGAGGCGGAGCTTAAAGAGGCCATAATTAGAGACTACTGGTCAAACCCAAAGGTAGAAAAGATCATCGAGTTACTCAAGGATTATCGACTTACTCCTCGAGGGTATCATGAACTTAAAGGCATGCATGAATCACTTGGGAAATGAAGATAAAACTTAAGGACGGTGCACTCTCGCTAGAAAGAGACCTTACATAATGAATCCTAATTTACGCGAAAGGTAAAAGAAGAAATTGATAAAATGTTGAAATTTGGAATTATCAAGCCCCTTGATGAGTTAGAATGGGTTAGCCCAATGGTGATCAATATAAAGAAGGATGAACAAATTAGGATATGTGTGGACTACATGTAGATGAATGCTTAATGCGTCATATATCCATTCCCTATGCCATTCACTGAGGAAATACTAGAAGGAGTTGCAAGGTGCGAAATATATTCCTTCACAGATAGGTTTTCTGGGTATCATCAGGTTAGGATTGCTCAGGAGGATCAAGAAAAGACAACATTTACTACTGAATGGGGCAGTTTTGCCTATATTGTGATGCCATTTGGATTGAAAAATGTGCCTAATGTATTCTCACACATACTTGTTCAGGCATTCCAAGATTTTATTCACAACTTCTTACAAGTCTACCTAGATGATTGGACAAGTATATGGGCTTGTGAAAGATCATTGTGACAATATGCACTTAATGTTTGAACGGTGCAAATAGTTAAATATCTCTTTGAACATCAAGAAGTGCATATTTGCTACACCATTTGGAATATTGTTAGAACATATAATCTGCAAGGAAGGTTTACTGGTTGATCCAGCTAAGGTTGTAGTCATTTTAGGCCTGGAAGCGCCTACCAGCCAAAGTGAGGTGTGCGAATTTTGGGTCATACAGATATTATAGAAAGTTCATAAAAGGGTATGCCAAAATTGCTGCACCTTTGGAAGAATTACTGAAGGGGAAAGGTAAATTTTATTGGGGAGAACCGTAGCAACACACTTTTAAGATATTAAAAGAGAAACTTACTACCGTGTCCATTCTGCGCTTTCCCTCATGGGATAAACCATTTCATGTGCATGTGGACACTTCTCACATGGCCATTTGCATACATGTTAGATCAACCTAGTGAAGGTATTATATATCATCCAATTCTTTTTTACTAGTAGGAAGATGACTCCTGCTGAACGAAATTATA
The DNA here is from genome assembly GCA_018340775.1 of Taxus wallichiana var. yunnanensis. Classification (NCBI taxonomy): domain Eukaryota; kingdom Viridiplantae; phylum Streptophyta; class Pinopsida; order Cupressales; family Taxaceae; genus Taxus; species Taxus wallichiana. The sequence goes on along the minus strand of CM031237.1, from coordinate 396,005,645 downwards.
CAACTACAGAGCGTGAAGCTTTATCAATGATCTATGCATTGTACAAGTTTCGACAATACTTATTAGCAACACCATTTGTGTTTTATATAGATCACATGGCATTGAAGTACTTGGTAAACAAGCCCATCTTATAGGGGCGCATATGTAGATGGGTGCTCCTATTTCAAGAGTTTGACTTCATAGTTGTGGTGAAGCCAGGGAAAAGCAATTCTGACCAGACCATTTATCTAGAATCAACTCAGGAGAGGAAGCATAGACAATTGAAGAAACCATGCCAAATGCACAATTATATAGGTTATAACGCATGCCCACGGAATTAGAAGACATTGCTATCTTTCTACGAACAAGTATGGTAACGAAGGAATGAAAGCATCGAGAAAAGAAGCAACTTGCTATATGCGCAAAGACACTATTTATGTTAATTAGTGGTGACCTCTACAAGCTAGGTAAAGATGAAGTATTATGCTATTGTGTATTAGAGCATGAGCACAAGGATATCATGGAAGAAGCTCATGGTGGTATTGCAGGAGGCCATTATGTAGGTGATGCGACGCCCCGAAGATCCTACTTGCTAGATTATGGTGGGAGACATTGTATAAGGATTGTAAAGAATATTGTAAGGCGCGTGATCATTGTTAGCGTCTCAAAAGACCAGGGCAAAGAGATGAGATGCCTTTGAGATCGATTACTAGTGATTAACCATTTGAGAAATAGGCCATTGACTTTGTAGGACCTATTTCGCCAGCCACGCACAAGACTGGATCGTGCTATATCATTACTTGCAATAATTATCTCACACGGTGGGCAAAAGCAAAGCACTTACGAAGGACTCGTACACATCGCTACAATAACTAGGTTTCTATGGGAGAATGTTCTTACGCGCTATGGATGTCCTTTAAGCTTGACAAGTGATAGAGGTACACACTTTTGAATGAGACAATCAAGATCATATTGGATGAGTTTATGGTTGCACACCATAAAACTACACCCTACCATCCTCGAGCAAACGGAATCATTGAGGCCTTCAACAAAATTTTGAGCCATTTTGACAAAAATATGTGATGTTGGAGAAAGGATTGGGATGAAAAAGTGTCAGGCTATGCTTTGGGCATATAGAAAAACTTACAAGAGATTTAACAAATCCACACCGTTTCATTTGGTGTTTGGTGCAGAAGTTGTTCTCCTTATAGAATTTATGTTACCTTCTTTGTATATTGCGCGCTACTGGGTCTAGGCGATGAACATGCTTTAAAAAGCGTATCGAAAAGATGGTTCAACTAGATGAGTGTCGAGCCATAACACGATGGAGTCAGAAGTATGAAAAGGCCAGGTAGAAGGCATGGCATGCCAGAAACATAAGGGATAAGAAGTTTGAGATTGGACAAATGGTACTTATTTATGACTCAAAGTTCTTGCGCCATCCAGGAAAGCTCAAAGTAAATTGGTTGGGGCCGTATGTTATCACTTCTATACTTGAATCAGGTGCTTGCTTGTTAGAAGCACTTAATGGAACATGACTACCTGGTTACTTTAATGGGAATAGGTTGAAGCCCTACTATAAATAAGTCTTCTTGGTGTTTGTAATAAGGAAATATTGCCATTTAGCTTAGGATTTCAATTATGTATTTTCCATAATGTATTTCCTTCATTGTCACTATGCTTTGTCAATTTAGTTGTTGTTTTTGTGGAATAAGTGTGCTTGCGCATACAAGCTAATTACTATATGAAGAATGTTTATGCGCAGAGGACTGCACATACTTTTAGTGTGGGGTGGTTGTAGTTATCCAAGAAAAATACTATGGGAATTGAAAGGTGAAAGGAATAAGCTGCTACGGGTGTGCTTTAAGTCAAAAGAAGATTGCTTCTCAAAAGTGACCAAGGATGGAGATGAATGAAAGGATAATATAACGCGAGGTAAGTGGAGGCCATGATAGCTACTAGGAGAAGGTACAATGATGAGGTACTCGGGTGTAAGGGCGCGTGCTAAAGAGAAGTCTGTGACCAGAGGGTAGGAAGGCGCGCTAGAAGGTTATAGTTGGGCGTGAAGATGTACCGCATGGAACAAACAAATTTGGTTAATGAATGAGGGGATATTTGGTAGGTGAAGGAGCAATAAATGCATCAAAATTTGAAAAAAATTATATAAGGATGGAATGCGGATTCATTTTTACCATTGTGACTAAGAGTATTTGAGGAAAGAGCTAAGTGCGAAGAGCCGAGTGATTGAGTTAAGGTGCGAAGGGTGTGAAACCAAGTGTGATAACCAGATCTGTGCAACAAGAAGCTTGCGTCCCCGTAGTGGTGAAGGGTTTGAGTGAAGTAGGGAGACAGAAAAGAGTTAGGTTACGAAGTTTCCACCTAGGGCATGATTGAATCGAGTTAGGGTTTGATTCGTAAAGTTGTAGAGTTGAAGAGGAGACATTTGCAAGGTAAAAATGGCATGAAGAAGGCATCTCATAGCAGCAGAGTACAAATGAAGAAGAAGGTGGTCGTTGAGGAGGAAGAGATGGCACCCGAAAGCCATTTTTCAGAGATGTAATATCCAGAAGGAGTCATCATCGGCCAGAATGGGATTCACCCATTAGAAAGAGAAAAGTAAGTGAATACAATCACAGGAACTCGGAGAACAAGAAGGAGCTTGATTCCTTGTTCACTGCTAGGATGAAAAAGTGCACAACAGATGACATGCTAGTTTATGACGATGCGGGTGAGAAGCTTTTGAAGAGAATTGGGGTCTACTAGTTATATGAGCTTCCATATTTTGGGAAGTATGAGCCCTTGTATCAGTGGCTCATGAGCAGGGTGCACGAAGAATTCTTCTATTTTGTAGGATGCAGAGTTAGAATCTCATCTGCGCTTTGTTTCATCGATTCTGAGTTTGTTCAAGGCCACGGGAGAGGACATAAAAGGTGATCTCATAGATAAAGACATGATTGTAAGGACCAAACAAGAGTTGGGGTACCTAAAGGGTCCATACGGAATGGACATAGACAAATTGAAGAACTATTCAGTTGTGTAAGTTGCAGCCCACCTTGTTACAAAGTTGAATGATTAGGAGTGGTGGTCACAGGTAAATACTATGTGGTTACATGTGGCGTGTAAGATGTCAGAAGGGACAATCTACAACATTGTAGGCTATATTGCAGAGAAAATAGTCGAAGAAGCACGCACATGAGGGAAGATCAGCTTTGGGGTTGTTCTACTATCACTGGTATTCATGGAGATTGGAGTACTAGATGGACCGAAGGAAAAAGTATGGGAATACCCCATGGAGAACAAGTCCCCAATTGAAAGATTCAACAAGTACCTATGCAAGGGGGCCATGATAGATGACGTAAAGCAAAGGGTGGAGAAGTGGTATGATAGGCTCCGTGTGGCATTTGGGGAAGAGTGGCGCATCCCAAAGGACCTACCAATAGTGGTAGGGAAACAAGTTTAGTTTGTCAGTATATCAACATTTCGCATCACACGCTTCCCAATGAAATATGGAGTCTAGAGCCCTTGGTGTAAATTGCCATACACATTCACTGTAAGGTATTTCCAAGCATCTGTTCATAGATTTACAGACACATGCGTCGACTGGTCTTCAATGCAGATAAGGTAGACTGCGACTACCATACGTTGAGGAAGAAGTATGTGTATCCTAGCATAAGTGCTTATACAGAGAGGATCATTTTAGAAGTGTTGAATATCAAGCCAATAAGTCTGGTTATAGCAGATGTGGGGAAACATTGGTGTATCTCCAGTTGAAGCCAAAGATGGAGAATAACAAATATGTGGAAGGTGAGTTCACACTTCCAACACCACCAAAGGGAAAGCATACAATGGAGAACATCCCAACGCCTAAGCCCATAAAGCCAATTGAAGTGGAGGATGAGGAGGAGGAGCGCGAATATAGTGGGGGTTTGGAGCATAGAGGTAGGAGACATCCTACAAATAAGGGTGAAGCTGAGCGCGTAATTACACCACCTTATCCACAAGAGGGGGATGATGAAGACTTAAATGTAGTCCAAGGGGAGCACAAGTTTAAGAGGTTATTTAGGAGAACAAGGACCCAAGGTACTACTCCAATGATTGTGCACAAGTCACCCAAACTCTCTCCACAAAAGGAGGTGACTGTGCAGAGAATGAGGAAACTAAAGTCTGGATGAGGAGGCGGAAGAGTCGAGGAGAGCACGCCTAATTCTCCTACACTTCTAGAGAACACGAAGAATAGGGTGAGGAATCAAAGAAAAAAAGAAGGGGATGAGAAAATACCCGAGGAGACAAGCTGCAGAGAATGTTCAGACATGGAGACACCGAGTTCCAAATTTGGAAGCTAAAGTTCCTAAGTAAGCAATGGTCTAAAAGAACAAGTGGAGAGCACATTCCACTAGCCATGGGGTATGTAGAGGACGTAGGAAAAAATGTTTGCGCACGCTTCTAGAGCATGATAAAGCATAGAAGGATTTATTTGGTGGGAGCTAATGGAAGAGGACATGACAATGTGCACACTCAAAAGCAACTATTTTGGTCAATGCACACCCACATGGATGAGCTTGATTTGATGTGTGTGAAGAGTCATGCGTTTCGAGGCGAATGAAGAAGGCACCTCAAGTGAGACACATGATAGTAAAGCCTCTTTGTCATGTCGATGAGCAAGTCAAGAATGCATTGGTGAAAGTTTCTGCTTTGAGATGGCTAGAAGAAACACGGACAAAGCTTCCATGATCGAGCACTTTGTGTGAGGAGTCAAGACAAAGGATGCGAGATAGTGCACATAATGCAGAAAGGGACTTCACGTAAAAGAAGAACGGGGTGTTTATCAACATCACATAGGAGATTGGGGACAATGTCATTAGAGCAAGGCTACATTTGGAGGCCAAAGTACCAAAAATGTTTCCTTCAGTGATACATTATGTAGGAAAGTTGGTGGACTTAGTACTTGAAGATGAACCTTTGCGCATGCCAGAGCCAAGAAGCTCAGAGAAAGATGCCGAAGAGGAGAAAGCCTCGGTGATGAGAAAGATCACATCTTATGAAGGGTCATTTTATAAGACTTACATGAAGTATTGAAGAAAGTAGACCAAGCTTTAAACATATGCACAGCCCTAGAGGCGCTTATCAACATAAAGACCCTAGAAGTGAACAATGAAGTCCAGAAAGTGATGAAAGATGAGACCTTGGGCCATGCAGAAAGATTGTCAATGGCTAAACAAAGCACGAGGCCCCGATAGCAAGACAAGAACCACACAAGACTCGGCTGGAAGAGCTTGGGAAGCTAATTGTGCAGAAGATGGACCTTTTACAAGGAAGAATGACATCAATGTCCAGTGTTGTGTTGGTTTTACAAAATGAGAAAGGAGAGATTGCATGGGATGAGTTGGAATCCATTGTGGATGGATGTCCCGAAAAAGTGGAATAAGCACTTATTGAATGGCAGATTTTGGAAGCCGAAATAAAGGAATATCCAGAGTTAATAATGCAAAGTGATACAGAGGAGGTTGTCTAATAAAAATTCTTTATTTTTCTACATTCCTTCATTCTTATTCTTTCCATTATTTTATTCTTTACTTCAATTTTTGGAGATACCCATTGTCGGGACGACAATGAGATTAGTGTGGGGTAATGTTGATCAAAGAATACATGTCAAAGATCACACAAGGAGTCCGTGTGGGATAAGAAGGCCCGGAACCAAGGGTGTGGAAGGAAAAGAAGGACTTGCGCGGGAAGGCAAGTTCAGATTTCAGGACTTAGCCGATTTTGAGCATGAAGACCTATTTTTAGAAGGTGGCATGTAGAACACACCAACGATGTAGGGATGTGCATGCCATGCATTGTCTATCTTTGGAGAAGTGGATCAAAGCATTTTGCATGGAGATGAGCTGAGAATAGAATTAACACTTCAGTTAACTGCAAGAGGACTATAGATAACACACTTGCATGTGTGGTTATGCTTGTAAACAACGTGTGGCTATCAATAGGATGCAACCTATTTCTGGAATAGATAAGCGGTGAAGGGCAAGTCCCCACCCTATATATATGATGTTAGGTACATAGTAGAAGTATGTATGAATGTGTGAGGATGTATGTGTAATGCAGTGTGAAGTGTGTGTATACGCATATGACTGAATTATTGTATCAGATCCATACACGCGTTGGTATAGATTGACAATACTTGTAAGGAGCTTTTGTATTTATTAATAAATGGAAGATATTGGCTGAATCTAAGTGTCATTATGTGTGTAGTTGAGTAGTGCATGTTATTAATTCAATCATGATTACTGTTTAAGCTTGTTCTTTCATAGATATGAGGGTAGCATGCATTGTAGAATGATGGATTAGTTATAAATCTATATGTTTCTCCCTTCATCATGCTAACATCCTACTACAACAACCCTAAAGAGGACCTGGTACCTTTGCATGCTTCAGGTGAGCGCTCAGTCAAGGCTGAGTGATGTGCCAATGCAACTTGTGTGTTATCTGGTAAATTATAGGTTGCATCGGTGGTGGGTGTAGGGCTAGGAGGAGTAGTAATAGATGAAACAAAGGTAGTGAGAGAGGGAGATATGGCAAGGGAAGTAAGAGCAGATAAAGTGTGTAGGGATGGAAGGGTGAATGTGGAGGCGAGAATAAGTAATGGAAGCACCTTTGGATTGGTGACATTGTGTATTGATATTACAAGATGAAATTGGATTAAGTGGGAATATATGCATGGCGGTGATCGTGTCGATGCATCATAATTTAAAGGGGTCATGGTCAAGTGGAAATAATATGCTCATATCCATCATGTAAGAATTTAATGTGTTGATGCACTGTAGAAGGGACAAAATGCGTAACATGGATTCATGGTCTACCGAGTAAGTAATTGAACTGAAATTATGTATCAATGATATAAAACAAAGTGGGAAGGGTTTTGGGCCCAACTTGTAAAGGTAAGGTGATGGTGTCAATGCATGTGTGTAGTATAATCATAGCCACATACAAGGGTAGAGGATTTTGTGATGTGACTATGAGAAATTTGCAACTGCGTGAGTAAGGATAGAGAACATAGATTTACTACTTGAGCCATTATCATTAATATGTGCTTAATCTAATGACAACCAATAGTAGTTCTAATAAGAAAAGGTGACAAAGGATCATTAGCAAAGGTAGGAGGGATATCATCATTACTAAATGATATGACATGTGGAAGGGTTTTAAGGGATTTAATGAGATGGGTGAAGGCAACAAAGGAATTGCCACTTGCGATTTGAATAGAATGAAGGGCAACCTCTAATGTATGGCAACGATCTGGTGCATTGTGTAAAAGATCATAAAGAGATATTTTGGTTGGTGTATTTTTAGTTTATTAATGGTATCATAACCTTTGAAGGTGTCGGTGGGGATGGTAGAGGTAATATGTGGTGGGATAGAGACAGAGGATCCATGGGTTGCATATTGTGTCGAGTGGTGACCACATTAATAGTTAGGTCAGTCATTAGAGGGTTGAAGTGGGGAGGGTGTTGGGTGCAGGATTCACATAAAATCAATCAACGATGGTAGTTGTGCTTATGAACCACAGTGGGTGCATAAGATGGATACGAATATTGGTCCATAAATTTAGAATAAGGAGAGAGAACAAGATTATTGTTGTACATTTGTTTTCTATTTGAGAATAATAGGGGTTGATGATTGCCATTCATTCTCGTGAATGGTCCTAACCTAGCAATATTTTGTTGGGTGATTGGAAACTTGAAAAGAGGAAGGTTATGGAAAATGTAAACTGGACTTATGTTTTAGTTGAATGTCACTTTCAAATTTGAATATGGGAATTCTAGGAACAATGTTCAACTCCATTGATTGTTAACAATAGTAAAGGAAATGACCTTTTATTATGTATGTATATGATTTATGTTTGGGATAGTTTTTGGGTTACTGTTGTTGATATATATCAACAATGGCCCGCTTTTGTGATAACTAAGCATGATTGTTTTGAATTAGTTGGGGGAATTCTTAGGACCAAAATAAAGGTTTGTGTCTGCTTTTTATTATTTATTTCTATCATGTGTAATACAATTGATGATTATTTGTTTATTATTGATGAACTCTCTCTCCCTTCTTGGGACTAGACATTTTGGTTAACTTCAATTACGATTAAATGAGTCCTTGCACGGAATTGAAGACGTTCTTGTAAAAAACAATAATATATAGGTTCATCAACTCAAAATGGTTTCTAAAATAGAAGTACTTCATTAGTTTTCAGTTAATTAAGGTTCTAATTGGGCTATGATTGATTATTGCAACCTTATAAATTTTAACTCTATCGACCATTGTCATTATTGACCGCTTGCATTATGAACTTTCTAGTTGTTATTAATAATGGGAAAGTTGGAAAAAAATATTGTGAGTTATTACATCTATAATTGATGTTTTTGATGTAGTAAATGACCCATTATTTTCTAAATGTCTAATTCATATTAGGTTGGTTGTATATAGTAACAATGGACATAATGTTTTATATAATTAAGAAGTTCATTAAGATATGTTTATAAGGTAGATTTCATAATATAAACTATGGAATTTATGATTATAACTCATTGATTGAGAATAGTTCTTAGTCGATCTCTTATTCTATTATTTCATTATAATTACAACATAGAATAAGAGTATGTAGACTCATGCCAATTCTTATGAACTGATCCATATCTATCTATCTCTCTCTCTCATACAATTTTGTAGGAAATGCCAACATATTTGAAGCAACTGCTAGGATTAGATTCCGTGATTGTTTTAGGTCATGATTTTGTTGGGAAATAATTTTGAAAGGATTAGTTGTAATCAATTTGATTATGCAATTGAAATATCATCACATCTTTAAAAAGGGCATTATGGCCTAATAACTTATTCTTGTTGGCTATTGTAAATCATTATTAATGAATATTATGATATTGTTCCTTATTTGAAATCCCTTCCTATGACTTATGTTATTTAAACTGAAAATGTAGATATTTTACTTATAAAGATGATTTATTAATTAAGCTGATAATTTCTTAAGTTATGTGATTATTTATGATTTCATTAATTCAAATAGAATAATTAAAACAAAATGAATATCGATAGATAAACCAAAAGGATAACATAGGAAACGAAATAAAGATGTTTATGTACTTAATAATAATAATGGACTAATCATGATGAGTAAATGCATTTAAATGACTCATTGTGAAAAATGAATATTTAACCTATACCTAATAAAAATTACTAAGTTGTTAATAAGAGGACAAGAGGAACTAATATTAGTTAGGAACTCATTGAGTTGTTATGACCCACTTATGGAAACCTATTAAGTATTGTGAAATAAAAATTTAAAATGAAATGCTAAGGATGTCTTAGTAACATTACTCAAATAAGGTAACATAATTATAAGGAGCATGGGGCGTAATGTTCCTACGTCATCTTGTTAGAATATTAGCTTAGTGCCAACTTAGGATGGCTATGGGAAGGGTAGTAAGGATGTAATGATGGGTAATCATTACGTGGTCCCTATGTTTCCCTTAGGAATCCTAAGATGGTACGTATGGGATTATTTACATATAGGGAAATGAGCCAGTAATGGACTCTCCCTCTTCTTAGCTAATTAACCTTCTTAAACAAAAAAAAATTAGATAACTATATTGAGATGGTTGTGTGGTGATGGAAGACGAGTTTCGTAGGCTAGTGTGCAGTCTTGGAACTAAGCTTGCAAAGTAATGCTTGAAATTTTGGCCAAAGTAATGTATTAGATGACTACATTGTCGATCACAAATCCCCTAAATAAACAATGTTAGATACCATATGGAAGTTACATGAATGTATTCTAGGTAAGCACTTAGGAGATGCACATAGTTCTCATAACTTGTAAAATGTTAAACCAAGTATACACGAGTATACACACTCGAGTAGAGTAACTTAAGGGAGATCGTAGAGATCTGAATATAACCTTAACACATGGTTATTATATGTTATCAGATGGATTATGTATATTTTAATTATTTTGGATTATTCGACAATAAGCTAAAAAAAGTAAAGTTAAACATTGGAAGCACTCATTGTATATTAAGGGTATGCTAAATTTTATTTCCCTTAAATTGGTTGATCATAACAAGGGTGTTACATTTTCTGATTAGTTTCATCCCAAAATGAGTTTGGGAATGTAAGAGGAGGGGTAGATTGGACTTCCAACTACTTTTGCAATGGTTGGGAAGATGGGGTAGGTGTAATGTCTTCTTATGGAGGAGAAGGAATACAGGGAAAAGCTTTGAGAAAGCTAAGAACTTGAATCTCGAGGTTGAGATGGTCGAGGCTAATAGGAAGCACTCCCCTCCCACGTGGTGGTAGTGTCGGAACATCCCTTTGACATGGCTCTTCAACCTTGTTTTTGATAGCCTCTAATGCTTGTAATGATACAATAAATTTAACCATATGATTAAAGGATTTAATCATTACCTTTAGCCTCTGTTGGGGCTAAACCAACTAGGTAGAGGATCTCCCCATGTATAGTGATACCTAATACCAATTTTTTTAGCTAGCATGATTTGGATTTACTTCTTGATAGTGTTCATGATCTTCTCTATGTGTTGAATTATCCTTTCAAGATCAGTTGTAGGTGTGAAATGCCCTCCAAAAGATGCATACTCTTGTTATTTCTCAACACCATGGTTAGTTGGATAACCATATGGACTTGTCTTTACATTTGGATCCTAGGAATATGCCCATTCATTCTGATTTTAATCATGAAACTAACATGGAGGTGTGTTTTGATAACCTGGAGATAGATTTGGGAACATGGAGGTGAGTTTGAATGATATTGTTGTCGTAAATGAATATTTCGGTGAGGAATGAAGACATGATTACATAACTTCATGGAAAAGAGTATTGAATGAAGACATGATACCTCAAACTATGAGAGAATGGAGGAATGGGCATCGAAGATGCCCCAAGTATGAACTATTAGAAGGATGAGAATTGGAAGATTAATTCCCCAAACCGTGATGAAAGAGGATAATGGACATTAGGAGATGCCCAAAAATGTGATAAATATGAGGCAATGGACCGTTGTATGTGGTGTTAAGTTTAAGATCCATGCATTTTTATAAACATGATGGTCTAGTTTAGATAATGGAGGATTAGGGATGATGTAAGATGGTGTAGAGTTAGAATAAAAAAATTAAAATGCAATCCACTTGTGATAACTAAAGTAGGATGGCCAATTTAGTTCTTTATAACAAGGTAAAATAAAAATGCATTGGGTTTTGGAAACTCCGATCAATGCATCCTACAGACGATTTAGGTTTTTAGAACTACATCGGTTTTATCGGAAACCGATCAATGTAGTCAATCATATCTAGTTTTATAAAGTGACATAATAAGTTGGAATTTTTTTGATGCACCCAATTAGTGGTTTCTAATAAAGGGTGGGTAGGGGGTGAAAATCTAATATATAATTGTTAATATCAAGGTCGAAGTTGGTATGTTCAAATGCATCATAGATGGGAAGATCATATTGTGGATCTTCAAGCATGACATGATAAAAAGAGATGGAAGGACAATTTTTTGTATTTTTATTAATTTTAAAGTGGGATAAATAATGGGAAGATAATCTTGTGGATATTTGTCTCGATATATGTTAAATATAGGAAGATCATCATGTGGATCTTTGACCACGTTACATTAGATGTTTGGTTTGAATTGAGATTATGAGAAGGTTTATCATGAATTCTTGGTTTCGTTGGTGGATACAAGAGGGGTAAGAGAGGAACCCATATATAATACAAATTGGTTAAGGTTATTTAGAAAAACCCTAAGAGGTGAAGGAAAAATCATAATATAATATTTTAACATGGTCTTTATGAATATTTAGAGTAGATTTCAAGATAGGATTTTATAACATAATTATGACTTAATCAAAGAGTGAGGTACGATTCATGCTAGGTTCACCAAAAATGTATTGAATCGAATATGAAGATATTTATATGGGATAATGTATAAACATGAATATGAATCAATCAAAGTGTTGAGTAATATTTTATGTTGGGTTCATTAGAATGTATGCAAGATAATAATTATCTAATATAATATCCTTTCTCTTCTTGATAATATAGATTATAAAATGAATATGCAATTCTAAGGCCACACACAAGAGAGTTGTAAGGTGCTAATGTCATTGATCTAGTAGGATAAATTACACACTCTATCAAATATGTAGGGTTCCAAATCCTAATTCTAAGATAGGGGACATCATATTAATAGAACCATGATTGTAGATTAATTGTATGAGGTTGTAAACAAGATAGAGATACTTATACTAGGGTTATAGAAATGAGTTATAATGATCTATAAGTTGTAAATTACATAGGGAGGATTGTAAGGTAAGGAATGATAGATAATAATGTAATAGATTAAGAATATGCTACTCTATTCTAACCTATGCATGATCAATCAAACAATCAATCAAATATGAAATAACATAAAGGAAATGAGAGGTTAGAGATACTTACCTTTGTGCGAGACACCATCAACACATTAAATTCCCCGGGGTTAACACCACCTTATGAGATATTTTATGTGGGGACCATAAATGGATTAAAAATACCTATAAAAGACACTTTTGAAGACTCGAAATGATGAGAAGATCATGGCGGTGCAACTCCTATGCTTGAGAATCCTAAGGACCCAATGCTCCAAGAGTATACTAAAAATATAAGAAAGACTAAATTCATGACCTTTAAGAGTAGTTTGGTGAGCACAAAAACTAAATGAATGATGATGTGATGAGAAAAGAACTCAAAATTCATGTCTAAAATTGGGACACAATTATTCATTATAGTTTCCTTTAGATGACTATAATCATTGTTAGAAATAAAATAAAAATAGTATCAAAAATGGTCAATACCATTAGATATAGGTAATACGTCATCTAGGGATTCTAGAAATAAGTCTTAGAGTATGGAGGAAGTTTCTAGAATAGTTTAAAGGTCATACATAAAGGCATAAGTGTTTTGTAAGTAGATACAGGAAAGCGTAAGAGGATAACAAGGTGATGTCATAGGGAGAGTGTAAGGGTATAAAAGGTATCTAAGGTGTTGTAACATCTGCTTTGCACATTAAATATCTCTCACAAGTACCACCAATAACTAACCCATATAATAATTTCCAATTATCTATGCTCTAAAAAATATCCCTAAGGACATCACTCTAGGGAGTTCAATATGCCAATAATACATGTGAGGAGAAAAAGTTAGTAAGAGTGAAAAATAAGGCGTATACACCCTCAAGATGTGGAGTAATATCAACATCATCCCGATCATCCTTCACAATATCCTTATCTTTTTCTCAATATATTATTGGCATTGACATTGTTATTTCTCTTATAATTCCTCCCGATTTCATGTATCTTCTTATGAAACCCTTCTATATAATCACATTTTCTCACAAGGTCACACCCACTTCTTGGTTAAACCACATGCGAATTCATCATCAACTTATAATTGAGATTAATATTGTTGTGATTATCTTTAATTAATAATAATGCCATTAATATTAGAGAAATTTGAATAGTAGTATTAAAACAAGGGAGTTTATGAACAAACCTAATTACAACCCTTTATAAAGTTGTTTGTAATGAGCTATGCCGAGAAAGGTCATTGTTGCAATAATTTCAATTATGATTGCATATATGGACATGAAATATCTTGTACTTTGCAAGGGGCATTGATATATCTTCAACACCATAATTACTCTCTATATGTAGGAGTCAAAGAATGTTTAATTGATTTATACACACAGGAAGTGTGTAATCACTTCCATAAGTATTTTAGGGTCAAATTCGGTAATGAAACAAATGTAATATTCTAAATTACATATGCATAAATATATATGGAAAATATTGTACCATGTAGGTGCATTGATAGATCATTTCCATTGTGATAAGCTTTTATATGCAAGAATATTATATTGATGAACTAATTTGATACATATTTGTCAATTTCTAGTCACTTCATTCATTGGAAAGGTCATTGATGCAATGTTATCAATCCTTAAAATTTCATATATGTACATAGAAAATATCATACTTTATAGGTGCGTGTATGAAATTCTAGATTTTATAATTTAGGAGTGGTTGTGATAAATGTGATAGACATTAGTATTAGTTTTTAGTATTCATATTTACGAAAAATCTATCACTTACTATAAAAAAATTATTTTCATTCTTACTAATGACATGTCTTTACAATTTATTTTGATGCAATGTGGGACAATATTTTACCATTTCTTAATGTATAAAATGTTCACCATGCAATGTGAGCCCATATCATACCTTTAATTCTCATGAAAAGAGTAAAAATTCTCCTTTGATTGGTGTTTCTAACCTTTCCATCTCATATTTGAATTCTTTATTACTTAAAAACTTGTTCATACAACTCACAAATCATATTAATAAATATGTAATTTAATTGTCCTCTAGCACTTTCATTCATAAGTTAATCCTCCTCATTAAACTTTGAAACTATCCTGGACTTCTTACTAATGTCTCTCAATACTTTTAAACCCATGAACATATTTATTTCCCCACACACCTTAAGACTTCTCTCCCACTCACTTCCTTATTCACTCAAACACTTCAACTATGATTCTTAGCTAATGACCTCATCTTTGTTTCTTGTCGATAGTCTTCTTGATTTTCCTAACTATTTACTTTACCTCCTTAGTGTGTATTCTCACTTTGTTTACTCAATTTATTCTTATTTAATTATTTATGATTCAATATCCAATCTCATTTATGTTTGTAACTAACTCTTCTTATCCATTTAGGTTCAATAAATAAAATAGGATTGTATAGTCTCTACTTTGCCCTGTTTTTCATCTTCCAAACCTCATTGATCATTTTCTTTGTTTTTGATTCTTAGTTTCCCAAGACTTATCAAAACATATAGCCACATTCAAGGATAAAAGGTACTTGAGTTATCAAAATAAATCCAAGATCTAAAACTCTTCCTTAAACCTCGTAGATAACGTATGTTACC
This sequence comes from Taxus wallichiana var. yunnanensis, assembly GCA_018340775.1. NCBI lineage: Eukaryota > Viridiplantae > Streptophyta > Pinopsida > Cupressales > Taxaceae > Taxus > Taxus wallichiana. Next base: position 395,990,622 of record CM031237.1, on the reverse strand, counting down.
TTGCATCTTTCACTCTTATCTTATTCAAATGTCTCTAGAGAACTCTCAACTTTCCTTTACTAAGTGGCTTGTTATAGGGCCTTCCTTCCTTACTTAAAACTCATCTTTCTCACTTAATCCATGCCTTGTAACATAGTTCTAGCATCACATATAATACTTATGCTCATAGTTTATATTTGGGGTTCTTCTAGACTATGCCTCGTGAAAACCTTCTTGTTAGTTCTTGCATTCACTTTCAACCTTTAAATAATCTCTCCCAAGATTACCATACATGCACAAACCTATTTATTTAATAAAAACTCAAGTAAATTACAAATATAATTCTTACCCTTCAACTCTGCCTACACAATTTTCTCTCCCTAAGAAACCTGAAATTTCTTGATAACTTTTCACTTACGGGGTTTATTAAAGAATAAATGTGTTTCCTTGACACCCATTAAGCCCATCTGACTTCCATGTAAACCATGCAAGGATTTGTTAAAAAAATGTTTCCAGTTCAAGAAATGTCCATTTTAATTAGGTCTCTCTATCCTTCATAAAGGACTGCCAGAGAAATAACTCAAACCATACACTTACTTAATGGTTAAATCAATAATAATCTCTCTTTTCACCTTGAATGGATGCTAAGTACCAAGTTTCAACAATATTCACCCAAGGAAACTCAAGATTTAGTGATTTTGTTATTAAATCCTAACCAGGGTTTTCTTAGAGCCCGAGAGAGTAATTATCTCATATCTTTGGCAAACAAAGGATTCATGACCTAATTATTACCTCTTTAGCTCTGTCTTTGTCTCCAAAAACTTTCTTCTTTATACCATTCCCCATGAAAATCTACAGATCATGCACAACACTAGAGTTTGCATTCATTTGGCTCAAGGAAACCTTGTTTCCAACACACATTCTAACTAGAAAACATCCACATCCACTCTTTAACCATATTTAACCCTTAAATAAATTATTTTTCTTGTTCTTATGATTGACACAATTACCCTCAAAGCATTTATTCCATTCTTTCCTTCTCATTCCATCAATTTTCCTTACGAAATCACTAAGAAACATACCTATTTTTTCCTTAGATTGAAAAATTTCACTTTTATCATCACCTCAAACCCTAAGAAGCTTATTATCACACAAGATGACCTCCTTCATATGTTATACATAACTATGCAATCACTACTCTTTGCAATAACACTCAACCATATTATATCACCAAAAAACCAACAACATATCAAGGCATTCTTAGTAAATACTCAAATTCATAGACCAATTCCGGTATTAAGAACCTTCATAGCATGAGAGTACACATTAAAACATAATTTCAAATTCATAGAATTGACTTGCATACAAAGATGCCATCAAAATATCCATTTTTATTCATATTTACAAAAGAACTCCTTCCTTTTACACAAAAACCATGTTTTTTCAAGTTCTTCATGCTTATTCATACAAGTTCTCTCCTTCTGTAGGTCCTTCACACTATTCTTGGACGTCTAAACCCTATCCCTTTTATTTTCTTCCTTCTTTCCCATTCGAATATCTCTATATTTTTGACCTAAAATGTGAGTGAGAAATAACTAATTTTCCCACCAAACCATGGTGGAGACTAACCACACATGGTGACTCGAGGTCATGGAGTGAAAACATCTTAAATACATTAAATGAGGTCCTTTTATGAACTTTTACAACCTTTCAAGACTTAACATATGCCATTACATCTTTTAATCCCGTGATTACAAATTCGTATATTCAAATGTTTATTTTCGAGGAAACTCCAAAATGACTAGAAAATACACATGGAGGGACTCAAGATGGATAACAAGGGTTCCTAAACACCGATAAGACTCCTAAGACCTACTACAAGCCAAAATTCATTACAAACCAAAAAATTCTTATATACATGGTTGATGCTCCCGCATCATATTTTTACTTTACTATCCCAAAGTGTGTTCAAGGGCGTACTAGAAACAAGCAATTTGGTTGGCGGTATATGGAGAGAGTCATTATACATTCTATGTGCCTTGGTATACCTTACGCCATTTTACTCTACCTATTACATCCACCTTTAGACCTACCTACAACACCTTTAGATCTCTTTTAGATGACCTTCACTTCTTCTCCTAACTATTTTCTTCAATTCTACCTCCTACCCCCTCATGCTAAAAGTTTTTATTCGGCAACATAGATAATGGTCGATCGATAACCTCGACATTAATTTTTGTATTCGAATGCATTAACTATAGACTAATATATCTAGTGAATTTAGGTTATGATCCCCTACAAATATGTGTCATTGAGGTCATTTATCACATCATCACATATCAATAGTACTACACTCCCCCAAACTAATCTCGGGTTTAAAGGTTTAACAAAGCTTATACTTGGAATTATACTTTGGAGCATTGAGTTGCTAGGTGAAACAATAATAAGAGCTATACCAACAAGGTTTTCCAAGTATTTGGAGTCCCAAAATTGGCTTACTAAAGGTCTTCCACTTATCCTTCTTGTGATCTACCCGCAACATCTCTCTTGTGAGGTGTAGGTAAACCTACGAGTGGATAATATGATCAAGGTGTATTCAAAAGGTAAGTATCCTGAATTTTTTTGCTTACTTTACATTTGGTTTTATTGATTATAATTGAGTATCATGCATTATACTTGGATGGAGTAGCATATTGTTATTTAATTATATTATTCTCATTACCAACCCTTGCCTTACATATTCCACTTCTCTTTTTGATGTTAGTCTAGATATCTTGCATACTATATTTATTATTAAAACATAGGATCATAGTAAAACCCCATACACTATCTTAGTTAGAGGATTTGAAACCCTACAAATTTTGATAGAGTGTGGATTATTGTCTTCAAGACAGCTTGTACGAACACACATATCTAACCCAACAACGGTCAAGACAGGTTGTACAAATGTTTTGTAATCAGTCTTTGAAGAGATCCACAAGTTCATGATTGATTTAAAAGGGTTAAAAATGATGCCCCAAGCAAGGATACATGCAAGGGGAAATGAAAATGGACACGGGGTCCATGAAAAGCATTTGTGCGCAACGAAAAACACCAGGCAACCAAAAGTGCCCTAGAGTACAGACGAAGCAAGCAGCTAGCTTTTGTGAATGGTTGTGAATCCAGTGATCCGCGAGTCGTATTAATCGGGAAGATGTGAGACAAACCAACATGATATGGAGAAAATACCATGCGCAAGACACAAGTTTCAGCCGTAAGAAGCAAGTTACCATTTTGTAGGGTGTTTTACTTTTTAGGAATTTTTTGAAAAATTTTGCCTTGTTTTTAGATTTTTTTGATATATATATATATATATATATATATTGTTTTTGTTGTTTTCTCGAAACAATGTTCTATTGTTTTTGTGTTTTTCTCGAAACAATGTTCTATTGTTTTTGTGTTGTCTGAAACAATTTTCTATTGTTTTTGTGTTTGGTGAAACAATTTTCTATTGTTTTTATGTTTTCTCAAAACAATGTTCTATTGTTTTTGTTTTTTCCCAAAACAATGTTCTATTGTTTTTGTGTTTTTCTCGAAACAATGTTCTATTGTTTTTGTGTTGTCTGAAACAATTTTCTATTGTTTTTGTGTTTGGTGAAACAATTTTCTATTGTTTTTATGTTTTCTCAAAACAATGTTCTATTGTTTTTGTGTTTTGTGAAACAATTTTCTATTGTTTTTGTGTTTTCTCAAAACAATGTTCTATTGTTTTTGTGTTTTGTGAAACAATTTTCTATTGTTTTTGTGTTTTGTGAAACAATTTTCTATTGTTTTTGTGTTTTTAATAGTTTTCCAAAGCTATGTGCAGGTAACCAAGAAAGCATGGATGCCCCCAGCGTTAGGTGGAGAATATACAAGGGCAGAAGCCACGCGCTTATGAACAAGAAGGTGAATTCGTTGAGTTGCCCCCAGCGTAAGATGGGAAATAATGAAAGACCACGTCCCTTACAGGCATTTAATAGAAGAAGGCAAAGCCGGATCAAGGCCGGACTAGATGGTGTGCGCAAGGAAACTCGAAGGTAGAACCAGTGTCTAGGACAAAGACAACTACCCTTCTAATACTGTAGATGCTTGTGAACAACGAATCCTCCCGAGGCACCGGAAACCGCCACCCAAGGACTTGTCCAAAGTGCCACAATTACGTGGTTCTCACTAGTGGACGACCTGCTTTCTCTTTTTCTTTTTGATGTTTTTGATTTTTTTGATTTTTTTGATTTTTTTGATGTTTTTATATTTTTTTGTGATTTTTATGACTTTCTTGTGCCATGTTTAGGCATAAAACCTCTTAAGATGCATGGAATTCATGGGCTCCCAGAGCTCATCACCATTAGGGTGAGCCAACTTGTATGCCCCTGTGCCATACTTGGCAACTATGACATAGGGTCCTAACCAGTGTGGTTCGAACTTCCCTTTCTTTTCTCGCTCTGCTTTGGTGTTGAATCTGGTTCTCCTTCATAACTAAATCACCCACCTCAAACCGCGAGGATGATTCTCTTGTTGTAGTTGCGGGAGATTCTGTGTTGATATACTTTTAGGTGATCAAGAGCGCGAATGCACCTCTCATCCAGAGCTCTAACTCACCAATCTTGCCACTCGGTAATCTTCATCCTTATCCAAATAGTCCCAAGAGAAATTCACAGGATGGGAGTTCAATCTCTAAAGGGATGATAGATTACATCCCAAACACGAGGAATATGGCGTCGCACACCCGTAGGAGTGCGAATTGATGTTCGGTAGGCCCGAGGGCCGGGTGGATTTGTAGGTGCCGCAGTTTCGACCGGTTTGCTAACCATCTTCTCCATTATCCTTACCAAAGTCTTGTTTGTTGCCTCAGCTTGTCCATTACCCTGAGGGTAATATGGCGTGGACCATTTCAATCTGATTTGGAACCGTTGGCAAAGACCTTTCACAGTTTTGTTCTTAAATGACTTCCCATTATCTGTGACAATGGCTACAGGGATACCATATCAATGAAATAATGTGATTCATGATGAATTTAGAAATCTGTGCTCCTGTGACATAGGTTAAAGGGACACCTCCACCCATTTTGTAAAGTATTCTGTAGCTGTGATGATATGTGTATGACCATCAGATGAGGTAGGAGTAAGCTTCCCTATTAGATCAAGTCCCCACTTGGAGAATGGCCACGGGGTAGTGATTGGTTGCAATGGTTGTGATGGAGCATGGATGAAATTTCCATACTTTTGGCATAGCACACATTTTCTAACATAATTACAACAATCAGTTTCCATGGTGGGCCAATAGTAACCTACTCTTAACAGTTTCTTAGCCAAGACCATTCCGTTTGTATGTGCTCCGCATACTCCTTCGTGTACTTCTTTAATTGCCTGGATTGACTCTGCACATCCAGACAACGTAATAGATTCCCATCGTAGCCATGACGATAAAGTGTACCTCCTAACAGGGTGTAACAGGCTATTTGGCGAATTAGGCTCTGCTTTTCAGAGCGGGAGATTTCGGGAGGGAATGTACTGTCCTTAAGATAGGTGAAAATGGGTTCATACCATGGTGAATGGGGACCAACAACCTCACAAGCCAAGCAAGATTCTGGCATGTCATACGCGGGCTGGCGTAGATTTTCTACGAAGAATGGCATATCATTGTTCCCTGGCGGAATACGAAGCATAGATCCCACCGTTGCCATAGCATCTGCCGATCTATTCTGCACTCTTGGGATTTTCTCAAAGGTAATGCGCACAAAATACTCCTTCAGAGTTTCCACCAACTTCTTATAAGGTATGAGCTTGTCATCCTTAACTTTATACTCATCATTAACCTGTTTGATGATTAGTTGTGAATCACCTACAACCTTCACATGTTGAATATTCCACTTGATGGCTAGCTTCATCCTAATGAGTGCTTCATATTCCGAATGTTGTTCATGCAGGGAAGGCCGGTAGAAAGCTTTATGGTATAGGATCACCCGAAGGAGTAATAAGGACCACTCCCGCACTTGAACCATGAAACGTAAAAGATCCATCAAAATGTATCCACGCCATCGGCGATTCTTCAATGTAGAGCAAAGATGCATCCGGCGAGATCCGGACTCAAAGGTTATGTGCTTTGCAAAGGTGCTTCCGCTTATGGTCGCAAGTACTTCTCCTTTAATTGATTTTTGATGGACAAATTCTATATCAAACTCACTGAGTAGAATGATCCAATTAGCCATTCTACCTGTGAGGGCAGGTTTGGACAACAAATACTTGAGTGGGTCGACCTTGGATATGAGCTTGGTCTTAGTATTTAGCAGGTAATGGTGAAGTTTCTGAAAGGTAAAAACAACGGCCAAGCAAGCCTTCTCAATCTGAGGATAATTACGTTCATAGGCGATGAGGGTGTGACTCAGATAGTACACTGCTTTCTCTTTATGGCTAAGGTCATATTGGGCGAGCAGTGCACCAATAACATATTGCGTAGCGGAAATATAGAGCAAAAGTTGTTCTCCCGGAGTGGGAGGCATGAGGACAGGTGGATTAGCTAGGTACTGTTTAAGCAAAGCAAAGGCTTGTTGTTGCTCAGGTCCCCAGATGAAAGTGATGTCCTTCTTAAGCAAATGAGTGAATGAGTGACATTTATCTGCAAGCTGGGAGATAAAGCGGTGAATGGCTTGAATTTTCCCTTGCAAGCTACGCAGTTGCTTGATATTCTCAGGTGGAGGCATTTCTGTGATGGCAGATACTTTAGCAAGGTCTACCTCAATACCTCGTCTTGACACGATGAAGCCTAATAGTTTCCCAGATAGCACACCAAAGACACACTTCTTTGGATTTAGCCTGACTTTGTATTCACGTAGGCGTTCAAAGATATGCCGCAAAATGATAGGATGTTCCTCTCTTGTTTTGGACTTTCCCAGGATGTCGTCTACATAGTCTTCCATGATGTCATGAATCATATCGTGAAATATTACTGTCATGGCCCGCTGATAAGTTGCTCCCGCATTCTTAAGGCCAAATGGCATCACCTGATAACAGAAGGTGCCCCAAGGAGTTGTGAAAGCTATTTTGTGTTGGTCTTCCTCAGCGATCTTAATTTGATTATAACCCAAAAGCCATCCATAAGTGATAGCATTTCATACCCTGCGGTTGAGTCAACAATCATGTCAATGTTGGGCAACGGAAAGTCATCTTTAGGGCAAGCTTTATTGATGTCCCTAAAATCATGCAAATTCGGATACCAATAGGTTTCTTACGACAGAACAATGTTCGATATCCATTCAGAATAATCAATTGGCCTGATGAATCCTACTGCAAGCAACCTTTCCAACTCTTCTTTAACTAACAAGGCCACTCTTGGGTGCATCTTTCGAAGCTTCTGTTTGATAGGCTTAGCGTCTGCATGCACAACCAAGTTATGCACGACCAAAGTTGGATCTAAGCCGGGCATGTCTTTGTAAGACCATGCGAACACATCAATAAACTCTCGCAGTAGCATAGTGAACGTCTTTTGTTCTCTGGCTGAGAGTGATGCTCCCAATTTTACTATCTTGGGATCTTCTTCAGTACCAATATTGACATCAATGGTTTCTTCAACTAACAATTTTGATAAATCCTCCATACGCGTGGGATCGGGAGGTAGGTTGAGATCTTCATCCAAGGATGTCTCTACGAGATTTTCATCCTTGGCGTGGTCACTTTGTTTGTCCTTTGATTTTATTATTTGTTTGTCAGCCAATGCCTCAAAGAGGTTTTCACTGTGTGACTTGGACTTTGATTTTTTCTGAGGCTTTTCTTTAGAACTCTTGCCCTCGCTTTTCTTTAAATTTTGCTAACCACAAAGTTCAGCCTCCTCGCCGAAGTAGGCGCAGTGTCTAAGTCGATAAAGAAACCCTTCTTGTGATCTCCAATGGGAATTGTATCCCTTATGCCCATGAACTCTACAATAGCCTCGTCATTCTCGAATAAATCTAGTGGCACGTGACGTTGTTGGTCCCATTCAACAAGGGAGGGGTATCTGAAGGTCAAGGGTTGGTTCATTGGGGGTGATGGTTAGGGACAGCATTATTCATGAAAAGGTTTGTGGAGGCAAGATCCTCATATTGGCTACAATAGGAATCCGTATCACTGTCTAGATAATCAGAGCTATCCTCATGCTCTAAACAAGTTGCATCTTGATCGTTGGGGTGTGCTCCATAAGGGCGAATCCGAATGCCATATCTTTCTGTTTTGAAATGTGGAAGAGGGACTGGTTCTCTTTGTCCTTGTTCATTCCTCCCACATCATAGGCCTTTGTAGCCCATGGAGTACATCATTCTCGCTAGATTTTTCATATTCAGGGTTTGATAACAAGATGGTGAGTGTCCTCGGGGACCCAGTAGTAGGTGGATCAAGTAATTTTTCCTCAATTAACAAGCCTCCGGTAGGAACGACCCAATAGTATGTTCCTCTCTAGGTCTCCCAAGCGGTAGTTGGGTCGACCTCTAGTCTTGGGCGACAAGGAGAGGTCTGAAACCAAGAGCGCTTGTTGTACATTATACTCCCCATAGCCATATTCCAGAATTTTCATCTCCCATGAATTAAATGGAGATGTTGAAGTAGATGCCCCATGAGTCACGAAGAACTAAGAGAATTTGAATCTACTCGAGATTCCATGGCCTCAGAATGAAGAGGGACAGCTATATCTGTGGAGGGACATGCATATGTACCCTTTCGTGCAAAGCTATTAAGAGCTCTACAATGAGCAAAGGGCTCGAGTCTCCCGGTATTATTCTTATCGTATGTCCCTCATGCTTCACTTGATGCATTGATGAAATGTTGATGGCACTTTGCTTGCATGGCATGGATCCATGGTCGGCCTAGAAGCATATTATATGGAAGTTCCAAGTCTAAGACATGAAAATTTGTCTCGATGGCAAGTGGGGCCCACCTCCATTGGCGCGTAATGGTGCTCGCCGACTCTCTTTCCGCGTTGTCATATGCGGTGATAGTGATGATATGGGACTCAAGATATGCCTCTGTATGTCCCAATTGTTTGACCAACTTAACTTAAGCGTGCGAGATATTCAATCCCGATCCATTGTCCACAAGCACCGTTTGATTTTCCTGCCCCGCGGTGATAACTACCTCAATGTATAAGGGAAGATTATGTGTAGGATTCTCGGTAGGGACCTCCTATGGTTGAAAGTGAGATGCTCACCGGGCGCAATATTTGCCACCGCGGCTTGAAGGTATGCGGGATCGACTTCTAAAGGCACTCCCGACCCCTGAAGAGTTTGATACAAAATGTCCTTATGCACATTAGATATCTTGAGAAGATCTAAGATCGAGATCTTAGCAGGTGTCTTCTCAAGTTGTTCTAAAAGGTTATATTTACCAGTTTGCGGGGTCAACAGAGAGGGTTCTGGAATCACGAGGCGGGCACGCCTTATTCAGTAAGCGCACAGTCCTTTCCCTTGATCCGGATGGTATTGACACGGTCAGCAGGGGAGCGAATACATCCGATAAGTGAATCGTAATGATTGTTATCTCTCTTGGTATATAAGTAATTCGTGGCTTTATAGGTTTGGGATGACTCCCCCGATCCGGTTTTGCCTTTTCCGACTTATCATGCTTGGGAAAGGTTCCTTATAAATCCCCATTTTCTCTTAGGTGTTTGCGTGGCTAGGGTTATCCACCTCTATCTCCCTGTTGTCAATGAGGTCTTGAATATAGTGGCGAAGTCGCAAACATTTGTCTGTTTTATGACCTTTAACACGATGCATTTCGCAGTATTCATGCTCCTTATACCATGAAGGTTTAGGAGTGTTGTCATCGAACGGTTGTGTTGTAGGATAGGTCATCATGTGGGCCGCATCCAACTATTTTAGTATGACAGACAACGGCTCATTGAGGGAGGTGAATGTTCTTCACTTTGGTGGTGGTTGAATTGGGCCCTTGGTCAGTTTAAAAGGTTGACTGGTTTGGACCGTTTGAACACGTTTGGAATCAGTGATTCCGTCTCCCACCACGTTTTTGTTTTTGTTAAAGATCTTTGGCTTTTCAGCGGGTTTGACACTTTGGTTGTCTTTAGATTGGGTTTTGAGGGTGCCTTTGGCAATGAGAGCCTTTTCTATTTGAATCCCTTTCTCGATAACCTCCTCAAAGGTGCGGACACAATGCATTTGGAGGTGGAAAGCTATATCTGGGTTGAGATTAGGGATGAAAATACTGACTAGCTGCTTCTCAGGGAAAGCGCAAGGGAAGCGATTAGCTATCCCTCTCCATCATTGGAGGAAGTTGGCGAAGGTCTCATTTAGGCGTTGTTTTGTGCTGCACAAGTCTCTGCCATGGTGACGTCACTCTCTATGTTATATGAGAAATGACGCACGAATCTTTCCGCCAATTCTGGCCAGGTGAAAATTGATCCTCGTGGCAAGCGCGTAAACCATTCTAATGCTTGACCTCCGAGACTCTTAGGAAAAAGTCTGATGAGGTAATTATCACTATAAGACACCTCTTGACATGCCATGTAGAAATCTTTAACATGATCCCTTGGGTCTCCCTTTCCTTTGTATTTGTCGAACTTTGGCATATCAAATTTCTTTAGAAAGGGTTGAAGGGTCATTGTCTTGTCAAAAGGATAGGGGCATAGTTCTTCGTATTGGTATTTCCTAATACTCTCTATATTGCTTTCTTGTATGCTCATGAGCGTTGCTTTCATAGATTTTACTTCTTGTGTGAGCAATTGTTCTTTAGTGGGAGAAGCGGGGATGTGTACATGATGATACCCTGTGTCTTCTTCTCCTTGGTTTTCTCGATGGAGTTCGTGGATCCTAAACTTATGCTTTGACTTTTGAACGTTTTTGTTTGTGTCTTTCTTGCACTGGAAAGTAAGCAAAGCTATTTGTCGGCTTAAGTTCTTGAGTTGTTGTTGGATTGTGACTTGGTTTGTGTCTTCTTCTTCTAAAGGTTCCTCCTCTTCGTATTGTGTAGGTTCTTCCCCTGTCTCATGTTCTATCTTGTTTCTTCGTGGCACTTTGATGAGGGGTATTCTATGCCCTACCACTTTATCATTTTCTGCGTAAGAAGTGGAAGCATGTCCGCCTGTTAAAATATCTTCCATATTGATAAGGGGGTGTTCCTCCTTAGTAGTGTCATTTGTTTGTAGTATTGGTTCCTTCTCAATGGGTAATTTGGCCCCTAATTCCATGACCCGTGCCAAAACTCTATCTTTGTTTCTAAGGAGAAACTCATCTAGTAGAGTGGGGTCAAAATCAAAGTCTGCGTTCGGTGATTCTAATTCATTTCCACTATGATCAACCATCTCTTATGTTTCCTTTTCTCGAGAAAATAGTGGTCCTACATCGTGTCCGATAAATGGGTTTGACCCTTGTCTGTTAGAGGTTTCCCAAGCTTGCACCTGTTGTTCCTCATATGTTTGTTTCTTTAACCCTAGACGCATCTTGGGAGCCATGTTTTTGTGATAAATTTCACTAAGGTAAGTTATAGATTTGTTCAAAATTCAATGTCTACCCCTAAGTGAAACACAAGATGTACGTGTTAAGAGTAAATTAACAGTGTGAGAATACCAATGTGATAAAGTGATAAATTCACCAATGAAACAATCGTTTGGTACCAAAACCTAATCAAATGAAATACTTCCTAGACTACGCTCCAAAGTAATTTACGACGCCAGATGATTAACAAGATGTCTCCACTTATGCCAAGTTCAAAGGAATGAACAAGACGTAAGTAAATACATGAAGTTAAATGCGATCTTCCAATCAAGATATATGATGAGCAAGACCAAGTCGATTAAGACCTATATCTCAAAAAGTGCCAATTACCATTTGTGAATGACACAACAATATCACTAAGATATGTTAACCCACTTTGCAAGAAAGTGAAGTATTGATATCGAGGTGTTATTGATATAACATGCACAAATGGTAGTGCTACTAAAGCACCTTTTGAAATCGAGGTAATAATAAAATCAACAAAAAAAAGCTCAAAGTATAGCTAGGAATAGTTAAGAATGTGTGCAATGTAATCAGTCAATATAGGTATTTATGTCAAGTTTACAAGAAACAAGACGTAAATATCGAAATTCTAATGATACGAGACAAACAAGTTAACTCCTCTATGGAAGTCCGCAATGATGAACCACGCCTAACTACTGATGACGATCTTGACGTGGGTATCAAGATCACAATGGCTACCAAATGACGTGAAAACACCTCCACTCATTTTAGACGTTTAACTAACCCAACCGCAAACATGGATGGGCGTAAACGAACATAAAAGTGAGAGAAATAGTCGAATGGCAACACAAAGGTAATCACACATCTTTTGATCAACAAAGTGTCAAAAGAATATGAAGGAAATAAATCAAGAAAAAAAGACGAAAGATGCTAGTCTCACTTCGGCGAGAGTTTCGCCTCATACTAAGGCAAATAAAAACTAGGCGAAAGTAACACGTCACACGTTTCTCAAAAGAAGGTTCACAACTCAACACCTTTTTTTAAAATGGTCAAAGTGGGCTCTGGCCAAAGTATATTCTCCTAGGTGGTTCTCTCGCCCTGGGTGTTCAAAGTTGCCACGCGAGTGAGCGCGATTTACCCAAAAAGTCACACCGACTAGTTTGGGAGTATCTCGGCTTTACTTTACCCCCTTTAAGAACAGGTAGGCAACTAGTGTGTCTACGTGTACTATCACCTTTGGGTCGCCACACACGAACAACCCGTAACTCTATCTCACAAAGGAATCACTAGTCAAGTAGGTAATGCGGAGCACTTCCCGTTTCGTCCCACAAGGTTCCCTCTTGCGTGGACTACTTTGGGGTTCCCGGAACCACCCCATTATTGTAGCTTAAGGCGTTATGCCAAAGGGGTTATGTTCCAGGTTGAGCGGAGAGGGACGTACCCTTTTCCGAAACCCTCAATACGGTGTTTTGAATATGTTGTTCTTTTTATCTTGTTTAATTAGGTGTGGTTTGCTTGAACACCTTTTGCAACTCCGTATAACAACCGTATTAGTAGTTTTTGATTTCGTTTTGATTCCTCCTTTCTTTGTGCGTTTTTAGGTCTTGCACTCAAGCGTTAGTAGTTCTCCAAGAAAATCACATTATTTAAAAGAGGATTAGAAGTTTCTTTTGATTCTCAAGATCATCCAAGGATGCAAGAGAAGAGCATACACAACAAATAATCCAACTAAAAGTAAAGAAAACCTTTTCCATCAATGAACCATACAAAATTCTTGATAAATGTTCATTCCTTTAAACCAAAAGTGAAAGATGAAGTTTTCAATTTACCAAATGTTATAAAATGAAGATTAAAGTTGCTTTTGATTCTCAAGATCACCCTAAGGTGCAAGAAAAGAGCATACACAAACTTTATCCCAACTATATAGAAATGAAAAACTTCAAATCAAAGGACCATTGAAAAATGTTTTGTAAAAGGTTCATTCCCTTAAGCAAAATGAATAATCAAGTTTCCAAGTTTAATCCCAATGTTAATAAGATAGATATCAAAGTTGTTTTTGATTCTCAAGATCACAAAAAGGTGCAAGAGAAGAGCATACACATGCTTTGGTCTAAATCGAGTAAGCATGGAAATACAACATTTATCAAAATATTAGACATGTTAGAAAATGACCAGTTTTAAAATAATAGAAAAACCTACAACTTCTGTAAGTGTAAATCTCGAATTTATGTTTTCATTGCATAGTTAACTTCAATACCTTTCCAACGCAAAAAAAATGGAGTCATTTCGAGGTCGGGAGCAAAAGTTATGGCCTTCGGAAGATGGGTTACGCATATGCTCTTATGCTCATGGGTATGCACTTGACATGCACTTAAAAAATGTCAAAAAAAACGTCCCTTAATATGCAAAATGGGCAAATTTTTCCAACCAAGATTCAATTTTGACAACAACCCATCACATTAATATATGAATAGAAGACTCAACGCTATCAAACATTAACATACATGCTCAAGAATTTAAGATTTTCAAGAAATTGACAAAACTAGCATGTAGAATGATGAAAAAGTAAGCTCTAAAAATGAAAACATGATGAAATCTTGAAATTTTCTCACCAAGATTAAATTTTGACAGCAACCCACCACATTAATATGCAAATATAAGACTCAAGCACTATCAAACACTAAGCTACATGCTCAAGAATTGAAAATTTTCAAGAAATTGACAAAACTAGCATGTAAAATGTTGAAAAAGTAAGCTCAAAAATGAAAACATGATGAAATCTTGAAATTTTCTCACCAAGATTAAATTTTGACAGCAACCCACCACATTAATACGTAAATAGAAGACTCAAAGACTATCAAACACTAACCTACATGCTCAAGAATTTAAAATCTTCAAGAAATTGACAAAACTAGCATGTAGAATGTTGAAAAAGTAAGCTCTAAAAATGAAAACATGGAGAAATCTTGAAATTTTCCCCTCAAGTCCAATTTTGACAGCATTTCACCTCCTTCATACCTACAAGGAAGACCCAACACATGCAAACTCAACAAAACATGTTAAAAAAATAAGTTAGATCAACATGTGTAAAAGAGGTTAGTAACCAAAAATAAAACTTAACTACAAAAACTTGAAATTAAGTGCAAAGGACAATGGAGTAAGTCCCACCGGCGTGCCAAATGTGTGCATGTATACTTTGCTTAATGCTAAATCAAATGAATCAAGAACTACCACCTAAAATAGTTCTACAATTTAGCTAAAACAAAGCATAAACACCATCATGATAAGAATTAAACAAGGGTTAGATCTTTAGCATTCATCAATACAAACTTTGAAACTAACAATGTTAAATATCTAAACTCCTCTATTCTCTAACAACCAATAAATGAATGGACCTAAGTAAGCTCCATGGCTATCAAAATAGTTGTCCTTAATGCTCCAAGAACCTAGGAATGGGGGCTAATCAAAGTTGGGCTCTGAAGACCCTTTTGACACCTCCCATATGACCCAAGCACTTTAAGAAAGATGGCTTAACTCTTCAAGATGATGAACTTTCAAAAGGGCAAGGTGCAAGCTCTTAGTCTCTTTGTTATATGCTTTGCATTTGCTCTCTTAGAAAGTTTAGGTGTAAGTAAAAGGTAGGTGGATGGCTCTTTATATAGCCCAAAGGATAAAGAATTCAACACATTCTCATGAATGTGGGATAAAGGTAAAACATGATTAGGAATGGATAAGGTTGCTTTATTAAAGGTAACCTTACTTTAGAAGGGTTTAATACATGTTTAGCAAGTCATGGGAGTTGGGGGTATTTTAATTAATCAAAGGTGATTAATTAATAGGTAGGTGTAAGCTTATAGAAGCCAATTAGAGGAATATTAGTGTAATTTAGGCTATTAGAAGGGTATTAAATCAATTAAATATTGATTTATTGGTTAAATGGAAGGGAAAGCTAATTAATTAATAATAATTAATTAGTCTAGGTAGAAGGGGTGATTTATTAACGGAAGGTCGTTAATTAGGGTATTTGTTGGATAGGAAACTTAATTAATTAGCTTAGTGTAATTAATTAATGATGATATGAGGGAAAATGAGTGCCTTTGACGATATGTCGTTGATTTGCGAGAAAGGGGATAATTAGCACAATTTAAGTATTTAAATTGCTTGGGCATAATTATAGGTGTCTACAACTTTACATTTGGTTTTATTGATTATAATTGAGTATCATGCATTATACTTGGATGGAGTAGCATATTGTTATTTAATTATATTATTCTCATTACCAACCCTTGCCTTACATATTCCACTTCTCTTTTTGATGTTAGTCTAGATATCTTGCATACTATATTTATTATTAAAACATAGGATCATAGTAAAACCCCATACACTATCTTAGTTAGAGGATTTGAAACCCTACAAATTTTGATAGAAGTGTGGATTATTGTGTTCAAGAACCATGAATCATACAACTCTTGGTTTCTATCTTGGCTTGTGTGTTGGTCCTCTGATTATATATATATATATATATATATATATATATATATATATATATATATATATATATATATATATATATATATATATATATATATATATATATATATATATATAGACACGCGCGCAAATGTGTGTGTGTGTGTGTGTGTGTGCTGTTTGTGCATGTGCGTGTGTGTGTGTGCGTGCGTGCGTGTGTTCGTGTGTGTGCGTGTGCGTGTGCGTGTGCATGTGCGTGTGCGTGTGCGTGTGTGTGTGCGCGTGCGTGCGTGTGTGTGTGTGTTGAGATGAGAAAGATGATAACCATATTGAATTTCTTAGCCCACATATTTTTAGTGAACCTAACATGAATTTAAATCCATTGTTGATTTTGTTGATTAAGTCATTTTCACATTCATTTTTATCTCCTTATATTATTATTTTCTCTAGCTTCTAATATTAAACTTGTATCTTTCTTATTCATCTCACATAACATATGATTATGTCACCTCTTAAGATTTTTCTAGCAATACTTTGTTGGTGTGACTGGTAATTTTCTATCTTTTATTCATTTATTATATGTATTGCTGAACCTCACTAGGTGAGTCATCTCACTTAGGTGGGAGCATGGATCATAGGTGTCATATTAGCTATGAAGAAGAGGAGTTGCTTTCGGAAAGGGAAATTATCTCCTATGACACACACTTACAATATGACATATTTTGTCATGGAATCATCATACGTGTAAGTGTGTGTCATATGAGTTACTTTACCTTTCCGTAAAATAAATCCTCTTCTCCGTCATGGAGGCATCATTAGCTATACATTGGAGTTACTCAATACTACACTATATGTACACCTATCTTCTTGATCTATGAGTATGGATTGAGTCTTGTTTTCCTTAATGCATGCACATTGGTTTCATGGTTGAGCTCTTGTTTTGAATATTGAAGCTACTCCATCCCACGGTTGAGTGCAACTCCTTGATGTGTCTGATTCCCTCCGTGTCTTCGTCCTTCCTCCCTCTATCATGGTATCGAGATCTCGGGATTAGAATCATGTTGTTTACTACTGGTTTGCTTACTACTCTCCACCTTTTAGTTTCATGTGTAAGCTATCAATTCTTTCTTTGTGCTCTATTTGAATTTTTCAAGGGATTCTTGTGGTTGGTTTATGTGTTGGGTTGTGATCCTTGCTTTAGTGTTTGTTGTGTTTAGGTTCATGTTAAAAATGCAAGTTTGAGGTTTGATGTTTTGTTTCTTGAAAGGTTGAAGTTTGTTCTTAAGATCCAACTCGGCCTTAACTTACCGAAATGGGAACCAAGCTGAACAAACAACTCGCCTTGCATTGCTTAACTGGATCGTTCCTTTTTTTCGGTCATCGATCTTGCATTGATTTAACGGTTCATTTACTTGTTGGCTTTGGCTCGATCTGCTTATGCTTCACTATGTATTGTTTTCTTGATGACCCCATTTGAATTGTTCCTTCCAAATGACCCACTCTCTGCTTTCGTGTTGGTGTTGGATACACTTGGCTTCCACCTACATTGGATTGACCACTCACTCCATTCACATTGGCTCGTTGCTCATGTCGACCGCACTATTAATGGCTTTTTTTTTTTTGGTTATGTATGCTCCATTGGTGTTGGAATGAGCCTTCCTACAACTCTACATTCCCAAGCTTGCTCATGCACCCATTGCATGTGTGCGGATCTTCTCACCCCCTGTGGTGTTGTGTTCGATCCCTAGTTGTCTTCTCCTTGCTCCATCTTTGTTCATTCTTTGTAGGATTCCTAGGCATCGATGGTTTCATTGCCATGTGGAGACCCATCGCGTCTTCATAACCTTTGACTGCAGTTACACATACCAATTTAAATTCCTTCGACGCTCTCTCGTCCGCACACGTGGACCCATAACTCAACACGTGGTCATTTCACTCTACTCAATGGTTTCGTTTGACATGACTCACCCGACCTCAAGCCGACGTGGCATGAACTACCCTCGGTATCTCAAAGACATCCTTGCATCAACTCGGGCATAGATTGATGACATCACACCCAAAATGGCCAACTCGAGGACCCGCTCAAATCTCATTCACCCCATCTCGGTCAATGCCCTCTCGGCTCACCAAGTGAGTTGGCTCTCCTTCACCCCAAAAAAAAATTTCCTTCTCCATTTTTGTTGGTTTTAATTACAAATTAATTAACATTAATTAGTCTCACCTTCAAATAAGAAACAACAATTTTTGAGGAAAAAATATCCTTTTTTTGGGTGTTATTATAGCCTTTGAGGGCCCCACCTTTTGACCCCCTTTTCAACTCCACATTCAAGAGGGTGTTTTTGTGGTTCCTTCCTTTCACATTCTCCTTTGCACACATTTTTTTGCCATGGATCCCAATGCAATTCCCTTGCTTACCCCTTTTAATTATCACGAATGGTTGGATGCTATGTATTTCGCCTTGAAAAAATAAATAATTCTTACGGATAACCACGATTGCAAGCCAAACCTAAGATGATGTAAAAAAAAGAAAAGTGGTTTGACAAACATGATGAAGCCATTGGACTTTCGTTTCTTGAACTACGCTTCTATATTACCTCTCTAAAAAAATCCAAGGAATTTTTGGATGCCTTAGACAATTTTTTTGGGAAACAAGATGAAATGAGAGGGCATGAGCTAGAAAATGAGTTAATTAGCCTCAACCCCAGTAGTTTTGATACCATTTAGGATGTATTCACCAAATTCAAATATCTTAGATTGCATTTGGTAGCTTGTGGAATAGAAAAAAAGGACTTGCAGTTCATTCTTTCTGTCCTTGCAAAACTTGGTCCCGAATACTCTATTTTTGTCTCTACCTTCCATGCAAAAAAAGGGAACTTGGTAAAATTTGGACTATGCCCTCACTTGATGATTTTATTGTTGATTTGATTAGGGAACATGATAAGATGATTTAGATGGGCACTCTCAAATCCACAAAATCCCATGCTCTCATTATTGGACAAGAAAAACAAAAGTCTTCAAAAGAGAAGAAACAAAACAAGGATCACAAGAAAAAGGAACAACCTAAATCCAACTCTTCCACTTCCTTTTCTAGTTCTAAACATCCTAAAGAACGGATCAAATTTGACTACTACACTAGCAGCCATGATGAAGAAAAATGTTTGAAGAAAAGATTGATCTCCTCACAAGTCTTCTTGAGAAGCACAACATCAGAGTTCTAGATTCTCTTAAATTATCTTCATCAACTCACAAATGTTCTAAGGAGAAAGACAATGAAAAAGGGAAAGTGAAAGAGAAAGAAAAAGAAAAAGAATCAAATAAGGAGAAACCAAAGGGAAGAGCTTTAGTGACAGTTGTGCCACCTACTCCTACATGGATCATTGATTTGGGTGTAACTCATCATATGGCCTCATCAGATATTGAGTTTGCTTCATTGGAGCCATGTGACATGTCTTCTATTCAGCTTGGTGAAAACACTACTACACATGGGTTTTCGAGAGGATCTGTTGAAGTGAGTGGTGGTACTTTCAACAATGTTCTTAGTATCCCTTCACTTTTAACTAATCTCCTTTCAGTTTATCAGATCACTCACCTTGGACAGGCATGCGGTTGAGTTCACTCTGGATTTAGTTTATGTTAGAGAGCTACATAGTGACACTATTGTTGCAGTTGGTATAATTGATCATCACACTCGATGTACTCCTTATCTCACTTTTCTCCTCCTTCATATTCTTCATCCGACTCACCTAGACTTGATACTTCTGATCCCACTTCTGATGTTGAGGACATCTCTTCTAGCATAGTTTATTGTCATGATGATGGGGACCCACCTCCACCATCCACTTATCACTTTCCACATCTTGAGGAGTTATCTCTTGATCCACCTACTTCTGGTCCACTGTAGGCTCTTTAAGGAGTAGGTACTATGATTCAAGACTCATCAGGCATTGGGCACACTTCTTCACAATTTTAGGACATTCCACCTTCCTTCTTCACCACTACTTTGTTTTGGGATCACCATTCCTTCATGGAGTAGTTGACACTTCTACCTCACATACAAAGCATTGTTCCTTGGATTGGAACAACACCTTTTTCCTCTTCACTTAGTACAGGGTGGCTCATGACTGGTTCATCTTCTTAGGAGGTTGGATAGCACTTCTTCTCTCCTTCTTCTTCTTAGTTGTTTAGGGAGTTTTTCTATCTCTTGTAAGTGGATGTTTTTCCCACTAGGTTTTCCTTCACTACTTGAGATTTTTTTTGTGCATGGGTACCTCATCAGGCTTAGTTTTTAGGACCCATTTTTCATTCTATGTGTGTTTTTTTGACTTACCTTGCCTCATCCTAAGTTATGATGAAGGGGGTATTGGTGTGAGTGGTAATTTTCCATCTTAAATTCATTTATTAGATGTATTGTTATCTCACTAGGGAGTCATCTCACTTAGGTGGGAACATGGATCATAAGTGTCATATTAGTTATGAAATATTCCATCATGGAATCTATCATATGTGTAAGTGTGTGTCATAGGAGTTAATTTCCCTTTCCGGAAGTAACTCCTCTTCTCCATCATGGAGGTATCATTAGCTATGCATGGGAGTTACTCAACACTCCCCTATATGTACACCTCTCTTCTTGATCTATGAGCATGTATTGGAGTCTTGTTTCCCTTAATGCATGCACATTGGTTTCATGGTTGAGTTCTTGGTTTGAATCTTAAAGCTACTCCATCCCACGGTTGAATGCAACTCCTTGATGTGCACGAATTCCCTCCAAGTCTTCGTCCTTCCTCCCTCTGTCAGACTTAACCCATTCAAATTTTACATGGGTTATTCCTTTCTCCCTCTAATGTCCACCATTAAAGGGAATAATTTATGTTCATTTTTTCACAATCTCAACCTACTCCAACCATTCAATGTAATATGGTTGAAATTAACTCACTAGATTCCAAACTCATCTTGAAGGAATTGGAACACGATGTGTATGTATCTCCTAAATAGAATAAATCATATTTTTGAATTCCTCAAATTAGAGCTCCCATGGAATCAATGCCATTAAAATAGCCTCGTAAACTTTACTAATAATCCTTTTTAAATCCTTATAATATTTCTAATAATCCTCCTATTAATAATAATTATATGAACAATCCCCATCCCATTACTAGCCTAAATCCACCACTTAACAACAACCAAATGATTGTTAAATTATTTGACCAAATAGATCATATGCTAATAAATACTAATAATAAATTGACCCAAATGAAAAAACAAATATTGAAAATATCATATCAACCTCAAAAAATCATCTTACGACCTACTAATCAAAATTGTACACCTTTTTTTCCTTTGGATGCTCAAAGGAACCCAATACCTCAAATTCCAAATCATAACAAGGTTTTGCAAACATTAAAAAATGAACCTCTAGCTCCTTACATATCTTCCATGGAAATTGGGAGGATCTCACCACCTATTTTTTTATTGATGGGTCAATTGATCTAATTTCTTCATCTTAAGGCCTTTGGAAACCTCTACAAGGAGTGGATTCAAACCAATTTTAATGAATCTACCAAACTATTAGATAAAACCCTAATAGGTGATGCTTTAGAATAGTATAATAAACTTCCTTCTCATACAATCACTAAATTAGAATCCTTAGTATACCCCCTATTGAAATAATTTCAACAACTTCAACTTCTTAAAAATTCCTTTGAAAAATTTGTCAATATAAATCAATCACCTAATGAATCATCTCGTTAGTTCATCACGAGATAAAAAATATGGAAAAAATTGATTATAATCTAGATAATCAAAATATTTTTCAAATCTTTATTAAAGCCTTGGATCCCAATCTACAATATAAAGTCATTAATTATCACTTACCACATTGGAAGAGTCCTTTGAACATTGAATCCAAAAATAAATAATACCTTATGAGGGAATTTGAGAAACATTTTAAATAAATGAATAACACCTTGGATTCATAAATAATGATATCAACTCATCTCGAAATCAATCCCATTTAAGGGAAAATACAATACACTTCTTCTAATTTCAATCCACATATTTTATCGTCTCATGACCTCACCACCTTCCCTAGACCTACCATTAAATCACATTGATCCTTAAATCTCCATGCCCACATGGTATGAACCCAACCTATTCTATTGGTGGCATGTCAACATTAGGTGCTCTAATGAAATTTGTCGAAATTTCAAAAAGATCACCTTTAAAAAAAAATTGGTGTTAATTTTGGTATTGAAGCCATCGAAAATAACACCACAAGAAGTACCAATCACTTCTTAAAAGCCATCAACATCATCAAAAACAACATTCTAAACCAGTCCATAACCTTGACAAGGCATCCAAACAAATTGAGGGCACTATTAAAAGGTATTATGATAGTAAATATATTTACTCCCAATATGTGAATGCAGATAAAGTCAACTATTGAATAAATATTTCAAATAAGGATCGCATCCAAAAACCCTCCCAAGATAAGTTGTTTCTTAAGGACACTTTTGCTTCATCGTCTAATGATAAATCTAGTAGCAAACCTATTCAACCAATAAAGCATCAACGTAAGGAGCCTATTCCTTAATCTTAGGAAAAAGAACCTCAACCTAATAACAACATCATATAATCTTCAAATCTCCAACCAATTATATCACTCCTCAACCTAAGTACCATTATGGATAAAACCTCCATGGAACTTTCTTGAAGAACTTAATTATACGCCTTATTAAATCACCCTCATAAAACTTATGCATACATCTTATCATCATCGTAGATTCCTTATAGAACAACTTAAAGAATTAGAATATTCCTCAAAACTACCGAGGAAGACACTTCTAATCAACCTCTACCTAGTTTTGAGATTCAAACTACAAAAATTATGACTCTTCTTTAGGACAACAAATCATGCTCAAGGATGACATGACAAATGATGAAATTCTATTATGTGTTGATGATCCTCCTCTCTCGTATTAGTGTAATCATATGGTATATCAAAATAAGGAAGTTCCTTATGAATGAAGGTTTGAGCATTAATGTCACATCTTTTTAATTAATAAAAATCATGTGGTTTTCTAATCAAGACCTCAAGAGAACACCATTCATTTGTTGTGGCTCGGATAAAACCCATCAAAATATCATTTGATGCATTTGGATCCCCATCAATATGAAACACAAAACTATATGCACCGAGGTCATGTTCTTAGATCATCCACTCTCTTATAACCTTCTTTTAGGGAAGCTATGATCACATCACACACTAAGAGAGGTTACTTCTTAAAGCCAATTTCTTAATTTTATCTAAGGTCATGTTCTTAGATTGTCCACTCTCTGATAACCTCCTTTTAGGGAAGCTATGGTCACATCACACATTGAGAGAGGTTACTTCTTCTGGGAACCAATTTCTTAAATTCATCCATAATAATAAAAAAATACAAGTACAAGGATGATCCCAACCCATGGGACATCCCCATAGCTCATCATAAGAAGAAATTTCAAATTCCTACCTCACTAACTATGCATAATGTACCTTTTTCAAAATTCTATGACTATCAACTTATTATCCACATCACTCTTTCCAAGTTAGATGATGACAAACCTAATGAAATCTAAAATACAATTAACAAAAACAAACCGCCACAATGTATCACATATTGGATCACTCATTTTCTCTTACAAATATATTGACTTCCTCTAAAACTTAAAACTAAGATTGAGAAATACCTTCATTATAATGCTAATGAAGCCTCTTGCAAGCATGAAAAGGATCTTTATGAGATATTTTTTTGGAATTTACAAAATATTTTTAGAACATCCACCTCACTCCTAGATCCTTTAGTAACCTTGGCGTCACCACCAAAGAACCTTATAACGAAAATAATATCTTAAACCACGTTGATGCAAAAACCTACACTTTATTTCCCTCTTATGATGAGAATTAAATCATGTCTTATGTGTAAGATAGGTTCCTTGATGTTCTCCATGATTAAAAGCCCTTGGCTAAAATGCATGCCTTCAATTGTGAACCTAACATGCTTTCCTCTTCATATGATTTAAATTCTCCTCATTTTTATACTAGTGATGAAGAAGAAAATATACCTTATTGTACTCTAGGTAATCCAAAACCAATAAACACCATCTAGGTCATTGAAAAAATCTCAAAATTTCTTCAAAGCATAGTTTGAAAAACCAACTAGCTTTTAAGTGCACTGTCTCGACTTAAAAGCAGGATGCATTTTTGACAAATCAATCCTACTAGTCTACATTAGATATCCCACCTAGAAGTACGATGTCATATAATATTACATTTTCACAACATATTACATCTTCCACTCTCTAGAAAAACTCAATGCAAATTTAGCATAACATGTTATAACCAACTACATCAGCCAATCTAATCGTAGCAGAGCGCATGTTGTTCAACATCCCACCGAAACTCCCTCCAAGCCAATAGAAATCACTCTTGATGTCAAGATGATAGATTCCATGAAAATTTGACCAGAACAAAAACATAATGGTCAATGGTTCATTGATCTCGTAATAAATATCGAGTATAACAATACTTTACTTACTTTTGAAAACGATGAGGCCATTCTCGAGCTAGTCCATGCATGAGAAGACAAATTATCCTACCAACATCATAAGCTTGGTAAATTAACCAAGATACTTCCCCTTTCAGTAAATTTGTTACCAATTTTGATATGATAAGTGATGAAATATACAAACTTCCTAATGTTCCTTATCATTTCTAAGATGTTGACTCAATGTCTATGGAAAATAATATTAATGTTAAATAGAAGATGATGATAACTCCTTGTGGTCATGATAGGAGATTGTTTAACACACTTAAAAACACACCATTAAAAAATCCTTCTCAAACACAAGGAGCCCTTTGCTTTGGGTTATTCCAACATGCCTGAAATTAGTCATAAGATTGTTGTCTATAAAGTCGTTACTTATTTGGATGTCATTCTCACTCAAAATAATATAAGAACATCCTCTCTAGAAATTTATAAGTATATTCATAAAGAGATCATCAAAATTATAAACACCAAATTTATCTAACTAGTGACTATTCCGAATGGGTCTCCAATATAGTCTACGTTGGAAAAAAACTTACCTTAGCCATCCGGATATGTATTAACTTCTATAACCTCAATTTATCTTTTCCTAAGGAAAACTTTCCTCAAATATCTATTGACACCATTTTTTACACTACAACCATATATGAGATGTCATCCCTTATGGACGTATTTTTATGTTATAATCAAATTGAAATCGTTTGTGAAGACCAAATTTACATGTGAGTGGGGCACACGTTAATACATAAATATGCCTTTTGACCTTAAATGTTCCAGAGAAAATTATCAAAATTTAATGATGGACATAATCCATGGCCTTAATCCATAAAACACTTGAAGTCTATGTAGATGATTTTCTAGTCAAATATTGATATGCATAAGATCACTCTCGTGACCTCGACGAAGCTCTTGAGTGCCTTTATAAATTCAAGGTAAAATGCATCCTTTGTGTTACTCAAGGAAATATCTTGGTGTTCCTTATCTCGAATGAGAATTATATGTGGACCTCACAAAAATCAAAGAAATAATCAAAATGCCTCATTCTACATCCATTTATAACATCCAAAATTTCTTAGGAAAACTTGGGGTAGTTTGAAAATTTGTTCCCAAACTAGCTTGTCAAATGCACACTATTAACACCCTCCTTAAGAAAGGTTCCAAGTTAGAATGGAGTAGGTATTTCCAACAAACATTTTCTTCTATGAGTAAATCCTTACTTAATGTTCCTACATTATGAATTCCCTCTACCTACCATCCCCTCATCCTCTACACCTTAGCTACCCCGCTATTCGTCAAAGAAATGTTAGTAGAAGAGAATTAGAAGAGAAATAACACACAATCTACTCTATTAGTTGAGCACTCCTTGATTATGATATGCACTACACTAACAAATAGTGTATGTGTTTATTTATATATATTTTAAATTCTAAACGTTGATACTATATGTTTTATCAAACAAGCTATCTTATCATCTACACCAAACCCCTCTAACATTTATTTTACAAACCCACTTTTGTTACTATCCACATTGGAAAATGGATGACACTCCTCATGGAGTTTGACTTATAATTTTTCATGGAAAATAAGGTTTAGGTGTAAGTGATTTTTATTGATTTGCCCTTACTCCAATCCTAACTAACTCAAATATAAAATAAGTCCTTCCTTATGAAGATGTAATTATCATTGAGAACATGGATCAATACATTACCATTATAGACTACTTCCATAGACGCAATGTTGACCTCAATTTTGAACCCTCAAAGAAAGTGAATTCCAACATAACTTAATCCTAAAACTCAAGGATTTAAAATTAAAGATATTGAAGAAATCAATGTTAACTTACATGAAGATACATGAAATCTCCATTTTGATGAAGCCAAGTATCCGGACTTGGGAAAAGATGAGTTCTTATCAACACTTTGGGAATGATCCTTCCTTTCTCTATATGAAACTCTCATTCTTGGTATATAAGAAACTATTACTTCTAACATCACTTATCTACATGCTTTGGGTGATTCACAACTTTTCTACTAAAAAGTATGTGAAGAATACTCTCGTTGAAGTGAAGAAAAACTTAAATTCTACCATGAGATAGTTACCAAGTCAAGTACATAGTTTTAATGCTTTATTATCAAGTCAATTTCTTAAGATCATAACTTCATTGTTGATTCTCTAGCTTCCTCCACATCTCATTTAAAATCTATAAAGCACTTCAAGATAATCAACTCAAGGTTCAAATATGGAAATATACTTCAACCTTACGTTCCCACAATATCACTCTCATATGTCAAAAAGATGCAAATTCCATTGTATTTAGTATATCATCCAATTCTTTAAAAACCATACTTATCCCCTAACATTGACTATGTCATGTCCCTTTTTGGAGACTAATGGATTCAAAGACCTAACCTATTTTTCCTCCCGTGGGTTTAAGGAAGGAAGTGAGGGGAAGACTTGGATGACATTTTCTAAGTATATATTTTCATTATTATCAGGTATTCCTATTGAAACCAAGCACTCCAATATAAGAACTTATTTAATTAGAATATAAAGTATTTTGAGCATGTAGGCTCCAAATACAAATTATATAATTAAAAGGTACTTATTATAAGGTCGGCCATAAGTTATGATGTAGCACCCCTTATGTTTATAAAAAGTGGTTGCTTGGCCATTTGATAATCATATGTGTGAATTCTATTATTTTGGAAAGATTGTTTATGAAGCATCTCTCTCCCTCTCTTAAGGACGAAAACCCTTAGAGAGCCTTGTGTGAGGACGAAACCCTTCACCAAGACCAGGGAAGACTTCAACATGGGAGACTTCACCCCCTTGAGGGATATCTTTGCTATTGTAATCTTCATTTCCATCCCTAGATGAGTTTCCCTAAGGAGATCAAGTGGTCATTAATTGAATATGTTTGTAATTTCTTTTGGTTGTCAATGCGTATTTTCCCATTTTAAGGTGGCGTGGCCTAATATATGGAGTATCTTTGCATATTTCTTGGTTGTTCTAAGTGGAGTGACCCACCTAGCGGAGCATTTCAGTATTTTCTTGTAATAATTGAATATGGTTTCAAGATGGGAATAATATTCTCTATATTTTTAAGAGCCAATTAATGAAGTTTCATGAATTTTGGTGGTGATTTTCTATTTCTTCAAGCTCGTGGAAGTTAGCTCCAGCTTCTAGACTATTTAATTAATTTTTGTAGCTAATTTTTTTATCATAAAAATCAGATATCTCACTTCCAAGCTTATAAAAATCAGTTTTCTTGCATGATATGATTGCTGATAATATATAATGATTTTAGAGACTTAGAGGTAGCTGATTTCAAGGGTTTTGAGGGCACAAAAGTGGGTTTGAAACCCCAAAAAGGGTCACTTCTGTAGAAGGGTGTTTGTTGGTAGTAGTTAAGGGGTATTATCTATTTATTTCAATCACTAACAACCTACTAAAGATCAGAAAAGTGTTGTTCACTTCAACTTTACATAATTTTTGTGAGTTTCCAAAAAGGGACATTAAATTGGTATTAAAGCATCATCCTCTCAGCCTATGAAGCGTGGAGAACAATTCTAAAAGGATCATGAGAACACAAGGAAGGATAACAAATGCATCAGTATATGATTACCCTAGCCATCCAAAATATGCAGGGTGGTGGTTCACTCAAGGAGAAAAGGGTTTCAAGGGTTGATAAATTGACAGAAGAGTACCGAGCCCTTTTGAAAAGGATGTGTGATGCCCTTTCCTTTGAGGAATTTGTAGAATTAGACAACAAAAGAGTGGACATTAACACAAGGCCTAAAAACAAAACCACACCAAGGAGCCACTCAACTACGGAAAAACCCTTCCCTCATGAAGAAACAAGTAAAAGAGTATGTGGTGGATTAACTACTTGATGGAGAGAATGACCATCCTTCCAAGGTGAAGAAAGATGAAGATATATCATAGCAATTGGTTGCCAAGATGGAGCGGCCATTGGGAGTCCAAAACCTTAACAATGTTGCCCAAATAGAACTCTTGACGGATTCTCTGGGCAACACCACGAAGATACAAGGGTTTGAAGAAAATAGATTTGTAAGTTGTTGAAGAAGCTTAATTTATAAAGGATAAGGAGAAGGATACACAAATTTCTCATGAAGACCACCAAAGGTATGAGGATAGTTCAAGCTTGTTTCTTTCTATCATGCCATTTTATATTTATGATCATGAGCAATATGTTGGAAAAGATGACCTAGGGGCAAGTTTGATGATCCAAAGTAAATCATGGAAAAGGAGCAATCCCTATGGTGCTAAGAACGGAGAGTAATTATGATAGCATGGGGTTAATGAAGCTAACATTCAGGGTGACCTTGTTGTGAGACATGCCCATGTAATGAGGGCCTCTTGGAATGCTCATGTTAATCATTAG
The DNA here is from genome assembly GCA_018340775.1 of Taxus wallichiana var. yunnanensis. NCBI lineage: Eukaryota > Viridiplantae > Streptophyta > Pinopsida > Cupressales > Taxaceae > Taxus > Taxus wallichiana. The sequence continues at coordinate 395,961,731 of CM031237.1, read as the reverse complement.
CTTGCTGGAAATTTCAGGACAATGACATATGATAAGCCATTTCATCATCTTCTTAGCACAAATTTGCTGCATTCTATGTCTTTACAATGTTTTGAAAATCATAAAGAATACCCTACCCACCTTGTGAAGATGAAAGGTACCAAGTGGGAAGAGAAATAGTTTGATTTACAAAAATTAGGAAGTGAAATTAATAACATTCATCTTGTTGGACGATCCCAAACAACCACCACCAAGGAGCCAATCAATGGGGGTATCAACAAAGAACAATCCCAAAATTTTCATCATCCAAAGGAAGGTAAAAGTCCTTTAATGTTCTATGGATTCTAATGGTTATGCAAGTCAATCACATAATGGAGACAAATCAAATTTACTGAGGACCTATGAGGATGATATTGTGCATGAGATAAGGTAACCATTAGATTCTTTTTTGAGTGGATTTCCTAAATTAGAAATTCTAAATCAAAAGAGCGTTATAGGAAGCTCATGGTATAAGAATATTTCAGTTTTGTTGTTTGCCAATATGTCATTTCAGATTTATGGACAACTGGTTTCATGCATATTGTCTCCTCCTATATCGCTGCCATATTTTTGTCATCATGGGAAATACATTAAGAAGCATGTTGGAGACAACTATGGGCACATTGTTTCTTCTATTCAAGGCCAAGATTACCTTGGCATGGGTAGTCTTTGTAAGATCACGGTAACTATCATTTCTTGCCTTTGGATTGAAAGGAAACTTATGAGCAATCATAGAGGGTTTGTTGTGCATTCTAACCACATGGTGAAGGATCAATGTTTCTGTTAAGAAAACACTCTTGGGGGCTAAGTAACACACATGGAGACAAGATCATAGGGAATGGACCAAAGAAGATAATTCCAATTGAATACCTCAGGTGTAAAGATGGTAAGCAAACTAGATGTTATTTTCAAGATTGTATGAAACATCTTGCTATGTTTTTGTGGGACTCAAGTTACTTTTGGATGCATGTGAAGATGATGGATAATTCATCCACTGAAATTATGGATTCAGCCACATGGGAGCTTTGGGGTGTAAGTCATCTTTCTAACATGAATAAGATGAGTTTGGAAAATGTGGGTCATGAACCCCAAATCATTAGGGGAGCTATTTTAGATCTTGTCGCTATTATTTCCAACCGTTCCACATTGTAGTTGTAGCCACCGAGTGGATTTTGATCACAAGGAAGTGGTGCTCTTCTTCTAGTGACATTGACAAGGTAAGGGTAACTCTCAAGAGATGTCTGCTGACCACTACAATTCTGAACTTAAGTAATGAAGTGCAATGCTACAACCGAGATTATGTGTTTTCCCAATCTAATTGGTTAGGTTGTGCATATTTTCTAGGGACATCAATAGAGGGGCAGGTTTGAAGACATTCTTTTATTTGAAATGGTGTATAAGAGGGTTCACTCATTGAGAACAATTACGGCTAATGTTCCAACATATTTGGTATTCTTTAGGATGAAATTACAGAAAAGTATGGTTGTTATACTTACATACCAACACTCATAAGTTCTAAGTCCGAGCCAAATTTTAAAAAGATTAGGGTGGGGAAGCTTGGAAGCATCTTTGGGAGGCCAAGGTAATCATTATGACAACTATTGTATTTTTGTTTTATTCATTGTTCGCAAGCAGTTTAGTTCCCTATCCATTCTTTTGACAAAGAGAGAGGATTATCCATCCATGAGGTTGAAGGGTTTACAATCTACTATCATTTTTGATGTGTTTTCATCTATTATAAGAAAGATCACATCCATTATCCTTATGATTTTAGGGAAAAATACGTGGTTACAACTATGTATGGGATAACATGATGGAAATTGGGAACAACTAATGTTTGGAAGTATTTATGAGGGCTTGGAAAGCAAAGAGGAAGAACTAGTCATCATATCCAAAAAGCAAGAGTGGATGAAGAAGGGGACACATTTTTTCTTTGATAATTTTGCTTCATGTGTAGATATATCAAAGGAGGAGGAGCTGAGATTTGTTTGGGATCTAGGTACTTGTAATAGCTTGGGGTCAAGCAATCTTTGGAAGGGGGTCTGTCATGTACCTTTTTGGAGACTAGCGGATTCGAAGACCTTAACCCATTTTCCTCCCTATGGGTTTAAGGAAGGAAGCAAGGGGAAGACTTGGATGAATTTTTTTAAGTAGATATTTTCATTATTATCATGTATTCTTATTGGGAAGCCAAGTGCTCCAATAGAAAAACTTATTTAATTAGAATATAAATTATTTTGAGCATGTAGGCTCCAAATACAAATTAGATAATTAAAAGGTACTTATTATAAGGTCGGCCATAAGTTATGATGTAGCACCCCTTATGGTTATAAAAGGAGGTTGTTTGGCCATTTGATATTCATATGTGTGAATTCTATTATTTTGGAAAGATTGTTTGTGAAGCATCTCTCTCCCTCTCCTAAGAGGAAAACCCTTGGAGAGCCTTGTGAGGATGAAACCCTTCACCAAGACCAAGGAAGACTTCAACACGAGAGTCTCCACCCCCTTGAGGGATCTCTTTGTTGTTGTAATCTTCATTTCCAGCCCTAGGCAAGTTTCCCTAAGGAGCTCAAGTGGTCATTAATTGAATATATTTGCACTACTTTTGGTTGTCAATGCATATTTGCCCATTTTAAGGTGGAGCGACCTACTTTGTGGAGTATCTTTGCATATTTGTTGGTTGTTCTAAGTGGAGTGACCCACCTAGGGGAGCATTTCGGTACTTTCTTGCAATAATTTCATGGTTTTGAGATTGGAATAATATTCTCTATATTTTTAAGAGCCAAGTTATGAAGTTTCATGAATTTTGGTGGTGATTTGCTATTTTTCCAAGCTCGTGGAAGTTAGTTACAATTCTAGACTATTTAATTAATTTTTATAGTTGAGGATTTTATCATAAAAATCAGATCTCTCACTTCCAAGCTTATAAAAATTAGTTTTCTTGCATGATATGATTGTTGGCAATATATAATGATTTTAGAGACTTAGAGGTAGCTGATTTCAAGGGTTTTGAGGGCACAAAAGTGGGTTTGAAACCCCAAAATGGTCGCTACCCTATAAGGGTGTTTGTGGGAAATAGTTAAGGGTTTTATCTATTTATTTCACTCACTAACAACCTACTAAAGATATGAAAAGTGTTGTTTATCTTCAGCTTTGCATAGTTTCTGTGAGTCCCCAAAAGGGACAATACAAACTATAAAGAAGAAATAAATATCTACATGAAATTCTACAGTATGTGCTTAATAATGAAATTCTCTAGTATCTTAGTTTTGAAGTTACCCTAATTCGTTGTCATCGAGGATGAGATACTTCCTCTCCTTAAGAAAGCACACGAGGGAATTCATGGAGGCCATTATAGCAGAGACACAATACAACATAAAAATTCCTACATATGGGTCATCACCGGTATACTTTAAGGGTGAATGCACGTGCTTTTTCCAAGAAATGAAAACCTTTTCAATTCTATGATTACCTCATTCACTCTCCATAAAATGAGATCCAAATACTTGAAGCTCCTTGGTCGTTCACCATGCAAGGATTAAATTTCTTCATAAAGTTTTCTTATTTAGAGGAAAGACATACCTTTATCATTATGGCTATGCAATACTTCACAAATGTCCAAGTCAAGGCCATGCTCCTCAATAATGTTACTAGAGATACAACTACCAAATGTATCCTTCAATAGATTATTTTCCATTTTGCAAATCTACAAATAATCATTCCTAACGATAGTGGGAATTTCAAATGCAAGGAAATTAAACAAATTTGTGTCAAATTAAAAATTAAACACACATTCTTGACACCTTATCATCCCTAGTGTAACGACCAAAGCAAAATATAACAATAATATTCTAAAAAATCCTCCAAAAGACCATTTGGAACTCACATAATGATTGATACCTTAAGTTGTGACCCAACACTTTGGGTGTACCATGCTAACATTCGCACTGCCACTAAGCAACTTCTTTTTCTCTAGTGTATGACTCCTAAGTCATCCTACAACTAGAAGTTTAGTTACACTTCCTTTGTATTTCTCTCATGAAACCCTCATTTATGCTCTTGATTCGTTAGATGAAAAATGCTCCAATGCTCTCTAAAATAATCATCAATATAAATATTACATAACAAAACAACATATAAAATTGTTAAACCTAAGAACTATGAGATCAAAGAACTAGTCCTCAAATTGGATTACACCCATAATAAGGAGGGAGAATATGCCCAAAACTGATGGGGTTAGTATCTAATGAAATATATATTAGAACCAAGTGCTTATCTAACACAAACCAATTAAGGTCGCACCTTTAAGGAATTGACAAATGCTCAGTTCATGAAGAAATGCTATGCTTGACCTTCTTTTGTGACCTCTTTTGTACATGATTTTATTTCAGTTTGTTGTACCTAGTTAGATGTGTTTTACATAATTTTACATTCTCAAATTCAGATTATGACTTTATGTACTAGCATGGTACTAACATGTTATGCTTCTTCTTATAAAATTTAATACACAATTTTATCCATGCTTCTTAGATTCATCTTATGTTTCTCATCTTTAACTTTTCTTCTTAGCTTTACCGCCCTTTGATTCTTCCTTCTTTCTTGTTCACCTTTACATTCTCTTGGTTTTACAAGACTGTAAGAATTCATTTCCAAACCAACACCTCATAACCTACTATCTTAACATGATCATTAGTTCAAGAGATTCCTTTCCCGAATAACACCTCACAACCTTCTATTTTTACATGATTGTTAGTTTGGTTGATTCATTTCCCAACTAACACCTCACAACCTACTCTTTTTACATGATTGTTAGTTTTGTTTATTCATTCCTAACTAACACATCACAACCTACTCTTTTTATAAGGCTATTAATTAGGTTGATTCATTTCTGAATAACACCTCACAACCTCGCTTTTTTATAAGACTATTAGTTTGGTGGATCTATTTCCACTAGAAAGGCACAATAGCTTTAACATATCACTACCTACCTCTTGGTTTTTTATTCTTCCTAGATTTTTCTAACTACTTTAATTATTGGAATTTATTCTTCACTTTAGAAATCTATATTATTTCTTACACTACACCTCTTGGCTATATATTTTTGAATCCCATTGTAAGACAATAGGTCCTTCCTCACAAAACCCTACCACTTACGACTATCATATTATTACATTAGAATCCCCACCATAGTTATTCGTCTTCCAAGAAATGAATAATAAAAGTCAAGAGTGTTTTTTTGTCTCATATAATTAGTCATGCTTCTAATAGCCCAAATCTTTTAGTCTATCTACTTGTATCTCATCTACATTTTACCCTTTCTTGTTACAAAAGTTTACAATCTTTCTATTATTATATCACTCATTTATACATCATGATTGAGGCAAGCCAATCATAACTCATTATATATCTTTATTACACACCCCCTATTGGGCACACTAGGGCCAGTTTCAAGATAACACTCTTTTCTAATGTGCAAATTTAGGAGTATTTAAGTGTCCAGATTGTAGGTTATCCCCCATAACAACTAGGTGTAGGTTATTTAGTGTTTATAGTATTTCATAGCCATTTGATTAGCCTTTTAAATCCATATGGAGGAAAAAAATTCAAAAAGGTTGAAATCCATATTATGAAAAGAAAGCAAAAATAGAAAAACAAAAATTTATAAAATAAAAAATCAATAAAAAAGACAAGATATCATTTGACACACCCCGTTATCCTAGTTGAAGGCTCAAGCTCCATAATTGGCCTCATCATAGAGCATGAGTTCCTTTGGGGTGTAGTATGTTTTTATAACTAGGTAGGATGTTACACATCTGTCTCTTAGTTCTCTTGCATTTTCATGGCATTGTCTAATCCTCATATTAGGCCTATGGATCCTTAAGTGAGGTTTGAGGAATGGGGAACATGTTGTGGGAAAGTAGGGACCTTTACTCTTCTTGCATTTCATAGTGATTTAACGCTAAAAATGAATACATAAGGTAAGAGGGGTAGGGCGTTCTTATACATCTAAGGGTTAAAGGGTTAGAAATAGGCTGGTATATTCAGATTACTAGCCATTAATCCACATTAATCCAAAAATTAGAATATACTCTCATTAGTGATTTTCAAGACCAAACATGGAAATGATTGCTGACACACAAAGAAGTAGATGCACTTAACTAATTACAAAGGCACAAAGCTAAATTAACAATACAAAGTGAATGTGTAGAATGAAAATGATTTGGAAGTGCTTCATTTCTAGAATTGGAGTAAAAAAAAACGAGCATGGATGGAACCATCTAGTACATATGAGAATGCCATACTATTTGATCCCTTTAAAAAGGTTTTGTAAGGTGATGAACTAGCTCTTCATAAATTTTTGTGTTTGTGACTGAATATGATGACATTCACACTGAAACCCTAGTTTTCACACATTAGCAAAAATCTCTACAATATGTGAAGCAAATTTAAACCCTACCCATGGTAGGAGACCCTAAGAAAAGGTTAGTAGTTGGGTTGAAGTGCAATCCATCCACTTATTACGTCGTCACTACTTTGAATAGGCCTCAATCCATGCATATTTATCCACCTAGCATGTGATGTCTATATAGATGCAACTACTTTGGCAACTTGATCACTTGAAAATGAGAAATAGTGGTTCTGTGTGCTTAAGCTTGGCTTGGTTTTGAAGGTCTTCAGATTAGGAAGCTTGACTCTTGAATTTGGTTGGAAGTGCTTTAGACCTATGGGGAGGGTTATCCTAGATTATGTTGCCACTTTGAAGGTATTTAAGAGAGAGATTCAAGTGATTTTGGAATATATTTTGCAAGTATGCTCTTTAAAGTGCTAGGTGAGGTAAATAGGTGAGTTAGACTTGCTTTTATAGGTATTCATAGGTTTAATTTTGCATTAAGGTCAACCTATAGGATATGAAATGACCCATGAAAAGATATCAAATTGGAAAAGTGTTCCTTGGGTGGATAATGATTAAATTGTTGCCTTTGGACTAAAACGTTGGATGGTTCAATCTAGATGGATAGTGTCATATAGGTAGTCTATGGGATTCTGCACATTTATAGAAATGATGCCTTAGAGGAATATATTGGTGTGGACTAATGCAATTGGTTATGTGAGCTATTAAGCGTTGTACATAGATAAGCAAGCCATATGAGAGAGATAAAGATAGGTCACCTAGGTTAGGAATATGCACACAAGTAATGCTTTAGGAGGAATGAGAAGTTATCATTGTTAAATGATAAATTTCCAAATTTAGTTGTCTACACATAGTTGACATGGGATATCCTTATATTTCATTAATTTTCCTAAACCAAAACTGCATATTCCTTCACTCTTTGATGTTGAAAACTCTTAGTCTGTTCAATCTAATGAGAGTGTCTCTATTTTGGTAAATAATTTGTTTTTGCCTTAGTGGCACCAATTTTTCCTCCCTTTACATTATATCCCCTTGTTATACAAGATATATTTTAAACATTTCCCATATTCTTTGTATCCATTTCTCCATCTCTTTTCGGACATATTCAAATTGTACCAAACATTAGGGTGTAAGGAATTTCCCTTAAACCTGACCCCACTTAAGTATATTGTACATTTATAGCTTTCAAGATATTAGCTCATGATATTTGTTATCTTCTTTCTTGAATTTATCTTCGTTATACTTAGGGATTAAGGTATCACATCTTGATGATTCATTATTTATAGGTCTAGTACACTCGGGTTAATTAATTTCCCAATTAACACCTTTAGACACATTATAGATTGCTTGAGCTACTTTCATCTTCCATTTATAAAACTATTTGGACCCGACCTAGACCTTTATTCCACCTATTTTTACACATACTCTTCGGGCATGCTAGATTGGTTGATTAGTTTCCGACTACTATCCAGGTTGACATTCAATAGGCTATCCAGATTGACCTACCCTTCTTCTCCAAACCTTTCCTAGCACCTTCCAATGAGCTCCTTTCCCCATTTTTTGTCTACCTACTTATTGGCTCGCTTGCATATACTTGTATTGATATCCCCTCTTTTAGTTTTTGTATCATTAGGGTTCCTCATCGATTTGTGCCCTCCTCGATCAAGATGAGAGGTAACATGCATTCACTATTATAGAAAGGTAAGTCGAGATAAGTATACTTCATTTGGTTGAGTTAATTTTTTTATCATTCTTAATATTAATTCATTTACAATATTTCCTTTTGATTACGATATTGTATGTTCTTTTTTTAAATATCATCTCATGTTAAACTATTGTGACATGTGAAGATGATATTCAAATTGGGCATATATATACGCCTTATTTTCCACTCTTACTAATGATTTATCTTTGCATGTCATTTACATAGTTAACCTCTTGAGTGTGTGCCTTAAAACATATACCAATAAAGGGTGGGTTGGTTAACATTACTTGAAGAGAGATTCGTTGTGTTCCCCATGTGTCGTCATATACCTTACCACTCTGTACAAAAAACTTCACACCTACCTACAACACCATCTAATCCTTGTTAAATCACCTTCACATATCCTAATAAGTGTCCACTCCACCTCCACCTCATTTTCCTTTAAAACCCTCACCTTGATAGTTGTTATCCAATGGAATTGACCATGGTCAATATCACCTAACATGGCTTTCTACTCATCAATTGCATTGACCACATTCAATTTCACCGCTAAGAGATTTAGCAACTTCACTTTATAATCCTATAAATAAGTGTTATTAAGGTCATTTTCACATCATCACGCATCAATCTACCTACACTTTTCAAGCTACTCTTAAAGGACTTACAAAGTTAAAGGTTTTGGGAACTTATACATAGAAGTCTACATTAAAGCATTGGGTTAGTAGGAGCCACAAGAATAGGAGCTACAACAAAAATTAGAGTCTACAAATTTGGTCTACTTAGGTCTTCCACTTATCCTTCTTGTGACCAACTCACAACAACTCTCTCACGGGGTGACTATCCCTCACATGTTCTTTGCTTTTACATTTGGTCTGATTGATTATGATTGATGTATCATGTATTAGACTAGGATAGAGTAGCATATTTTTTTTATCTATTGCATTATTCTCATTTCTACCCTTTCTTTACATCCACTACTTGAATTTTACAACCATGTTCTAGATATCTTGCATATTATCTTCATTCTTACAACCAATGATCTTAGTAAGAGCCCATTCGTATCTTAGTCATAGGCTTTGGAACCATGCACCTTTGATAGAGTGTGGGTTTGTCTTTAAGATCCACAAATCACACAACTCTTGGTTTCTGTCTTGGCTTGTGTATTGGCCCCATGATGGTATTCAAAATATGACCTAATCTATATTATTGAGAGGAGAGAGGATAATCATATTGACATTTTTTCCCACATACACTTACAATTGTAACATGTTTAATTCTCTCGATTACAATAAAATTTGTGTTGTTTCCTTGCCATTATATTGCATTTTTATAAGGTTTTTAGGATGTAAAAATATCCCCAATATTTGGGGACCCTAATGGGATGGCCATTAAAATAATATATAAATGTTTAGCTTTATCTAATGAAATATATGATCTTTAGTTAAATATAATGTTTCTAGATTGCTTCTAGAACTACAATTCAATGTTTTTAGAGCACTTTCATGATTATGATTAAGAGTTTTTGTAAAAATAACAATTTTCAAAAAAAAAAAACGATATGTTCGGGACATCTAGAATGTTATGAAAAGCTATTAACGCAACACTTAAGATATTTATTAAATAATCAATTTTTTCTTAAAAATCATGGCTTATGCGTTCTTTTAATAAATATAAATTGATTTGCCGATGGGGTGGGAGTGGTGCGGTCAAGTCACATGGTTGTGTGCTTGCCCACCCAGTTTCAAATCCCCCAAGGCACGATCCTCCTCGGAGGTGGTTTCGCCCGGAGGCGCTCCTCTACTGTGGCCGACACCGGTGGTTACTCCTCGCCGCCGACCTCGATGGCTCTTCTCTCACTACCGATCTTTGGTGGTTGCTCCTCTCGGCCGCTAACGCCGGTGGCTGCTCTGCTCACTGTTGATGCTCTCGCCGCCACTTTGGTGGCTGTTCCACTTATTCTTGATTCTCGGTGGCTACTCCTCTCGCTGACGCTGGTGGCTATTCCTCTCGCTCCATTCACTGATAGTTGTCCCACTCACTTTGCGGCCGTTGTCATTGGTCGCTGCATCTTCACTATGGTTTCATGGTTGCTCCAATTGGGTTCCTAAATAGTGGTCCCCTTCATTGTAACCAGGTTGTGGTTCCTCTCAAGAAAAATCCTCAATTGTACAAGGATGTGGGTCCTTTCAAACACCCTCAATTTACCCTCAATCCAAAAAAAAATAAATATAAATTGAAAAAATTAACAAATCAACCCAAATAATTTAAAATTTCAATATAAAGTTAATTTTTTGATGTTTTTTTTGTAGTTGACATAATTGTGCCAACCATTGGCATTAGTAAGAAAATTAGGTTGCCCAAATTTTACAAAAGTGGAAATCCTTTTCCTTTGATTTATTTTCATTCTAGAAAGTTGAAGAAGAGACAAAAGGACATTTTTAGAGTAGTTTTGAGAGATTATTTATTCCAACACTCTAGATTTGTAATTATACTACAAACACTTTTAGATTTGTCACAAAATAGGAGGTAAGGAAAAGTCACATAAGGGAAATCAGGAGAAAAAGGAAAGTGAGCCATTGGATTAGGATGAGTGGTATGTAGAACATGTCCTTTCAATCAACATAAAGTCTGCATTTGACCAAGAGGAAATTTGTAAATTTGTATTATGCCAATGAGGGGTGGAAAAGTATCCTTGAAAAATGGGAGGGTAAGGGAAAGAGGGATACATAAAAAGAAAACTTTGTGGGTATCTCAAGCCAACGGAAAAGAAGGTTCAAATGAATCCTATTACTCATTGCATAGGACAAAAAGGTTGTAAAGGAGTGCTAGTTGAATTTACATGTTTATTATGCTTTCTACTTATTTTGAATAATTTAATTTGTATTTACTATGTAAGAAATTTTGTTGAGTAACTAATATGTTTTATTTTTATTTCTTTTCTAGCATATGGTGTTTGAAAATTGACCAACTAATGAAGATGTTCAATACCAACAAAATTAGCTTTTGGCAAAATGTCTTCATGACATATGTAAGTTAATTAGTTGATGTCATATAGTGTTACATATATGTTAGTCATTTTTATTCTTTGTTATGTAGCTATTGTCATTGTATTGTTAATTATTTCTATTTTTTCGTGAAGCCAACTTCTAGTTTCGCCACCAAATGATAACATCTAGGTGGCAATGGAGGATGGTTGGGAAAAACTCCTACGACACATCAACATTAATACATCTTAGTAAAGTATTAATTATTATTAGCTTACAAATTAGTTGAATATTAAAATAGATTTCAAAGACTAGGTTTTAGCAATGTTTAACTTGTGTTTAGAAATTTAAATTGGGCATTATTTTTTTAACATTATAGCTTAAATATTTGTATTTTTTTGTTATACATGGAACATCGAGCCTCCCAAAGTACAACTTGTGTATGTTATTTGTAAATATTATTTACTTCAATTATTGTTTTTATAATTTAAAACATAATTTTAAGGATGCATTTTCTTTGTACACAACTAACACTAAAAATGTCATTTAGTGTTAGCAACGTTGATGCAAAATGGGTCATCACCATTTTTGCGTCAATTTTTTTCTTCAGGTTTAAGTGTTAAATTTTCTCAATTTTGACACTAAAAATGATGCAAATCAATCGAAATGTTGTACTTGAATATGTGAGTCACACTTTGGAGCTCTATACTACGGATTGTAGTGTACGACAACATACATTAGGTTACACTCCCACAAAAATGTAGTTGATAGAAATAACAAGACTTTGGTTGAGATGGCATAACACATGCTACAAGACAATTATATGTGTCATTTTTAGGTTTACAATTGTTTATTGTGAAAATTACATTATTACTAACAAGATTCTTAATAAAGTTGTGAGACATGTTACACAATATAAAAAATGTTGTTGTATGAAACTAACTATTGTTCATTAAAAAGTGTTTGGCATTGACATGTGGGCTCATATTTCAAATGAAAAGAGAGAAAATAATGATCTTAAGAGTCATAAGTGCATTATGACGAGTTATTCAAAGCACCGTGATCACTTAATAAAAAATTAACAGACATACATACATAGCATTCTCAATACTACCTCTTATATTTAGTGAACATAAACCACCCCTCTTATTCTTAGTACACTTTTTTACACAAATACATTTATTTGTATAAGCATACAAGTAGAAAATTGTATATGAAAAATACCCTTATATGATTAACATGTCTTAAGAGTGACCCTAAATTCACAAAAGGATCTTCTTGCATGTTAGCTTATCATTTCACATGATACCATTTTGATTTGTAACGCCAAAAACCCCGCCAACTCGTGTCACCTCCATTGTAATTACTATAAGCATAAGAATCCATTGATTTTTTTGGTAATACATATGACTAAGCACAATTGATAATAAAATTGGAAAAATTATAAGAAAAATGTAACATGCTCATAATTATCCTGGGGATGGCCAATCACATGACAACACTTGGCCATCACACATCCCAAAATTGATAGGAACAATGAAATAAATTACATAAACACAAATGTATTTTTTTTTAATTTGATGGTTTTGCTTTCAAAAGTAAAACATAGACATCAAACAATTTAAATGTACTTAAATAGGGATGGACATAAATAGTAGAGCACATTATTCCGTAAAGCGAAATAGCTATGGCATATTGATATTAATTTATGTATGAATAATGTCTATTTGAAAGTTTAATATGTTTTTGGTATATGTATTTTTGTTTAGTAAGTTTAGGTGAAAGAAAAGTCACATTTTGAATTGATTTAAAATGAGATTTGTGAAATACATTACAAATTGGGTTGATCTAAAATAGATATCAAGTATTCAATACTTGTTTAGTTAATTGACTCGACATCAAATTCCATTGGGAAATCACATCTAGGCCAAGCAAGTATAAACTTCCACTCGAGAGAGGCTACAATAAATCAAGATTTGTAAGTACCTTGCCAAACACCTCGGTTTGGTGTAGACTTACGTGTACAAGTTATTTGACCCAAGACTACTATTTAGTCAAAATTATATAATAATATGCAAATTATGTTACTACTTCTCGTATATGTTTGTTCAAATATTGGTCTTTTATAATTAAAGCATTGTCCAACTATTAGTCGATATCCAACTAATAACACCCCTCTCTCATCAACTAAATTTTTGTGTGGATGAATGTCCCTTAAATATCTCACATCATACTCATATTCGTTCATAAATTTATGTACATGGAGAGCTCTAAACTAGTTGCTTTAATATGCAACTATAAAACTTTTAGAAACCATGAAATGTTAGAAGTCTTACCTACTATACCATTTTTAAGGGAAATATTATAAGGATGTATAAAATATGGTTTGAGTGTGTCATGGAAACAAAGTGGCTAAGGTAGCATATGTGTATTTCTTGTGTTTGATGGACTAGATAACATAATAGCTCGAAAGGTCTTTTACGTTTTGTAAATCAACATTAAAAAAGGAATTGTTTTGCCTTCAAAAAGTTGTAAGAAATTTGTCAATATCTATAAAATTAAGAAAAATCCCAACTAATATATATCATAATTATTATTACTAATCACTATCCATTATTGTGAAGTTAAAGGAAATAATAATTAGAAGTTCAAGTTAGCTTTAAAAATATTGATTCCATTAACAACAAAATTTAGTGTCATTTTAGCTTATCTTAGTATGAAGATTTCAAGTTAAATATTTTTTTCATAAGCAATTCTTATATACATATATGGTGAGACAAAATACTAAACAAAATAATAGGCAAGAAAAGTATATTTTATTCAAAACAAAATGAAGGGTTGCATGTGAGAATCATGACGGTTACAAATATAATTTTGGGAGTAAACAACATGGAGGGTATATAAAGAAAATGACGAGATTTAGAGCAAATTGTTTGAGGGAAGTATTTGAATGTGCAAAATGATGAAAGGCTATTCACATTTGAGCCTCCTCCATATGGTTCTTAAGCATCGATTTATTTTATGTACCTTCTTAATTAAAAGGTAATTAAGGTGAAATGTAGAACAAAGTGAAAAGGATTTGTTTTGGGATGAAGCCTAGACAAATTTCAACGCTTTTGACTCAAAATGAGAAACTTGTTGATACAAGGGTCTATGCAAATAAGACTTGGGATAGCAAGGTTGAAAAATCTCTCACATATTTAGAAGGAATAAGCAATGGAAGCATTGGAATGGCCCCATAATTTTGATACAATTAAAACTACAATTCTAAAAAACACCAAAAGACAACTCCCACCTACTGTTAGGGAATAACCAACATTTTAAGGCACAAGGCAAAATCACGAGAAATTTCCAACAAAGAATGTGCGGCGCAACCATGAAATTTCAAAGAAAATTTCCCTTTTTTAATAATTAGTGATTTCATAAAGGCATTGTCATGTGGTGGTCTTAACCATAGTAGATCTCATGGCCCTTCAAAATGTCCTTTATGCCAAAAGATGAAGATCTCTATTTGATATTATAAGATAGCATAGAAGAGTTGGAAAATATTTTTTAATAACATGGAATTAGGAGGCTTGGTATGTTATCATCTTGAAGACCATCTAAATGATAAACCTAATCAATATAATTTAGAATCTACACTAATAAGAAACTCCATATTTTTAAAGAAGAATGCAAATTCAACTAGAAAATATGGAAGTAGATAAAGGCTTTAATGGTAAAATTGGTCAATATTTAGAATCCCAAATCAAATAAGCCATTTGAGAAGATAGATAAAATGAAAATTATGGAAGTTAATAAGCTTGATAATGGGTTTTATAAGAATAAGCTTAAGACATAGCTACTTGGATTAAGCTCATTTTTATCGAACTACAATTAAAAATCCAAAATTTGTACAAATCTTTAGAGATGATGATGGATGAGCTTCATTAATGTTATCTCATCAAATCAACCTAGATATAAATAATGTAGTCTAAGCAATTACTCTCTTTGACTGGATAAGACTAGCTAAGGAAAAGGGATGGAAAAACACTTCACATGGAAGAGAACTCTTCTATTTATTAAAGTAATGTAAAAAGGGGTAGCAACGGAAAAAATGATTTTGTTCGAGAAATTAATCATGGAGAGTAATAATTTCAAGATCTCATTCCAATATATTTGGGGGATAGAAAATATGGTGGCAAATCAAACAATAGAAGTGGAAAGTGGTTTTACATTGATAATACACTACCACTAACCATAACAAATTGCAACTAGGTTTAAGATAATATAAATTAGTAATCGAAACCTAATTACGAAATGAATGTACTCGGAATATTCTAGAGTGTGGAAAAATAATGATAATTGAAATGCTTGATGAGATAGGGTTTTAAAGTGATACATGTGTTGCACAATTTGAGATAGTTGACAATGAGAAACATGTCCATACAAGGAGGCAAAACAAACCCAGAAAAGCCATATTCGTACCATTCCTTAAATGGCACATTCAAAACCATAGTAGTGCAGGGTATGGTCATTGTTGTCATCAAGAAATCCAAAACTAATGTAACAAATGTGTTCATCTACCCCGAGGGTCCAAGAACCTTGTTGAATTTTCTAGAATTAGTTACGAGTCACCTTGAAATTGTTCTTCCTTCAAACCCTATTATTCCTACAATACCTTACAAAAATGCAATCGGAGAAAGTTAATGGAGAATTTTTAATCCCTCCATTACTATCAAGCTCTTGGGATTTTGAATAGTTTGGCAATCAGTGCACCAATTATAATGTACCTCAATAGGTAGTCTAATGTAATGCAAATGTCTCAATCCTTATTTTTCAATGCTCTAATCAATACAAAAGCAAATGTTATATGTTCTTTTCTCTAAATGCTTTAAGTATGCTTTTGGCATGGCAATGCTCTTGAAACAATTAAACCCCTTATCATTTGAGTGTATCCCTAAATGCACTTATGTACTCATAGACATCTTGAATTCAAATAGAAACCTTATTAGCATGCATGCCGACACAATGGGAAAAGAAAATCAACAAAGAAGGGCCACACCTTGAGTTACCCAAATCAAAGGTCAAAATGGCCAACCAAAAAGGCTCCAAAATTATAGAGGTGCATTTATGAAAACATGTCTAGAAAAGTAGGGAGTAGAGAGACAACAAAAAGAAAGGGAAGGAAACAAGGACAATCCACAAAAATAGAAACTGATGAGGAAAATAAAGTTAAAAGTTAATCAAACTTAAGAAACATATCAAAAATCGAATAAGTGTAAGGAACACGCGTGGTGGTAAAAAAGATAATATGCAAAAATTATCACTAAACACATAAATACACTAGCACCATAAAAACTAATTATTCACATACCAAGTTTAGGTATCTACATAATGCCCCACTTTGATGTTTGTGTATGCACACATATCCAAGTAAAACAAATCAAGTGGATATAACTAAGTCATGGTCACCTCATGACATGTTGATAATTCTTGAAGTCGATACGAGAATAATAGTGAGTTGAAGCTCAAAAGGATAAAGAGATTACCTAATCTCTACAATGGGGGACTAGGAAGATTCTGAACTAACATCCACACTAATATGTCTTGAATATGGAAACATGTGCCTCCACAAACACATGGGAAACACATGCAACTAAATCAATGCCTATAATTCAAGGGAACATGAAATCATAGAAATAAGAACAAATACATTTAGTTGTGATAAGAACTATTAAGATATTGGTATGAAATTTGGTTTTATTGTGATACATGTTTAATTGCAATTTAGGAGTTAATCTTCATATACACGTAATGGGAAATAGTTCCGATAATGAGGTGTGGCAAATCTACTAAAATCCGTGAAATTGATGAACCTTGACCAAAATCATACCACTCATGTGACACAACAAAAATGTAGCAATATGAATTTGGCCACTATCAACAAATGCAAAACCGATTTATGGTTTTGTTAATCTACTCATGGACTTCAAAACCTCATCAATTTCCCAAAATACACTACAAATCACTAGAAAACAATTCTACTTCCTTGAAACCCTAATAAGTCCACAAAACCATTTAAAACTAGAGGGAGTTAATGGGTATTTGTGTTATTGTTGGCTAGATTTTCTCGCATAGCTGAAAAACCTAGGCGATCATGAGACAAATCTCCTCATTTACCTGGCGAGGCTCTTGTGTAAGATTTGTCAATTAAATATCCTAGTATCTATTTGGGGGTATTACTTTAACCATGCAGCTCATGCACCATAGTTGTATAGTTTTACAGCAAGTAAACAAATGTTAAAAAGAAAATATCTGATGAAGAAAAAAATAATAAAACCAGGAAAGAAAGAGGGAAGATGTGCAACCCAATCAATAAATTACAGAGTTGATTGCATGCACATAGACAAAACCAATAGATATTAACACACATAATTATAAGCAAAGACAACTTTCATATCTAAATCTAGAATAACACAAAATTTATAAGTAGATCTAAGACAAAAAGTTAGAAACAAAATGCATCGTCGACACAAAGTTCTCCAAAAATTTGCTCTTTTCTATTCCTTTGCTTCAAATAGCTATAAGGGTTTTAGCACAAAGTCTGGAACACAATAATGGTGCTTACAAATTCTGATCATTTACCCGTAGGCTCTTCCTCTACTTATAGCATGTAGAGGGGAAATTACAAATAGGAAGTTTTTAGTGAATTGACACATGTGGAAGTTGTAAAGGAAACAACTGTAATCTCCCTCATGGAATTCCTCTTTGCATGACATGCATGATTTGCAACTGAAGATAGAACCTTCTATTTTGCATGTCTGCCACCTATTTCTAAGTAGTTGACTTCTTCAAGTAATGGCTTTTAAACCAATCACTTAAGTTTTATAATTTAATTGATCGCTCAATTACTTTGTCGAAGAAAATAAGAGAAAGAAGAAGAAAGAGGAAAGTTGCAGTCTTGCTCTTTTTCATATTCTGCATGCAGTTTCTTTTGCCTTTGATTCTCACCAAACTAGATATGGAAGCGGGCCGGATCTGGGAAGCAAGTGATTGTGATTTGCTTGCAGGTATTACCTTTGACTTGTCTTCATTCTCATCATTGAAGCTTTTGCAGTTCTTCTCCTAACTCATCATTTTTATTTTTAATTGCATATGAACAATTAAAATTTCTGGAAAGCACTCCGGTGAATGCAAATTCAATGAAGGCTTCAAAACTGGAAGATTGGGAGCACATGCACAAGATCCTGGAAGGAATTCTCCATGCACTGACTTCTACACGGGCTGCATTAGAAACAAGAGGATGAATTTTTGTCTGGAAGCCTTTACAATTATAAGATCTCGGATCTGGGCCTATTGACTTTAGCAAATCTGAAGCTATGCATAATTCCTCGTTCATCCCGCTTTTGCCATGGTTGGAGCAATATTTGTCTGAGCAACTCTTTTTCTTTTAATTATGCCAAAATTCTTTGCAATTGGTGCAGATCTAACAATTTCTTCAGATTCGGAGGACATATTCAATGTACCTGACATTGATTTGCACTCTCTTTCACTTATATGAGCACCTGTAATGAATACCTGCAATTAATTCAAACAAAGACGGATTCCAGAGCATGAACACTTGATTTTTATCACAAAAATATGCATATTAAGCTCGTTGCCCTAAAATTTGAAGTGTTGCTTGCATGCATAGCAAGCATAACTATTTTTAACTTCACCTGGACACACATACCAACATGCAGATAATTAACAAGGTTTAAATCAAGCTCCTCCAACCCTAGGCGCCAAACTTTGAAGATTCCCAGCAGTGGAAAATAAACTTCAATGCAAAAATTCTCCTTCCTTTCGCCAAAACTGTCTAGGCTGCAATCCTTTGCAAAAAGAATTAATTACACCTTCACTTATGGTAGCTCGTGCATATATAACCCTCAACATTCTATTTCTAATAATTGTCCATGCTATTCTTGACAATTAATTAATAAACAAACATGTTTATTCCTCCAACTTGGGCGCCCAAATTTGCATGCTCATGGCTGCCATTAAATAAATAAATTTAATTTATTTTTAGCATGCTACCTTCAGTTCTCTTTGGCTTGTCTTCATGCATTGACTTTCCTTCTATTTATGGCACCAAAATTGGGTGAATAAACATTAATAAATATTATTAAATGCATTGTTATTCACCCAAGGTGGGTCGCACTTTTTGGCAAGGGTGAATTCTAAAAATAAGAAGTCAACTTCTGATGGGAATTTTCACCCTGCACTGCAGCTCTAAAAATCCCTTCTTCCACTTAAGTGATTTGACTTTCATAATGAGAATTTTTACCCTGTCAGGCAGGTAAGAAATTCCCGCCGGTGCTTTAAGTGATTTTTCTTTTATAATGAGAATTTTTACCCTGCAAGGCAGGTAAGAAATTCCCGCCTGCCTGCCACCTCTAATATTCCCATTGCAGCTTAAGTGACTTTGACTTCATGGGAAAAATTACCCTGCTAGGCAGGTAAGAAATTCCCGCCGGCCTGTCACTGCCAAAATTCCCACTGGCAGCTTAAAGTCTTCCTTCAAAAAAGTGCGACTTGCATGAAAGATAGCTCTTTTCCAAAAGTGCAACTTGCATTGTGATTTCTGCTTTTAAAATTGTGTGAGAATTCGTCACTTAGGGCAGCGTGGAAATTGGACGCGAACGCAAATTGAAAATTGTGGACTGCAAAAACAACATTTCTTTCCTTTTTTGGATTTTTGGTGAAGAAAACACAAGGAATAAAATTTGCCATTTTTGGAAAGGGTCCAGGAAGATGTAGCAACAAAAACTTGCATGTGTCGTAACTTTCATTCCATAGCTCCGTTTTAGGTGTCGTTTTCTCTAAAAGTGCATATCTTCTCGAGCTCTACGCATTGATGGAAATATTTTTCTTATTTTCATAAAATCCATTTATTCCCAAAAAAATGTGACTTGCCTAGGAGAGGCTTTTGTGCACGACTTCATCTTTTTAAAGAGAAGTTGACTTCCTAAAGCTGATTCCTTCTAGCATGGCGGCCGTAGATGATCTCTAGATACTCCAGGCAAGAAAACAAACTGTACTAGCGAAGGAATTGACCTAGGGGAATTTCACAGAGAAAAACACACAAAAAAAAATGAAAAACATTGCCAGAAGTCACAAACAAAGCCCAAGATTCATTCCTGGTGAAAACCCTACTGGTATATGTGAATATTGACATGCAAAACTTCAACAGGGTTAAATCGAGCACAATTTACTTCAAATGGGGCTTTAAATAATTAAATAAAAAAATTAGCAGACAAAACTTGACGAAAGGATAAAATGAGTTTCGACATCTGGGTATTTGTCGAAATTGGCTCATATGATTCTCTGGGAATATCTTGACGCAATACAGGCATTTTCTGGCAATAAAAACACAAAACGACTCGTTATTTTAAAAGTACGAAAAAATTTCAATATGGGGTAGTCTCAAATTTCAGGATGAAATTTGGGGACACCAGATTATCCCTCCATTATTATCGGGGTCATGTGATTTTGTACAATTTGCTAATCATTGCACCAAGTACAATGTATTTCAACAAGCAATCCAAAGAGAATGCAATTGTCTCAATCCTTGTCTTTCAATGCTCTAAGCAATGCAACAAATAAATGCTAGATGCTCTTCTTTAAATGCTTGAAATACACTTTTGGAACAAAGATGTTTTCAAAATAAATAAATTCCTTATCATTTGAGTGTGTCCATACATGCATTAATGCACTAATGTAACCACGCACCTCTTGAATACAAATTAATATTTTATTTGTAGTAAATGTCGATATACGAGCAAAGAAGGAAAACAAAAAGGGCCACAAACCTTAGGCACATGAATCGAGTTGTACAAAGGGCCCACAAAACCATAGTTGTACAATTTTGGTGCATGTGTTGCTATGGTTTGGGCAACATGTCCAACAAAGTAAGGAAAGGAATTGGAGAGAAAAACAAGGGAGAGAAAATGGGAGGGAGAGCCAATCATAGACAAATAACAAAGAATAGAAATTTGACAAGAGGAAAATAGATTCAAGGTCGAACACAAAAAAATGTATTGAAAGACAAGAAAACACAAGAAACGCATGCCAACAAAAGCCTAACCTTGACTAAAAATCAATAAACACATAAATATGGCAAATAATTAGACCTATGCCTAAATAACATCTACACTAGCATGCAATTTGAAAAGATGGTTTATATACATCATGTTCCCTCCATAGTACTAAAGTTAACCTCACAAGACTCTGCAAAAGCGCTTGCTCTTTATTAAAAATTGTAATACTTGGGATTAAATAAAAAAAAAAAAAAATCACACGAATAAAAAAGTTGTTTTCAAGTGCACTCACTAATGCCTTTTCATGGTTGAATCAAAAGGAGACTGACAAAAGAAGAAGAGTGTATCTAATGGATAAATAACGAAAATCATTTGTTTTTATTTTTACTAACTTTTTAGTGCTGGAAATATGCTTGGGGTTGAAGGAAGATTTCCCTACAAGCAGAAAAGAGAATGTGTAAATTTATTTTTTTAAATTCGTATTTCACTAGTTGTAAAAACATAATTATAATCCTTTCGTTTTGGTAAAAGATCTTATGTTTTATTGATTCTTAATCAATTTCTTCTTTAAACAATATTTTTAAATAAGAACAAATAAAATATGCTCTGTTAAAACTTAGGAGGCCTTGTAAGAATGCTATTTTTCCCATCAATTTCACTAAAGTTGCACATTGGCCTTGTCAAAATCATATTGCTACATCGCCCTCCAGCATTAGGAGACTATTCACCCCATTCTCAACAAATAATGCAAAGATAGAGCCACGAGAAAAAAATTCGTTCATAATCATGGCAAAACATTTAAAGGTGGGTGATATGATCATGGTTAGATATGACCAATTGGAGGAGCATCATAGTAATCAACTATTATAAAATCCTTTGCAATGGAGAATGATTGGACTGTGAAATCAAAGATTAACTATCAATTTGTTTGGTGCCTTGCTTTTTTCTTATTTGTTATTTTTCTTAGATAACCCCCTCCTTTATGAATCTTTCCTTAATAGATTACATTATGACACTCCCATTTTATATGAAATTCGATGTGGGAAGATTTGTTAATTGGATGACCTATTTTAAATATTCTTGATAGCGTGAAATTAAGGCCATCATTACAACGTGACCTCTATTTTTTTATCATATGACCTAGGGTCGGTTGTTATAAATTATATTTTAAATTTGTTATACTTAGACAAGGTGATAACATAATTCTAACATAGTAACATTATAACCTCCACTTGTGATGTGGGTTGAATACAATTAATCGTTAAATAAGATGCACTTCTCTTCTTTTGGTATGCTATATTTTTGTAGTTCTCTATAGTACCATGAAAGTAAGGCCATCATGACATTGTGACCCCTATTTTCTTATCATGTGGCCTAAGGTCATTATAAACTATATCTAAAATTTGTTATACTTAGACAAGGTGATAATATAATTATAACATATTAGCATTATAACCTCCTCTTGTGATGTGGGTCCAATACAATTAATTGTTTAATAAGATGCACTTCTGTTTTGTTGGTAAGCTATATTTTTGTAGCTCTCTAAATAGGGTTGCACACAACTTGCATTGAGATATCATTTGCATCTTGGGATGTTTAAATCAACAAATAAATATAATCTATTGAGATCCTTTACTTGGGAAGAAACATTTTGTGGGGATTCACTTGAATTCTCCCATCCATGTCATGATATGCACTTTTTCTAAAATCAATTTAAGACTCTCCCATTGTGCTTCCTGTCCACATAATAGAATAATATGATTTTGAATTCAAGAAAAGTTAGATTAATTGCTGCGTTGAGTCACTTGATAGAATAATTCAACAGGCCGAAGGTGTTGCAAATTGTGGGCTGTAATGACTAATCCCTGAGAGTCCTCAGATGGCTTATAGCTTTTTAACAACTAAATGTTGGCTATACGTCTCGTTGCTAGTGTCAACTCATTCTTGAACTTGCCTTTCAGATGACCAAAAACCAAGTGATACTTTTTACAAATTTATCTCCATGTTTTCCTCAACTAGCAGAAGGTTTAGACAACATTTTCTATCTTGCGACAAAGTTCCACGTGACATATAACAACCATATGTTGAAAGAACACATGCATAGATATCTTCAAGTCAAACTTCCCATTTAGTTGCTTCTATTCCCTAAATTCAACGGGAAAATTATTTTACCATTAGAGTTGTACAATATATATGTAGGGTATTTATACATAACTGTTAAAAGCTCACTGCCACTAGAGTGATATGACAAGTTCAAGTAGATAGCGGCTCTGGATGAGATGGAAACAGCTTCATTAGAAAACTTGCCAAAGACCAAATACAAAAAGCTCCAAGAACTTGAATAACATCAAGTAGTATTTGCAACGAACTATTTATTGCCAATGTCTGTGCTGTAGCCTCTGATCCTTTAATCGAAAATATCAGGGATGTTACTAGTTGGGAAGCCCTATTCAATTGATGAAGTCTGTAAACCTACAATAAAATTGAACACGGGCTGGTAAAATATAATATTCCACAATTTCGAGCATCATAAATAACCATCTAGGATGTGACAAATGTATTGACAATTATTCATTATAATGAGAAGGATAAAGAATGACATATGGTTGCCTCCTATTCAACTATCAATTGTTTGTCTTCAGATTGAAATAACTCACGCAAAGATCCCAAAAAAGGCTAGCAGCTGCCTCGCATACAATGTCAAAGCAATAATATAAAATCGGTACTAAATAAAAATAGAAAATCTGAATATTACATTTATTATACTTTTGAAGACGAAATAATATTGGAACTTGGAGAGTATAAATTCAGAATGCCATGTCTCCAAACTAAGCATTGAGTAAGACTAAATAGGAACTTGGAAGGGCACAAAACAATAGTATACATGTATAGTTTTACCCCATGTTCAAACTAATTTGTGAACTGCAGTCTACCAAATTTTCTAGGATAACTCCCGTCAAAGAATTATGAATTGAAGGCAGGTACAACAGGGCAGAGAACAGAATAATGATGTAAACATATTTATACAGAAACAAAAGACGACAATTCCTTCTCATATCTACCTAGCAATATTACAAAGTCCACTTGCATTGAGCATTGAGTTAAATACCTCAATGATGTCTCTTGTCTATCTACAAATTCTGCTCCACACAGTAAAGTGCTCCTACAGTCCAAAAGTTGGATATTAAACAAAATTTTCTAATACAAAGTTTTGAGCATATCCTACAAGGATACAAGCTTCTGCTCCAATAACTTTTCCTCTAGAAAAGAACAGTTCAGTTGATAAGAAACTTCCCAATGGTTTTGGACTATTATCTTGTTGGGCATTTTCTTCTTAGAAACATGAATTATCTAAACATGTTCGTGTCTTTGGAGGTGGTTATTTGGCAAAGGTTTTTTTAATTTTTCCCTTTACTTTCCCGAAAGCATATTCTGCAATGTTTTTTTCACAGGTAGTACAACTCTTCCTAAAAACATAGCTATTATTACTATTGTTTTGATTACCATTTCTTCTATTCAAAGGCCTATGATATGTCGTATTCCCTTCTGTTTGTTTTTATTTAGTCTTATTTGCATTCTTTATTGATTGATATGACTAAAATTGTGAGTTTTTTTCCCAACTCCTGCAGAGAGAACCACAGCTAGTGTATCCGTCTCAGCTGTAGCTGCAACTTCACAATATTATAAGACATCCATAGAGCTAATTAATCAGTATTCGCAAACTATATTTGTCTTATCCCTAAAATTTGCCCAAGGACAAATTTGTTAAGAGCAGACAGGAACGTAGCCCCCCTCTATTTGCAGGGGAGGCTTCTCTCCTACCTACTTGTGGAATATGTATAATTATTAATGATGTCATTTACAGTTTTAAATATATATTTAAAACAAATCGAAGGGGATTTATGAGAAAGTATCCCATCATAAATAATTTGAACATGAAACAAAACTTCAAATGAAAATACACCCTCAAAAGAGTAGCAATAGAGCTCCTTCTCTGAAACAAGTTTTGTGAGATTCAAGAAGAAAATCCACCGAATAATGCATAGAGCACAGGGGAATAGGATCTTACAAAACAACCAGCACAATGCAGCAATCAACATACAACTTTCCTGAAGTAATGTAGATAATCTGTAAAATGGAATCACAAATGATGAACACCATATGACACAGAAAACTTTAGGGCATTCATCTTCTTTCTCATTTATCTTCAAAATAGCTCTTGATTACAAAGATCTCAGCCTCACAGCATTTATCTAGCATTGGTGGTTCAAAGATATCTACAATGAGATTTGATTGCTTTATTTATTATAAGAGGAAGTAGTTATGTGAGAACAACTACGTTATAACTACCTCCTAATTATCCAATAGCTAATTACTAAAAAAACCTACAACACATCACTTAAATTAACCTTAGGTGATTTCTATTTTATGAATTTCAGTTGATGTGGGCTCAACCCAATTCAACATGAAGATAAATCATTTGAACTTTATGTTTCCAAGTTCCTTTGGATTGGATTGTTCTCTCTGCGAATTTAGTATTCTATGCAACTTTTGAATATGCAAACAAGTCTTCTCTATTCGACATGGCCGAGTCCAATGCGGTATTTAGAACTTGAAGCCTTACATGAAATTCCAGAGTGTTTTAGAATTTCCTTGTTAGAATTCCTCCATAGTTAATTATGTGAAGCCAATTATCTCATTGAGGTATTGAAGGAAGCGATCTTCCTTTGCCATTATTTCTTCCACCTGTCAGAGATGTCTTTCCACATGAAACCAATCTTGGGTGCCAATCTAATGATTAGGACTAGCTCTCATTGTGGCCAGGATTTCTCCTCTGTTATTCTATGACAATGCTAGGATCATAGAAAAGATGTTTACAATGAGACATGATTTCATATTTATTTTAGGAGGCAGTTATGTGAGAACAGCTAACTTATAACTACCTCCTAATTATCCAATAACTAATTACCAAATAAACTCTAAGACACGTCACTCAAATTAACCTTAGGAAATTTCTAATTTATGAATTTGAGTTGATGTGGGCTCCAACCAATTCAACATAAAAATAAATCATTTGAACTTTATGTTTCTTAGTTTCTTTGCATTGGATTGTTCTCTCTGCGAATTTTCCAATCTTTGCAACTTTTGAATATGCAAACAAGTCTTCTTCATTCAACATGGCCAAGTCCAATGCAGTGATTAGAACTTAAGCCTTACGTGAAATTCTGGAGCATGTTTGAGAATTTCCTTGACAGTAGAAATCCTCCATAGTTTATTATGTGAAGCGAGTTATCCCATTGAGGTATTGAAGGAAGCAATCTTCCTGTGCCATTATTTCTTCCACCTGTCAGAGATATCTTTGCACATGAAACTGATTTTGGGTGCCATTTTAATGATTAGGGCTAGCTCTCATTGTGGCCATGATTTCTCCTCTGGTTTTCTATGACGATGATGGGATCATTTGTGCCAATCTCTTCATGCAAACTTTTAATATTTTATTTTGAAAAGAATAAAAACATTTAAATAATGAAAATAAAAGTGTTACAAAAACAGCCAGACAAAGTGAGAGAAGATTTCATATTCTGGGCAAAGGGCTTACAATTTTGAAAAAAGAGTATGAGAAACAGTATTAGACTACTAAGATATGTTGGATCTCCTAAGTTTTGTGAATAACGGAGGAGTCCCGAGAAATATTAAATAAATTGTGTGGAAGAGGGCTCTGCCCCGTTTGTCATCAGTGTCTAGGGCAAGGGATCCCTTTGCTGTTGAATGAGGTTTTCTAAGTCCATTTTTGAAGCCTTGTCCTCAATTTGAAATCTATCAAATGACTTCCTTTTTTGTCTGCAAGGTGTTGCCATTCTTGGATGACCAAAGGCTGAAAGTGAGTGGGACCAGATCTATGAGATATGGATCTTTGGCAATAAGATTTCCCTTTTTTCTGTGTTTCTCATGGAAGGTTTGGTATCATTTGTTGTTGAGGAGAAATCATCATGGGGAGAATACTTACCTTGAGTTATTGATTGCTGATTTCTTTGTTGATTTACAGGTGTCTTGTTGGGGAGTGAAGCTACTAGAGTACCATGTACCCGATCCCAATTATCTGTGTAATGAAATTACTATAACACTGAAGTAGAATCACAACAATAGAACACAAAATTGTAGGAAGAAGGGATTAAACCAAGATATCCTCATCAATACCTATTTACTCTCATAATAATGACTCTGCAGAAAACTGAATGAAAAACCAAAAGAAGTTGTATGTTATTCAAAGAGCATCACAAAGTACGCCTACATCATGTAAAAGATGTGAAAACATATGCAAAACTGATGCGATGTTCAATGTGTTGGGAAAATGTAGGTTAGTACATACATATAATGTGTGGTGGACTAATTCATATATTATTCCTATTTGTTAGTTTGAACTTTGTACCATTCAAAGCGACAAGAGTGAATGAGAGAAAATAGGAGATGATAAGACTTTATTCCTAGTTTATAGGATCAATCACATGTATAAGCTCTCAGCTTGCTGAATAAAAGATCCAATTGCATTATTATAAGTTGGTATCAGAGTAGTTGGGGATGAATCTGACTCCACCAGTGTGCTTAGAGCATGCTTTTTACCAGGGAAGCCTTTTGTTTTGTTAAAAAGGCGACCCTAGCTTCAATCTATGGCTCTTTGAAGGTTGTCATACTATCTTGCATATGATAATTTGCCATTATTAATGTTTCTTTGCAAAAGTTACGTTTGTGATTTTTTAAGGTTTCATCATGCAAAATCTGTATTTTGTAGATCCGTGCACTAAATGAGAGCATTTTTTTGTCAGTCATTAAAGACTTTGCAGTCTATCTACCACCCATTCATGTGCCTTCGACTATCTGAGTGCCGTGCTTTGTAGACCGTATACATGAACTCTCAGTTGTTCACCTGTGCCACAACAATGTCATGTTACTCACACTCATGCAATAGGCACTGATGAACTGCATCCTCCATGCAACTCTGACATCTGAAAACCCATGTGCATGATTATATTTCCATCAGATTGTCGTGAGTCTTCTTGCAGTTTGACAATTTCATGCCAAGCCACGGTAACTCAGACCAAACGTGCACAAGAATGATTCTTGACAATAAATTCTTTGCACATTGATTATTATCTTTACAAGATGATTGTTCACATTAAGCTAATCTTTTTGACAAACCCGTGCACCTGGTACCTTAGCACCAAAACCTATCATGACTGTGTGTCCTGAAGATTCCATGAACTTGAATTGACCCAAAAAGAAACGACAATCCATATTTGCATTTGTGATCTCTGACAAAACTGCGCATCTGTTGGTAACTTGGGAGTTTAAAGTTATTTGTTAGGTAGCGTGAGTATATCATTTCGTTAATGTTTCTTTATAAGTTGTAACTTACATGGTTACGTGTAAAATTTTGTTAGGTTTTGTTTTATAAACTATTTTTTTTAATTATAGTTTATTTAGTGTGTGAACAACTAAATGTTATTCAGGTTGTATTTTGTCATGTCAAAAGATAAAAGTGTATCAAATTATTCTCATTGTTTATTTATAAGGATGCATTATCGGCAAAACTCGATATCCATCTTGTGTGTGGGGGAGCATCGAAAACTTGAGTCTAGTCAAGAAATTTGTGGGTTGTTATTTTCACACCTGGCAGGTGAAAATCCAACTGCTACTGATCGAGAAAGACCTATAGGACATTGTCAATGGAAAAAGCAAAGAGACCAATGAATGGTGATGAGGTGACTAAATGGGATACCAAGGACCAAAAGGCAATAGCAATCATTGTTACAGGACTATATGATGCATATATGCATTATATAGATCTTTCCAAGACTTACTATGTACAAACGGGATAGACTGAACAAATTGTTTGGATCACGGGGAGAGCATGGTACAACACATTAGTAAGTTTTGTTCTTTGATGAATCAGTTAGCTGGTATAAAGGTTGTAGTAGATGATGATGCGAAGGCTATCCTGTTGAATAGCATGCCAACTAGTTATTCACACAGTATTTACTTTGAGTAAGATAAATCCTAATATAGAAGACTTGATTTCTTCTCTGTTCGATGAAGAAAATAGGACTAAAAGAGAGAATTCAATAAAAGCGGAAACAATGTTAATTGTGAAAAATATATAGACGACCTTTCATGTCAAATAAAAACGAGTCAACCTCCAAAGCTCCAAAGAACAAATATTTTTGTTACTATTGAAAGTAGTGAGGATATATACTAATAAATTACATATAAGTAGCAATGGACTAATTGGTGGAAAGCTGAAGGATAAAGGTTTGGTTGCTACTAACAGCAGCTGAAAACAATGTTGCTATGAAACGAGAAAGGAAGGCCCTCCAACTGGCAATGAGGAGGAATACATGTATTGATTAGTGAAAATGTGTTTTCACTGAAAAATAAATTTGTAAACAGTAGGGCTTTTCCTATTTATGTTTGTGTTGTGTAGTAAGGTCATTCCCACTACATTGAGGTCTATGACGAAGAGATGGGTGTCCCTATTCGTACATAGTTGTTGTGTTTACTGTGAACAAATGTGCGCATTCTTGTTCATATTACCCCTATTGGATCACTAATGTGTTCTTATCCATCGTCGTTCGATGTATGTTCCAGTTCTTGTGAGGGGTCATCCTTTTCATATTAGCCTATGTCTATACTAAGAGGGGAATGTTGGGAAAATATAGGTTAGTACATACATTTAATGTGTGGTGGACTAATTCATATATTAGTCCTATTTTTTAGTTTGTACCACTCATGAGATAATTGGGTGCATAAGAGAAGATAGGAGATGATAAGACTTGATTCCTAGTATATGGGATCAAGTATATGTAAGAGAATCTCTGTAATTGCTGACTAACAGATTTGATTGTAGTCTTTTAAGTCAATGAAAGGTAGGGTATATATAGTTGGAGCAAGAGCAAGCTTCCCTTTCCTTATTGGCCAAATAATGGGAAAATGTGAATGGCCTATTAAGAGGTGGCATTTTAATGGCTAGTGTAAAAGCTAGTATTATCCTATTCTAACACTAAGAAAGCATGTGTTGTGGTGCCATTATCGAGCTTAGAATGGTGAACTATCCTAAGTTAATCAAAGGTGCATAATATATTGCACCAAGACCCCCAATTAATTACAACTTAGGGAGGCTATACAAAAAGGAGGCTTAGAATCCTCTAAAATGGGTCCCGACAACTACGCATTATAAGATACCCATGTACAATAACTGCAAAGTAATCAACATATACGTTAGAAGGTTTTGAGATATGCCACAAGGATACCCAAGAAAGTACTACATCAATATGCTAAAAAATGATGGTTGATCAGCCACTGAAGAAATATCAAACGTAGATGTTGAGATGTTCCTACAAGGATACACAAAAGAGTTACACATTACATCTAAAGAAGGCAATATCATAACACAACATCCCCTGCAATGATGAATGAGTGGGGTGGATGAAAAATATGTACGAGTGGTCCGAATCCACAATGCAAATACCGAATAACTGATAGATGTTGGAGATACCAGAACTATGCTTTACACAAGGGAACAAAAAGACTACCCTGGGGTTGAACATACAGATGAGAGAACATCTCAAAATGGACATCAAAAAGCTATCAAGGATGGCAAAAAAAAAAGGGAATGACAACAAGGATCTCACTTTCGGTTTTGGCAAATCCTATGCATGGAACCCAAAAGAAAACCAACGTAGCCAAAGATGTAGGGGACACCAAAACTTACTCTGCACGAAGTGAGGAGACTATCAATCTCTCGAAAAAAGTCATCAAGAAGACAAGATTTACTCCAAAAAAGAACTTCGAGGCAATATGAACAATGTGCAAACGATGTAGTTGAATGACGGTGGAACCATGTTGGTGAAATCCTTGCAAGTAGTGCTTACTATGATGCCATAACCAATCAAAATCCATCCCAAATGAGCACGGATGGTAGAAGAAGACTCCTGCAGAGAATCAGGTGCCATGTGCACAACCAATGTATGCAAGCAAATGTCTTAATTAAAGTCAATTGTAGGCGTCATAAGCCTAGGTAAAGATGCAAGTCAGGCCATAGTTTTAGAACTCAACCAAACTCAACAAGTACTCTTGATCAACCTGCAAAACCATAACTCAGATAGAAACTTATGACTTGAGTCAAAGACTAAAACTCGCAAGTTTAGCCCCTCAACACTCTCCGAAACTCAACATTATTCGAGGAGTTCAAGAAAAAACTCAACTATCGATGCATAACTCCGTTTCACAAAAAAATGTCATTTTTAAAATCTGAATATAAGCTTCATATATTTACATCAAAGGCTTGTACAATTGAATCAAGAGACGTACAACGGTATATATAAGATAGAACACTTTTCTTAAGACAACCACAAGAGCAACTGAATCAGAATAATCTCTATGGTCAAATCGTTTAGCTTCCCTAAGCAAAAGATGCCCGTTTGCTAGTAGTTGCACTTTGACTTCACCCTGCCAAGCCTACAAAAATCTTCCAATTTACCCACTTCTTCCCTGAATGCATAGTTACATTTATGGATAAAAAGAGCTAAAACACACATACAATGCCAAACACTTCTAAAAGGACCTCGAATAAGCATGTTGGAATTGCCCAACAAAGCTGGCCGCCAATGAAGATGTCCCTAAAAACTGCTCACATTCTGGGCTGAACTTCCCTCCAACAAGCTTTCGCAAAACAGCAATCCCACAATAGGTGTTTAACAGTTTCCAATTTAGCACAATAGGGGCACAAGTCGTTTGTGAGGCCACTTTTAGATAAATGTGCCTTTGTAGGCAGCCCTTGGTATATTACAAGCCACGCAAACACCCTTAATTTATAAGATACTTTTATTGTCCACACACTATGTAATCTATGTATCCATTAGGATTCAACATCAGAGGCAATCCATCTAGTATTAAGGACAGCTGCCAGAGGACATTTCTAGTGTAGCAGCTGATAGAACCAGTGTGTATCGTACTGATAAATTGGATGACCGAATGTCCATCGCCAATCTCTCCAGAGGGGACCTTTCAGCTCCAAGTTTAACTAAAATGTATCTTCATGTGGGATAAGGTTCTAAATATCCTTAATGGATAGCCGATCTACATTGGATAATACAAACTCTCAAGCTAGTATCCACCCATCCTTCCAATCACATGCGTTGGCATTCCATAAATCCTTCAATAAAAAGATCCCTTTTTTGCTAAGCCTGTGAGCCTGGAAGTGTGGGATAGTAGCAATGGAGATGTCTTGAAGTTTCCAGGTCCAAATAGGCCTTTTGGCTAGGTCCCATCCCATTAGAACACGAGCTACTCTCCACATGTGCAACCCTGCAACTTTTTTCCAAGCATTTCAAATACTTCATTTTACATGCAAAAACTCATATTTTTCAATTTTCTCTATGTCAGGTCAATTTGTGCATTTCAACAGTTGTTGTGAGGTGATTGAGTTAGTTTCCATCAATTTCAAAGGATTTTTAGAGGGATTTGATGAGGTAAGTCTGTTTATCTAGTTTTTGTTTAACTTCTTTTGAATTTATTTTCTCCATTATAGATGCCCTACGACCGAAGTTTTTTCCCCCATTTTAATCGTTATCTTCCTTTATTACACACTAACAACTAGGATTTTATTCTAAAATCTTTTTTTTGGTTGTGTACGTTTTATACTTGTTTAAGTTTGCATTCAATTTGCAATAATATACATCCAACTTTCCAAGAATGGCATCAACATCCAGTTCCGTTCAACTATTCGTAGTAAGCCCAACTTTGAGGTTCCTTCTTGGAAGATTTGTGTATGGGTTCCAACAGCTAATCATGTCATATGCAATAATTATGAGTTTAAGATTAATGGAGGGGTCAATTGCCTGAAATACTTACTTGCACGCAACACAAGTAAAGATGCACAATTGTGCAGGTGTCCCCTAAGGTTCAAATAGAGATGGCTGCTTCCATTGCAACTTATGCAAAGAAAAAGGAGGGGAAAAAATAGGAATGCTGAAGCAATCTTGGTCCTCGTGAATAGGAGGGCAGCGAGGGATGATTCCGATGACTAAGTATGACATGGGAGCCTCTTCTATTGCCCTAATTCAGAAGGGAAAAGGGCAAGGATGGGAATGTGGCTCATCTGCTAGAGATAGTTCTTTTGTTCCTCAAAGTAGTCCTAGGTCACAACCTTCATGTAAAAGTACCGGTTGGAACCAGGAATTGCACAATAAAGCAAAGGTTGTGGATTTTTTTGGGATTACAACAACATTCCATTCAATGTGGCAAAAAACTCATATTGGGATAGTTTGTTAAATGCATTAACATTTGTTGGGAAGGGGTTCAAAGCTCCTACTTATGATTTAAGTGGCCCATTGTTCGAGGATGTTGTCCAAAGTATGCAAGTTACTGATTGATAAACAAAAAAAAATATGACATAAAAAAGTTACAACATTTTGTTTAATGGGTAGATGGATGGGAGAAACTGCGCTTTGGTTAACTTTCTAGTGGCTTCAAGTGGGCAGTTGTTGTTCTTGAAGTCAATTAATACCTCCCAACAAGTGAAAAATGTGAAAACTTTGTGTGATATGTCGGAGGAGGTGGTGATGGAAGTGGATGTAGAGAATGTCATCCAAGCCACGACAGAGACAATGCAATGGCATATATAACAACAGGGAGCCTTCTCGGGGAAACACCAACCCTTATGTAGCCCATTGCATTGATCTCCAACTTGAGGACATAGGAAAGATGATGGGTGAAAAATGTGGTTGAAGATCCAATAAACATCGCCAAGATAAACTACAAACATCCTTGGGTGTTAAACTTGATGAGAGAGCACAACAATGGAAAGGAGCTTGCGTGAGTAAAAGTCACACATGATTTGCCACAAATTTCATAACATTGCACAGAGCATTGTAGCCTCAATAACATTTATTAAGTAGATGTTTGTGAGTACACGATTGTTGAAATCTCCCTATGTTAGGAAGGTCGATGGGGAATAGGTTGTGAAGACCGTCTTTGATGATATGTTTGCAAAGAACACAAATGAAATCCTTAAGGTAACCTTAAATTTAACTAGTTTTATTTATCATTTATTTTTTTATTTTTTTGTTCAAATTTCACTTAATTTTGATTTTAAAATTGTGCATTATTTTGTTTTTGGTGTCAAAGCCTTTGGTTAGAGTCCTTTGCATGGTGAATGGCGAAAAACACCCAATGGGGTATTTGTATGAGGCCATGGATGGCCTAATAGACCATAAAGCAAATTATTATGGCTAAAATAAATTAAAAAATATGAAAAAATCTAATGCATAATTACTCTAAAATGGAGCAAGCAACTCCATCAACATTAATTTAAGCTAGATGAGGAGGTTATGGATGGCCTTAACACATGTATAAAGAGGTTGATCCTTGACGTAGACACTAGAGATGCATTTTTTGACGAGTTTTAAATTTATAAGTGTGCATCTCCTATGCTCTTTTCTTTGCGAGGATGTGTTGGAAGAAGAAATCCCCAACATCCGGGAAAACAAATTGAGTCATTTGTTATTAGTCTCATTACTCGTCGACTTCTTTCATTTATTCTAGTCTAGTTGACTTATAAAATTATAAATGTTTTAATGTCATGATTTACATATTTTTGGTGGAAAGATTGTGGTGTAAGTACAACAAATCTTTAATGACTAGCCATGCACATTTCGTATCAGCCATGTAGCTCTTCTATGTGTGAAATTGGTTGAAGCATGTTTTAAAATGTTCACACAAAGAAGAGCAACAGTTCACAACAAAATGCTTAAATGACCTTGTAATTATACAATACAATCTTCATGTCACGTCCCTTTTTTGGTGAAGACCTTAACCCATTGTTCCTTCCCGTGGGTTTAAGGAAAGAAGAAAGGGGAAGACTTGGATGACATTCTTTAAGTAGATATTTCATTATTATTAGGTATTCCTATTGGGAAGCCAAGTGCTCCAATAAAAGAACTTATTTAATTAGAATATAAAGTATTTTGAGCATGTAGGCTCCAAATACAAATTAGATAATTAAAAGGTATTTATTATAAGGTCGGCCATAAGTTATGATGTAACACCCCTTATGTTATAAAAGGAGGATGCTTGGCCATTATGTGATATGTTGAATCTTATTATTTCTTTCGGGTAAATGTGGTATCTTTCCTCTCTCTCATCAAGGACGAAAACCCTTGATAGTGGAACTTGTCTTGGGGACGAGAACCCTTGAGGACGAGAACCCTTGATAGTGGAACTTGTCTTGGGGACGGAAACCCTCAAGCAAGGATATTTGGAATTATTGAATATCTCAAGGAATTTTGAGCTGATATTTTTTTATCCAGCCCTAGGCGACTTGTATCATGAGCATGTTGGATATGTTTTGATGGATGTATGGTATGATTTCTTGCATGGATGGACTTATACTAATCATTTAAAGGTGAAAACAATCATTTCCTTGCATGTTTGGGCCACTAATTCATTATTTCCAAGAGGGGCGAATTGCTTGTAGGTCAAATTTGGCATGTTTGAATCGATGTTTGGGCAATTAGAGTTGATATTTGCATTTTTCATATTTTTAAACCCCAAGATCCCAAGTTTCATGAATTTATGAGCGTCCTAGGTGAAGTTATGAATTTTTAAATAACTTTGCAGACAAAGGGTTTATAGAAATTCATATCTTCAATTATAGGGCACTAAAAATCAGTTTTCCTTCATATTTTGATTGTTGGTAATTAATCAGAATTTTGAGCTTGATTGGGCATATTTTCAACGAGTTTAGGGCATCCAAAAGTGAGTGGGAGTTCCCAAAACAGGTCGCTGCCCTAGGAAGGGAAAAATTGCAGGTTTCCGTGTGCATTTTCAGTCATATCCAGCCCTCGGAAGTCTGATTACAGCCATCTAAAATTAATTTCAGTCATCTCTCATTCAGCCCTAGCTATTTTCCATAAGTATATTAGTATATTTTGGTGCATTGATGATTATGTCATTATAGTCCATATGACTCTACGAGGCTATGAGCATTGTAGTTTTTATTTAGTACTCTTTTACGGTCGAAATTTAATGGAAAATATACTTGTGTTCTATACATTCATTTCTCATGTCATCTAAGAGTGTTCTATATGTTAAGCTTATTTTAAGGATTTATATTCTTTTTAGCTAGCGATAACATTGCGAAGTAAAGCCAAGTAATTGCGGAGTCCAAGCCAAAATTTTGGGCTGCAAAGTACAAGTTTTTGAACTATGGGTCACACAATCCGGACAATAGATGATGTGGTGGGACTCTCATACATGACAAAATCTAAAGATGGCTCAACTCGTGCTTGAGAAAATGTACGAAAGAACTCATGTGTAACTCAATGTTCTCACAAAGAGCAGAGCAAAAAGAAACAAGTGATGTGCTTGCATGAAATGGTCCCGATGAAGATGAAGCACAAGTTCAAAAACCAATATCGCGATGAGCAATCCAATGGACATGTTGATTTGGTGAAGCATTGCGTTGTAAATGTTTACAAATGCCTCCACCAAAATAACCCACATAATGGAGTAAGCGAAAGCCAAATCTAATCTTGTGGTTCTCAAATGAGCCATGCACATTTGCAGGAAGATTAGAAAGGTTACTACATAAGAAAACCATAGATGGTGCAGGATCACAAAATGACTTATGGTCTAGCAAATCACAATTGACTACAACATCAATTAAATGCATAACATTGACAAGAGGTGGATTAGGTGCGCTAGAGTCCACATGAATAATTTCTTGTTGCAACAAGACAACAATGTCTGCGCAAAGATTGAACGAATGCATCTTTGTCATAAATGAGTGAGAGAAATAGGGACGTTTGTTTTGGAGTGAGCTACTCTCTTGAAAAAAAGTGACAAGGTCCTCTTGAAGTGTAGATAAATTAGAGAACATAGAATTTCCAACTATAGGTTATTATCGACCTACGTGAGGGCATGGAGGTCTTGGCACAAAGCCATTATCATGAAAAATAGGTAGAAAAATGCCTTCAAAATACCATGAAACTGAAATGAAAACACCCAAAATAGGATAAACCACCCAACTACTTATAATGACTTAGTTCTACAACATTTTAACCATGTGAACAAAGTATAGAAAGTGGGAACCAAAAAAAAAAGTTTTGTTTCAATACATAATAACAAGAGATCATTGATATGAATTCTTCTTGAAAAACAAGGGTCAAAAAAATAGCATGCCTTTTCGACGTACAAAAATTTAAGGATAGAGCTCATTGAAAATTTTGTCCGACAAAGGCCTAGACGTGCCTCTTTGCAAATAAGGATATTCCATACAATAATAGGTTTGCAAACTAGAAAATGTGTGTCCCGCACGAAAAATCACGTAGGTTCCAAAACGAATATAAATTTGATGCACCATTTGCAATATATGAAGCTAAGAAGAGTGCATGAATGAGGGTCCAAAATGCTTCATCGGTAAGAAAACTGCATATACGTACATATTAAAACAAATTTGTCACATGGAATTGTTGTCACTTTGAAATACACCCTTTCGAGAATGGTGTGATAACTCTCATTTTAATTCAAAAATAGAAACACTCCTAGGTTGTGGGTGACTGTATGTTGGAGTGAGTCTCCAGAGAGGGTTGGTTCCCCTAGTGCAACACCTAAACTATTTCTATTTCTAAGACTACTCTATTCTACAAAAAACCAACAAGGAAAAGAGAAAAGGAAAGAAGAGAAACTAAAAATAAGGTGATACACCAGAATGTTTTGAGGATCTCAAACTTATTGGAATCACACAGATGAAGCACGGGAGCCACACACACCATACACTAACTACAAGTGATTGTATAAAAAAAAAAAAGCGTTTCATAGAAAGGTTCGGACTTGTGTTGTGACAAGATAAAGAAGGGGCGCCAAAGTGGCTCCACAACAAAATCCTACAAACAACTTGTTAAACACAATCTATGACCTGCAAATTGACACAAAATTGTATGAAGGCATGAAGGTTAAATTGTTAAATCAAGGATAAACATGTATCACAAAGATAAACTCAGTTTAAAACAAAGTATGCACTACACAAAAATTGTAGGAAGGTAAAAACAACTCCTTTATTGCTCCAAGAGGTGGAATAAGCACAAAGAATCACTCATGACCCTTGCTTTCTCACCCAGAAAACTAAATTGCTCCAGAGAGCATGAATGAAGAGGACAAATATTTTTTACAATGCATTACGGAGCTTTATACAAAATCGAGAGAGAAGAAGGAAAATCCTCGACATGCAAGTCGACTTCCAAAAATTAAAAAAACACGTGCACCCTGTTTTTTGCTTTAGCCCTTGCGCATGAAAACACACGCTATGCTTTATCTGCTTCCCAAAAATAGTCTTCATGCTTTATTTTTATCAACTCTACGTCTAAAAATTTGCGTTCCCAAAAATAGGAAAACAACTTTTCTTTCACTTTTTCATGTTTTGTTGTATTATTAGAACTTTTGGATGATGAGACAAATTGAGCCTACATCCTTTCATCTATTTTTAACTTGTCATGCATCGTTTTTCACAAACCGTGCTAAAAATAGCTTTTCGCATTTTGAAAAAAGCAAAACAAAGTGTTTCGTGGTTCATCTTTGTGTCACACGAAAACTTCTTTGATCTTGATTTTTTCCCTTTGTCATGCGAATTTTTGCATGGAATTTATTGCTTGTGAACTAACCTTTGTATCTATCGTCTTTTTATGCGGCTTCCGCGCATTTGTTACTGTGAGACTTCATTTTCCCTTTATTCCGCAATTTTTGCGCAATTTTCTTTGTGCGCGTGACTTTTGAATGTCGCTTACACGACCTTCCACGGGATGGTTCCCGTGTAACGCAAACTTTCATGAATATCCCGCACCCTTGTGCGCATTTTTAGCTCTTTGCTTGTCATTATGCGGCATTCCAGTGCGGCCTTATTTCTCCTTTGTTGTGTGGACTTTTGCTTTGCTTAGTGAGTAGGTCGTTCTGTGTCGTGCGGCTCTCTACACGTGGCTCTCATTTTGTTTCGTGCGGATTCTTGCGTGGCCTTCCATGCATCTCCTTATTAGTTTTGCATCTTGGCGTGGCGCTATTGTTCTTTTTTGATGCAAACCTATTCTCCTAACACGCAAAAATTCGCATGCCTTTTCTATTTAACTTCATTTGTTAAACATGCGGTCTTGTCCTAGCTCTACGGACTCTGGCATGGACTTTTGCTTGGGTTATTTGCTAAAGCGTGCGAACTTTGTTCCCTCTATCTTTGATCTTTTTCGTCTCCAACTCCAGAATTATTTAACTACACCACATGAACCAAAGGATTTGAATAAGTGTGGAAGCTTATTTGGATAACAATTTGGAGACTTCCGGGGACATCTTCAAATGTGCTAAGCACCTATTAGATAGATGACACAAACACACCATGTAAAGTGCACAAGGCACATAAGAAAGGAAACTAAAACAACGATGTATGATAAGCACTTGGAGGAAAGAAAACACAACCACCTATTACAAACAAGGGTGAAACATGACCTCAATAGAAAAGTTTGAGGTATATCCCATTAACTTAGTGTTTTAAAAACCGGTCGAGCCGGAATCGAAACCGACCGGTTCAACTGGTTAACATCTTTAGGCAAGAACTGGTGAATAAATTGGACCGTTTGACTGGTTTGGTACCAAACTGGTCCGGTTTCGACTTGAACCGGCCGAGTCATGGCAAGTCGCATTTATGCGGTACTAGGTATAAAAATTCAATTTTTTAATTAAAATTTATGCCTTTAATAAAACCTAAACCCTAATTTTGTGCCATTTTTCTATAAACGCATTATTTATATAATATATACATGAGCAAACTTTGCATATTTTATGTGTAATTGTTGGAATCATGGTTTCTAATCTATCAAATATAATGTTTTCATTAAAAATGTAATTTTTTTATGTGTTTTTTAAGTAAACACAACCATCAAGTTTGAACTGTCAGTTCGGTTCCGGTTCGGTCCAACCCTCGACCGTTTCCGAGTCCGGTTCCAATTTTTAAAATATCCCATTAACTAGGATAGGCAGCTCATCACCATTCAGCTTGGAGAGCTGAATGGAAAAAAAAAAAAAGGCATTGTGTTGTTTGCAACTTGTGATCAAATATGGCCCACTCCAAAAAGAATCAAATTTGGTGTGTATTCCGAGCTTAGTTCTTTCTTCATCCCACTTAAGCACAATGTATCCTTCTCTAAATGTTTTTGTAACTGATTTCTTATCAAAATACCTCTTTACTTGCGCTTGATGAAGTTCCATTGTTGTCATTGCCTTGTTTCTGATTTCTTCTTCATTACCTTGTTTCTGATTTCTTCTAACTCCATTAACTCTGCAAATCTGATTTCCATCGAATCTTCTTCCATCATCTCCATTTGTTTAATGAGGTCTAGAGCTGGTAACTCATTAGAAATAGGCAACCTTGCTTCTCTACCATAGACAAACATGAAAGGAGAATTGTCAATTGATCTTTTAGGAGTAATCCTATCATCCCATAAGGCTGATTTCAACTTTGTATGCCATGATCTTTGATTTTCCGCCATAGTTCTTTTGATGATTCTAAGAAGATTCTTGTTAGTTGACTCAACCAATCCATTCCCTTGAGGGTAATAATTAGATGATGTTGAGAGATGAATGCCAAGCTTGACTTCCCATGTACAAATTTTTTCCAAGAAAGGAAAGATAATGCATTGTTTGAGATGATTGTTGTGGGAACACACTAAATCTTGTGACTAGACTTTCATAAAAGTCTAAAACTGAAGTCTCATTTTGCCTTTTTTCAAAGCCACTACTTTTGTCCATCTTGTGAAGTAATCTATAGTTGTGAGAATCCATTTATGACCTGCACTAGAAGGTGGATTAATCATGCCAATAAAATCTAATCCCCATTGCATGAAAGGTTGATTTACTGAATGGGTTGAAGAGGAAGAGCAACTAACTTTTGTTTCTCTGAAAAATGGCACACTTTGCACACTTCCTTACCCATGCATGAGCATATTTGAATAAGTTTGGCCAATAATAACCAACTCTCATAACCTTCAAGGTGTAGCTCTTGGTGCAAAATGGCCACCGAATATACCTACCTCCATGGAATTCTTCCAAAACATGCTCAATCTGATCTGAATCAATGCATCTTAAAAGAACTCCATTCACATCTTTTCTAAACAATATGTTATCAACAAGAACATAAGGAATGGATTGTAATCTGAAATACCTCCTTTTTTTTTGTCCAAACCCTATGGGCATTGTCTAGTCTGAAGAAAATGGATCATATCTTGGGTCCAACTTTGAGGCAATGAAGGAGCAACTGTGTTTGGATCATCTTGAAGCACTAAAATCTGATTTTTATCATCATGCAAATCTGAAGCTTAGTTATTCACACAATCCTCTTCCTCTAACCAACTTAGTGACTTTAATATCAACATCATATTCCATCACTTTTGTGATCCAACCTGCTCTTTTCTCATTCAAATCCTTGCTTAAAAGAAACTCTTTAACACTTGGATGGGAAACCATTAAATGAATCTTGTTGTTAGAAAGTAGATGTCTGAATTTCTTGAGGCTTCTAATGACTGAAAGAACTTGTTTCTCAAAAAATAATACTTCACCTCATAATCTTGTAACCCTTGACTGAAAAAAGCAATTGGCTGCTCTAATTTGTCATCATTCTGCTGTACCAACATAGCTGAGATTGTATCAATTGCTCCAAAAGTATATAAAATAAAATCTTTGCTAAAATCTGATTGATAAGTGTTGGAGCTTGTGAGATAACATGTTTAATTGCTTCAAATGCATTCTTTTCCTTCTATTTTCCAACTGAAAACCATGTTCTTTTTTAGCATTGAGGTTAGTGGCTTTACAAGATTTGCAAAATCTGGAATGAATCTTATGATAAAATTAATTCTACCCAAAAAATTTGCAATGCCTTCTTGTGATTAGGTAAAGATAAGGATAAGATTGCACTCACTCATTCTAGATCAATTGTGAGACCTTCTTGGAAACAATATGACCAAACAACTTACCCTCATGGATTGAAAAACACACACTTTTTTGGATTTAATGAAACGCCATATTGTCTGCATCTCTCAAAAAAACATGTTTGAGATGAATGATATGATCTACAACATGCTTTGAAAAAATAGTTATGTCATCCAAATAAACAAGAACAAAGTATTGATTAACCTTGAAACGCCAAGTCCATTACACACTTGAAATGTAGCTCTTGCATTTGACAATCCAAATGGCATTTTTCTATATGCATATGTGCCCCATTTCATAGTAAACGTTGTTTTAAACTGATATGATTCCTGTACCAAAATATGATTGTAACTAAAATAGCCATCAAGTAATGAGAAACGCTTTGAACCACTTACCCTTTTGCAAAATTTTCTCCATTGATGGTAGTGGGTAATGATCTTTCAAGAAGCTCTGTTTAAATCTCTGAAATCCATGCATAACCGTATCTCTCCATTCTTTTTCCTTACGGGAACCAAATTGGCCACCCATGATGAGTGCTTGATGGGGAAAATAATGTTAGCTTTGATCAACTTATCCAATTCTTGCTTCATCAATGGTTCAATTTTAGGATTGATAGGTCTTTGCTTTTTAGCGGAA
This sequence comes from Taxus wallichiana var. yunnanensis, assembly GCA_018340775.1. Lineage (NCBI taxonomy): Eukaryota > Viridiplantae > Streptophyta > Pinopsida > Cupressales > Taxaceae > Taxus > Taxus wallichiana. Next base: position 395,918,897 of record CM031237.1, on the reverse strand, counting down.
TGACTAGTTTTGTTTTTTAATCCAATTCTATTGTATGTTGAGCTAAATCCGGATTAAAAACCTTTAAGTCACCATAGCTCCATGAAAAACATCATCAAATTCTTGAGCAAGTTGAACAAAAGCAATCTTTTCATCATTATTACATACCTTGCCCAATTTGAGTGTTTTGCCATTGCCAATGTTGATTGTTCATAATCATCTTGTTTGATCATCATATTGGACTTCTCACTTCTGACCTATCATCTGTGTTAAAGATGGATTCAAGAGTAACCAATCCTTGAGGTATTTTGTTAGATTTCAGCTAAATAATCTGATCATCATATTGTTGTTGCAATCTTTCCTGATTTTTTTTGAAAACTCAACTTCCTCTTGCAAGAAATTGACAATTTGTTGATTTGATTCAAACACTTTCCAATTGATATTGTTGTTTCCGGGATAGAAGGTCTTACCACTATCTTGATATACTACTTGTTGATTTTTATCTTTCTTGATCTGATCCAAAATATCAACCTGAGCACCAATGGCAATGGCTAACCTATCTGCATGTTTTTTCTTCACTCTAGGAATATATTGAACATTGAAAGCATCAAAATATTCTATTAAATCCCATACCTTGTTCTTGTAGGATCTCAACAAGTTGTTCTTAGTTGCAACTTGTCCTCTGATTTGGTTAACCACCAACTCACTGTCACCAAAAACTTGCAATTGCTTCACTCCTTTCCTCTTTCCCACTAAAGACCATGCACAAGAGCTTCATATTCAGTTGTGTTGTTAGTGCAAGTAAACTGAAATCTCAAGCTGAGAAATACTTTTCCTTTGTTGGGAAATCAGCATGATCCTCCACCTGCTCCATTCTTTCTTCTTGATCCATCAAGTATAATTTCCATAAACCTTCATCTTGCTGATCTGTTTTGACAAGGTTAGGAATAATAGCATTTTCCTCATGCAAACAATATGTTCCAAGACCTACTTCTTCAATATAGCTATGTGGATCAATAGCATGAGTTTGAGTAGCCCACTCATCAAGCAATAAATCAGGAATTCCCTCAAGAAGTGTGGTTGGATCTTGGTCAACTAGTTGGTCTTCTTCATCTATGATCATACAATTTGAGTTAATGACACTAGGAACATAAGGCTCTATATGATTTGTTGAGATGGGTTCAGACCTTATGGTAACTTTGGTGCCATACCTTGTTCTAAACAACATGTGAGACCAAGTTTAATGATAAGTAACCTCTAATTTTTGCCATGAAATCTCTAGAAAGGCACAAGGCAAAGAGAGGAGGAAGATCAATGATAAAAACATCTTGAGGAATGGAGAAGTTGGGGCATGCATGTAAGGTTAAACTTAGTCCTCTAATGACTCCAAGAGTCTCTACGGGTGTTCCATCAAGTTGAACTACTCCCTTAGAAAGAGGCTCATAATCTAGACCAAGTTTGTCAACAATTTGCTTGGGCATAACTAGCTAGAGGCTCTCAATCAATCATGCAATTGTGAACTAGGTTTTGACCTATGATCAATGAAACATAGAAGGGAGGTGGCTTAACAATTTTGTTTTCTTGAGATTCTTTTGGATCAGGTGTATTGGTGAGCACAACCTTAGATGGTTCTTTGGATGGTTGGCTAGAGAGATTGAGGTTAGACAAAGCTTCTTGCAAGAGATCTTTTTGTCTAGAAAGAGAGACAAAGAATCCCATATTGACATATTAACTTTGGTTTGCTTCATATGCTCAAGGATATTAAATGATGGAGTACTAACCTTTTGTTGTACTTTTCTAACAAAACACTTCTTGCATTGGTGGCATGGAGATTGGGGTCTCTTGTTGATTTTGAGCTTTTATAGACTGACTTCTTTGATTGTTTTTGATTTAAAACTGGAACAACAAATTGTAACATTGGAGAAGGCTGATAATTTCTCTTACTAGTAGGTTGATCCACTTCTAATGCTCTTTTCTTTGACCTTGTGTTCGCTGCCACATAGAAGTAGAACTCTGATTTTTTTGATTGTCAAGCTGATTTATTCCACAAAAATCATCTTCTTGCCAATTTAGGAATGTAGCATCACCTTGCACTAACTCTTTTGAAGCCTCTTGCTATGGTGGAGTCTCAACTGATGAACTTTGGGACATAACAGTTGTTTTCACCATAAGTGCTTGATTCTGAATACCATTAAAGCAAGAATTCTGATTATGGGCTTGATTACATGGATAACACCACTCATAATCTTGGATCAGATTGTTTTGGACCGGTACAATTGCTTTGGATGTGCTAATAACATTGGGATTGACTGTTTGGATAGGTTTGGCATTAGCAAACTGATTTTGACCCTACAAATTTGGTTGGAAAAGAGGTCTATTCTGCTGATTGGGAGGATAGTAAGGTCTGAAACTCTGATTTTGCTGCCTTTTAAGAGCAACTATCTCATTCCCAAAATATTTTAATATGCCTTTTATCTCTTGTAAATCATTTGATTGGCTTGGGGCTGCACTAATTTGACTCAAAGGCTGAGAATTAGGTTTGAATTGGAGCTATTGCAAGTATTTGAAAGGAAGTGGGAGGAGGAATATCTAGAAAGATGGGCATGGGAGGCCTTGGAGATATTTTCCCTGCTTGTATAAGACTATTTTCAGCTCTAATTGTTATGTCATAAGCATCGGGAGTGTCCTTCCACCATTGATTGTATCATCACTAAATATCAAAATTCAAAGCCCTTAGATAATATAAAAAAATACTGAGGAGTAGGCCTTACCAATTGTGGAATTTTGTCCCAAGTCTTTTGGAATCATGTAGTTGAAATCAGTCATGAACTCTTGTGGTGCTCTCTTGATGGTGGTCAATTGTTCCACTAATGAAAGATGATCTGATTTGTCCTCAAAATGCCTACAAAAACTTCTCCCAGTTGATCCCATGTAGTGATGGAATTTAGTGCCAATCCCCTGTACCACTACAATGCTTTTCCTTTGAAAGAGGCTGCTAATAATCTGACTGCAACATTGTCTTGAGTAACATGATAAATAGAGCATATATTGGCCACATCTTTAACATGTTCTATGGGTGTAACCTAATTTTCCCCGATAAAAAAATGGGATGCTCTTAAGAGTGGAAACTGAGATATCATCATGTTGAGCAAGCAATAATGGGCTTGCCATCATTGAAGGAAAAAAAAACTGATTTCTTGGGAGGGCCATATTCAGATTGAGACTAGGTATGGAAAATTTGAGAAATGAACTTGGTTTTTGTGGAGTGGGAAGAGATTTAGGATATGGCTTGGAACTTGAAAATCTACTTCTCTTAGTTAAATTCAAAGGTAACTCAATGAAATCAAATGGAATACCTTTTGTAGATGATCTAGTTGTAACCTTTGGCATGAAATATGTGCATGTTGATTCATGTGGATGTGCTTTGAACTTATGGAGTTGTCATATGCCTAAATGAATGTGTCTGCAAACATTGATATTTTCCAAGAACAACATCAAATTTTGACAAATTTGAAAATTCGTCTATTGTCCCCATCGGCGTGCAAAAATTGTTATCACTTTGAAATGCACCCTTTGGAGAATGGTGTGATAACTCTCCTTTCAATTGAAAAATGGAAACACTCCTAGGTTGTGGGTGACCTATATGTTGGAGTGAGTCTCCAGAGAGGGTTGGTTCCCCTAGTGTAACACCTAAACTATTTCTATTTCTAAGACTATTCTACCAAAAACCAACAAGGAAAAGGGAGAAGGAAAGAAAAAAAAAAAAAGCGGTGATACACTAGAATGTTTTGAGGATCTCAGGCTTATTGGAATCACACAAATGAAACACAGAGCCACACACACCATACACTAACTATAAGTGATTGTATCAAAGTAAAATTGTTTCATAGAAAGGTTCGTAGTTGAGTTGTGACAAGATAAAGAAGGGGCATAAAAGTGGCTCCACAACAAAATCCTGCATACAACCTACTAAACACAATTTATGACCTAAAATTACACAAAAATACAATGAAGGCATGAAGGTTAAACTATTAAATCAAGGATAAACATGTATCACAAAGATAAACTCAGTTTAAAACAAAGTATGCACTAAACACATATAGGAAGGTAAAAACAACTCCTTTATTGCTCCATAAGAGGTGGAATAAGCACAAAGAATCACTCATGACCCTTGCTTTCTCACCCAAAAAACTAAATTGCTCCAAAAACATGAATGAAGAGGCAAAGATATTTTTTGAATGCATTACGGAGCTTTTACAAAAATATGAGAGAGAGAAGAAGGAAAATCCTAGACATGCAAGTCTGGCTTCTAAAAATTAAAAAAACACGTGCGCCCTGTTTTTTTGTGCCAAAATTAGCCCGTGTGTGAAAACGCGCGCTCTATTTTATCTGCTTCCTAAAAATAGTCTTCATGCTTTATTTTTATCAACTCTGCATCTAAAATTTGTGTTTCCAAAAATAGGAAAAACAACTTTTCTTTCACTTTTGCATGCTTTGTTCTATTATTAGAACTTCTAGATGATGAGACAAACCGAGCTTGCATGTTTTCATCTATTTTTAACTTGTCATGCATCATTTTTCACAAACCGTGCTAAAAATAGCTTTCCGCATTTTGAAAAAGCAAAACAAAGTGTTTCGTGGTTCATCTCGTGTTGCACGAAGACTTCTTTGATCTTGATTTTTTCCCTTTGTCACCACGAATTTTTGCGCGGATTATATTACTTGTGAACGCACCTTTGTATCTCTCACCTTTTTGCACGGCTTCCGCGCCTTTGTTACACGGACTTCGTTTTCCCTTTATTCCACGGATTTTTGCACAATTTTCTTTGTAGTGCGCAACTTTTGAATGTCGTCTCTGCGACCTTCTACAGTTGGTTCTTGTGTTCCATGAGACTTTACGTGAATATCGCACACCTTTGAGCGCATTTTCACTCTTTGCTTATTGTGTGGCATTTTGTAGCGGCCTTATTTCTCCTTTGTTGTGTGGACTTTTGCTCTGCTTATCGAGCGGGTTGTTCTGTGTCGCGTGGCTCTCTGCGCGTGGCTCTCATTCTGTGTCGCGCGATTCTCACGCGGCCTTCCGCGCATCTCCTTATTAGTTTCGCGTCTTGGTGTGGCTATTGCTCTTTTCGTGCAAACCTTTTCTCTTGACATGCAAACTTTCGCACTACTTTTCTATTTAACTTCATGTTTTAAATGCGCGGTCTTGTTCTACCTCTATGGACTCTCACCACGGACTTTCTTGTGGGTTATTTTCCGAAGCGCGCCAAACTTTGTTCCCTCTATCTTTGATCTTTTTGGTCTCCAATCCAAAATTATTTAAGTACACAACATGAACCAGTTGATCTAAATAAGCGTGGGAGCTTATTTGGATAATAGGAACCAGCACCAAAATATCCATCTTAGAAAATGATCCAAACAAAAAAAAAAGCGGGAGCCTTCCGGGTAATTCAAATCAAAAGATATGGTCGTGGAGTGCGGGTGGGTCTAAAAGATAACAAGGAGCCCTTGAGAGCTAAGTGCCTAAGTTGCGAGGTCATATGTCAGCCCAGCCACTGCGCACAAGGATAAAGGCTGAAACCAACAGTCACATGGTGGACCAGCTACTAGGTGTTGGGGAATAAAGTGTTGTAGACCTAGAAAGGGGCTAGGCAAAGCCTTTGAAGGCTGTAATAACCTTCAAGAGATTGCACCGGATAAATCAAAATTCTTTGATGTGGAACTCTGTTAAAAGCTCACGAAGTGAAGAATTAAAAAAATAGATACGGTTTGCAAACCTGCAAAAACATTTGCAAAAAACTACATGTTATAGGGAACATAGTTTTCCTTGATCTTTATAGGAGACTTCAAACCCAAAAAAATGATTTTTAATCTTTATAAATATCTCATAACTTTATCAGAAAATTACTGCCACTACCCAAAAAATAGCAATCTTTCAAAAAAATTGAAAACTATCAAAAATACCTTTTAAAGCTTATTTTGAGCCAAACAAAAGAAACCCAAATGGGTTTTCGAAAAACCCAAAATATTGGGTTGCTAAAAACAAAATAAAAAAGAGAAATTTGTGAAGAAAGCTAATAGGAGGCAGGCTCTAGTACCAAGTAAGAAGTAGAGGCTAACAAAAGTTGTCCTCATCAATACCTATTTACTTGTCATAATGATGACTCCATAGACAACTGAATGAACAACCAAAATAAGTGGTAATGTATTCAATGAGCATCACAAAGTATGTCTACATCATGTCAAAGTATGCGAAAGCATATGTAAAACTGACGTGATGTACAATGAAGGGTATACATAGCTTCAACAAGAGCAAGCTTCCCTTCCCTTATTGGCCACATAATAGGCAAACGTGATTGGCCTATAAATAGGTGAGGTCATAATGGCTGGCAGAAACAATAGTATGTATCATATTCTAAAGCCAGCAAATAGTGCACTTATCTAACTTTAGATTATTCAATTATCCTTGGTTAATAAAACTGTGCATAATATATTTCATCAACAAATATGATGGAAATAACAGCAGAATATTGAAGCATATGACCAAGCCACTTCGAGGGTGAAACCTCGAAAACCTTACTATAAGAACAAAATTCACAATGTGATGATCTACTACAAACCCTACCTCTTATATATCTCCTACTTATGCTATAGAGACCATCTTGGCCAACCCTAATATCAATATGAAGCAATAGAAATGATTATACAACTTAATTAAAGATTATTCTAGCCATAAATCGGCCACATATATCCCAACGCATTCTACAAATAAAGGGCATGGCATGATTCCTTGTTTAACAAGTGTTATCCTTAACAGTGATCATTTGTGGATGCTTCTGCATGAATTCTTTGTCCACCCATGTTGCATCCTCTCTCAACAAGTTCTACCACTAGATAACATACTCGATGATTGCTCTCATTTGCATCCTCTTAAATTAATTTTGGATGTGTAGACACCTAAATTCTGCTTTTGCAATCTTATTGCCAAACGCACACAACTCACTCCCATTCTTGTCAATTCCGTTATAATTACTTATTTTCCGCAAATTAACTAACGCTTTCTTACTGGCTTGGTCAATTAACACCACATTGTTGATTGCTAACCATTTCGCATTCAGGATGCCACTTTACGGTGAATCGTAAGTCAAAATCCTCTTCAAAACAAACAATTAGCGATTATAAGCTAATTAAGCCTATTTTGCCCTTGATTTGGTCAATATGCCCTAATATTGGCTTAAACCCCTCTTCCAACCACTCAAAATCACCCTATTCACCTCCACAATGTCTCAACAAGCTTCAAAAGCTTATCCTAGCCTCTTAGTTGACCCTAAGCGGTTGATTAAGACTCCTCACATCTTAATCACTTGATAATCCACTAATTGTGATTAGCAAGGCCTAATCATGATTAGCAATTCTAATCTAATTTGGGGCTTTTAGTCCAACATTAACCAAAATACAAGTTTCTCCCGAAAAGAAAACTATAAAAAGAGTGCACCTCTTACCTTAATACTTGACACCATGCTTTGATTTGCATCTCATATAATACATATGATTCATAGCCAAGTTCAATCCTTGCCTAAAACCTTCAACAAGGTTAGTAGATGAATATCTAAAGTGACTTAACAAGTCATTTGGAGAGGTCATTTCACCATTGTTTAGAGTAGCAACCATAACCATTTGATTCCCCATTTAGGTCTATTTAGGCCCATATTACGTAATTAAAGCATATTAATAGGCATGTTTAGTTAGATTTTGCATTATTTTCATACTAGTTAAGCATTCCTTTTAGCTTCTATCTTAATGTTACATTCCTAGACTTAGAATCCTTAGCTATTAGGTGGCAATGGTGTTAGCCTTCCTTCATTAGATTTGTTATTTGCTTTGTAAAAGTTTAGGGTGCTTTCATTTGGCACGCCTTAGTGGGACAATACCCCATTGCATTCAATTTTTAAGTTTTTAACTTAGTTTCAAAGTTTTACATTTCAAGTTTTTTAGAGTAGTTTCAAGTTTCCTAGATTAAATTCAAGTTTTCTAGTTTAATTTCAAGCTTTCTAGAGTACTTTCAAGCTTTTTAGATTAGTTTTTCAAGCTTTGTAGATTAATTTCAAAGTTTTAGAGTAATTTTCAAAGTTTTAGATCAATTTTTTCAAGCTAGGTAGTTGTTTCAACTAGATTAGTGGTAGAAGTTGTGTTTTCATGTTCATTGTAGGATATAGGGAGGCGAAGCCCTATCAAAATTGACCCAAAATCCCAAAGATTGGACCTTTTTTCAAGAAATCTGCTCAAAAACTTGGATTTTTGACCACCTACAGGAAAAAGGCGCCTGTGCATTACTATGAGCGCTTTGTGCATCACTTTGTGAGTGCATGTGCATGACTGTGAGCGCCTGTGCATCACTGTGAGCGCCCTTACAACACTAATTTTTTTGGTCCTACATGAAAAATGTGCTTGTGCATGTAGACAGGCGCCTATGCCTCACTGAAAGCGCCCATGCATTACTAGTTGTGCAAAAGTGACAAGATCGCTTGTGCATCACTATGAGCGCTTGTGCATGACTGTGAGCACTGTGCATCCAGAGGGGTGCCCATGCATCAAGGTAAAATTTTCACAAATTTCAATTTCGGTGTTTTTAGGATTGTGGTCATTTCTTAAGGGTTTTTTGTTGTTTTTGTCAATTTATTGATTTTAGAGCAATATTCCTAACAAAATTGGCTTAGGGTTTGATAGATGATATGTTTTCATACTTTGTTTTGAGTTTGGAATAGGGTTGTGTATGCTCTTCTCTTGCACCTAGTGTGATCTTGAGAACCAAAAACACCCCTAAACCACTTTTTGCTTCTTGGGAGTAAGTAGGAACAATCATCCTTCATTTTTTGCTTAAGGGAACAAACTTGCATTTTTTGACATATACTTGATCTTTTAGTTTAAAGAGATTTTTCATTTGATAAACAATCAAGACTAAAATTTGTGTATGCTCTTCCCTTGCACCTAGTGTGATCTTGGGAATCAAAAGCAATTTTAGTCTTTTTCATTGAGAAGCACTTGGATTAATTGGGAATAAACCTTGTTTTTTTGCAAAGTTTGATGGTAGTCGAGTATTTACAAGCATTTTTCATCGCTATTTCTATGATATTGTGAATCTTGTAAAAACTACTAACCATTGTGTGAAGGGCTTTCTTCAAACCAAATTCTAACATTCACGTGTGATTGTAGATTGCCAAAAGGAGTGCAATAAAAACCACATTAAGTCTAAAGATAAAAAATACACCACAATCATCACATTTTATTTGCGGGTTTCGGTTAAGAGATACGGCTCGTCCGTTTAACTAGGACATAACCCCTTTGGTATAAGCCTTAAGCTTCAACAATGGGCGTGGTCCTAGGAACCCTAACATAGTTCACGCCTTGGTGAGATTAGAGTCAAAGATATCCGTATTGCGACCCGAGTGAAAGTATAACTGAACGCACTTGGTGCTCATTATACTGAAGGGGGTAAAGTAAAGCCGAGATACTCCCAAATTAGTCAGTCGACTTTTTGGGTAAATCGAGCTCGCCCTAGATATCTTGTGACACCTAGAGAGAGAACCACCTAGGAAGCTTTTCGGCTTGGAGCCATTGTTTTTGTCTTAGTTGTTATACTTGAGAGCTCTCACAAAGTGACAACTTTGTTAGATTCAAACTCTTGTTTTTCGAACAAGGAAAGAATCTCTCAAAGTTGAAACCACGTGACATTTCATCACAAAATCTACTTAGTGTCATTTTGTCCTAGTTTTTCACTTGTCCTAAGACAAGGCGAAACTCTGCCAAAATAACACCAAGTTTATTTCAACACCATTTGGTCTACACCTTTGTTTGTTTGTTGCCCATTTTTGGAAAAAAGGAAACAACATATACTAGATACCACTAGATATCACGTGTCCACCAGTTTTGTATTTTACTTGCGCGACTACGATGTAACGTCAGAGCGCAAGTGTTGAAAGTGTGCATGGTACATACTCACGATCTAGTAGGCCCCCCTTGTGTCAAAGACCCGTATTTGAGACTTATTAACATCGTAGTAAGGTGATTTCATCCTTGTCTTCTTTTGAGTTATTACGCTGCCCACATTGTAGCCATACAATTGAGATATTTACGTCTTGTTTCCATTGTGAAATTAGGCCTAAATCTCTATATTGTAGAGTTACGTTGTTCGCACGCATAGCAATTTCTTGTTATACTTAGACGTAGTTTTTACACCCTAGCTTTGTCTTGAGTTTTGTGAGTGTTGAGGTTACTTTGTTAGCATCGCTATAATGCCATTTTGATACTAAAATCTTGTTTTCTCGTAAAGTTTGATTACGTGTCCAAATAGCATTGTTACGTTGCTCGCATTTGTATCATCCATTTTACAAAGCTTAGACTTTGTTAGTGTTTAGAAATTGGCTTTTAGTATATCTTGTTAGAAGATCACGTCAACATTTCCTTATCATTTAGGCCTTGTTTGTTGCAAACTTGACCTAACTGGTGATATTGTGTTGTCACTATTTGGTTGCAAACCTATCTAGACAAATCTTAGGGAGTAAACTATTTGGTGTGACTAAATTTTGAGCGTTATACATCATTGTATTATTCTAAGGAAAACTTGTGTCGTACATTACCTCACTAGGGTAGCTTGTTCGTTATTCTTTAGTTCGCACGTTCACTTTGACCTATCAATTTTGGGGCTATTCTATAGTCACCTTGTTTTGACAATTTAGTGTCGTTACGCTGCAAAAATTTGACTAAGGTCCCTTTTTAGTAAACCTTAGTGGAAATTTTTCGTGTTGTATCTCCTATCTCAAGTATGCCTACTACGAGGATGGGATCTCGAAGATTAGGAACCGATATATTTGGAGGTGACAACCCTCTTTTAGAGGATAATCTCATGGTTGACCATAGTGGTGGAGAGGAAGATTCTCCTCGTATGAATATAGAGCATCCTCCCGCCAATTTTGACGATTACATTTTTCAAAACAAACATGAGGTTCTTATGTGTGTTATGGAACTAGGAGCTAAGTTACCTTCCACAGTGGACCCTTCTCTCATTCTTCACAATGGTTCAGGAGAAAAGAAGTAGACCGACCTCATCGTATTGTTAATGAAATATTAAACCCAGGTCACGCCTACTACTTGAGACGACCGAATAATGAGGAAATACCTTTTGAAAACGCAGAGACTATCGTATGCCTCCTCTTAAAATTCATTGCGAAGACCATGAAGCACATGCTCACCACGAGCAACCTCCTCATGATGAAAATCGTAAAGAAATACCAACCCAAGAGGTAACCTTAGAGGAACAAGTTCAAGCTCTCACTCGCTAATTGGCAAGTTTGGCTTTGCATATACAAAAGGAACAACCAAAAGTTTTGAAACAAGCCATACCAAAGGAAAAACCTAAGGCTTTGTTTCACAAGTTCCCAATAAACACTCCTCGACGAGAGGCACAAAGAGATCCTTATGAAGAGATTCTCGCAGCAAATAGGGGTGGGAATACACCTAGATTTAATCCTACGTATAGACCTACACCACCCACGCAAGACCAACTCTTCCACCAAGAATGGTCTACTATGAAGAATGCCCTTCAAGCATTACAAGAGGGCCAAACCGGTAACAATAACAAGAAGTATCGGTTCAATGAGTTATGTCCCTACCCATTTGACAAAGCCATGCTACAGGTACCTTTCCCAAGACACTTTGATTTTCCAAAATTTGACAAGTATAAGGGAAAAGGTGACCCTCGTGACCATATTAAATATTTTTATATGGCATGTCAAGAGGTGGCATTCAATGACAATTATCTTATGCGCCTCTTTCCACGAAGTTTAGGAGCAACAACACTAGAATGGTTTGTACACATCCCTAAGGGATCCATATCAACATGGTCAGAACTAGCAGAAAGTTTCGTACGACACTTCTCTTTTAATATAAAACGATGTCACCATGTTGGATCTCTGCAATGCCAAGCAACAAAATAACGAAAACTTCGCTGCGTTTTTACAATGATGGAGAGGATTAGCTAGCCACTTTCCTTGCTCCATACCCGAAAAGCAGTTAATAAGTATATTTGTTCCCAACCTCCATCCAGACATTACGTTCCACTTGCAAATGCATTGTGGTAACACATTTGAAGAGGTCATTGAAAAAGGAGTCAAATTGAAAAAGCGTTGTTAGCTAGGGGGACTCTAAAACCTTTCTCCCACGATCATAATGATTCTAAATCTAATGACAAAACAAAGTTTGTCCCTAATAGGAACAAAAATGTTGTTAGTGATGGGATAGTAGATTCTAAACGAGTACAAGCCATTCAAAACAACACTCCTTTGAAGCTTGCAAAGGGAGCTCCGCTTATGGAGTATAAGCGTCGTACTTTCACTCCTCTATCTGACTCAATGTCATCAATACTAAAACAACTAGAGGCGGTTAATATGGTTAGATATCCCGAAACTACGCCTTATGAGGATGATGCGCCTAAACCATCATGGTTTAGAGATAATGAATATTGTCAATTCCACCGTGTTAAAGGTCACAAAACAGATAAGTGTTTGAAGTTGCAGCACTACATCCAAGACTTAATCGAAAGTGGCGATGTGGAGATGGATTCATCCACTCCTAACAAATCCCCCAATACGAAGACTTTTCCTAAACATAATCAGGACAAGAATGCTAATTATGTGTCTAATGAGGAGAATCATTTTGATGCTCTCATTGGTTGTGTAGATACACATGTTGAACATGTCAACTCGTTGAACATGTCAACACAATAACCCCTGTGATATCCCCTGCACTATCTATGTCTAGGTATGCGCCGACAAAGACTGATTATCACACAGTTGCATACTTATGACAGTAAGGAACCTAGGTTTCAGCATTCCCATCAAAGGATGCCTATCACAACTAGACCTCGTTTGATTCTTCGCGCTAAAGAACATTCACTTACCTCTTCCCCCATCTTCAACTCATGGTAAGTGGTATGATTTTGATTCTTTCGAAGATTCCAATCCCAATGATTCTAAGTCTTCGATTCTTCTGAAGATTCCAATCTGAATTATTCCTCTAATATGACTCCTAAGTCACGGTCCTCCCTGTCTTCGTAGGACCCCATTTCTCAGTCGCCTCAATGACCCCTTCTTCCGTCGAAGAGCTCTCCGACTCAAAGTCCTTCTAATCAATCATCCAAGTCGACTCCCATGTCGCATTCATCCAATCAACCTCTTGTGGTAGAACAACTACCCACACCGATTGATTCATTTCAGAATGAAGAAGCCATTAGAGAATTTATGAGGGTACATGAAGACATTCCTCTAGAAGTTTGCATGAGCAAGAAACCTCTTTAGACCTCGATACATTCGCATATTGGGAGGAAGAGATTGATGCCTTTTGTCAAAAAATAGAGGAAGACCCTAAGATCATCAAACATGATCCTCCTCTTATTCTTCCATCTTCACATTCTTCATTGGCGATGAAATGCCTGGGTCTAGCATTGATCCACGGCCTATCTTCTCATTACCTAATCATTCTTTATCTATCAGGATTCCTCCATCGCAATCTTACCTTGGGTCACCACCAGTAGCCCATCGTCTTCTTCTATATGTGGGCCACCTCCAAGTAGCCCCACATCATCTATATGTGGCTCACCTCTTAGTAGTCCTTCGATCATGGGACACCTCACGTAGTCCTTCCACTTCAATCTATGGGACATCTCCGGTAGTCCTTCTTTACTTCTTACGATGTGGCTCACCTCCTGGCAGCCCATCTTCGTATGTGGCTCACCTCCTAAAACCCCCTCATCTTTGATTCTTGGGCCATCTTCCCATCATCTTCTATCTATCTGGGAATCTCTCATCTTCATCTTAGGGCACATCCTCGTAGTCCTTTATCTTCATTCTATGGGACACCTCCTGTAGCCCATCCTCTTCATTCTTGGACCGTACGCTTCGCGTCCATCACATTGTCCTTCTATCAATAATTGTGGCAAGCCCACCATCATTCCTCACATCAATTCTATTCGTCCACTTTCTTCTCCCACTTCTCGGGATCAAACAAGTCATGTAATAGCTTATAAGAAACCCAAACGGTTCCTTCATCAAACTAAGCTTAAAACTCCCAAGAGCTCCAAAGCTCCCAACTATTCAAACAATATTAAAGTTCGAATTAAACACAATTCAAAAATGCACATCAACGTACCCGCCAAAATGGCGTAAAGAGGAGAAACCTCGGATAGGGACCTCAAGCTCTCGCACACAAAATCCACATTTCATGATAAAACGCAGTCATCTATTAAGTATGAGCTCACCACGATCATTGAGATCGGGATAATATGACTCTGATAATTAAACACGCCTAGTCTTCCTTATCAAGGAAATCGCTAACATTGTTGGTAGATCTTATCATGAGTGACCTTGTTAGTCCCACTTTTTTAAAAAACAAAAAAACAAAAAAATGAGAAAACATTTCAAAAATCAAAACTAAACGAACACGCATTGCAATCGGGCATTGCATACACATGGATGTTCTTTCTTCCCTTCATTCGCTATTCTTTTTTGCAAGTCTTCCTACCATTTTCATCCCTTTAGTGATATTTTGGTTAACAAATTCGCACACATTTTGCAATATTTATCTTTATGATATCCGTTTGGCCTTGGTCTTTCATCACCTTGGTAAATTAAAGAACGATGACCTCTTAGAGATCCTATCACAATCAACATCTAAAAACTTGTTGCGAAGAAATTTTGGACATATTGGTTAACTTGTGAGCCAATGTTGTCATCACAATCACTTCCGCCTCCTTCCATCCAGATCATCGGTGATTCTTAACCCCTTGTCACAACAAGAGAGCTGAAATAAGTTTTCAAAAAGAAAAAGAATCAATCAAATCAAAAGGCACGAAGCTGAAAGTAAAAGCTAAAAGCAAAAGCAAATTGATATATAACTCTCTCTTAGGGTATTTTCAATTATCTCTACTAGGGGCTATGGACGTCTTTGGCGGTAGAGAGAGCAATGTTGCGATTAGAATCAAATGCATCTCCGTCGGGCTATGGACGCCCGACCGCAGAGAAATGTACGACTCTCCTTCCGCAATCCATTCATAAAAATCAACTTTGAAAAATAAATCATTCTTGCACATTGGCTAGGGTGTCTTCACTTGTTGTCTATCAAATCTTTCCTCCAAGAGGTAATAAATTTCCACGTGCACACACGAGATCTCTATGAAGAAAAGGGATTACTATGTTACCAAGTGTCTTTTTTTGGACCTTGTTCAGACTCTTACTCTGGTCCGTATCTTGTCTCACGATTTGTGCCTTTGGCTAATCACTTCTTCATTCATGAGGCTTCTAAGCTACATATATTCACATTGTTCTTCTATTTTGTTCGAACATCCATGTGTATAAGATTGTCTTTTTGCCATGTTTGCGGACACCTTTGTCCCCTTCACAAAAGCAATATTCCACTTCTTTCTATCATGTCCTTCTTAGCCAACTTACGTTGGGGGCATCCTTGCTCCTTCCTAGCACGTCATTGGGTTGCGTTCGTCATCATGATTGAACCTATCTATATTGACCCTGATCCAACTTCTACGCGTGAAGAGTTTGTCTTTGTATATTCCCATCTAATGTTGGGGGCAATTTCGCATCTTCACTTTCTTGCACATGCACGTGGTGGCATTCGCCTTGTGCATCCCATATGTCGCCATGGGCATCCACATTTTTTGTTTCGTACATAGTTTCAAAAGTTCTCAAAAATAAAAAATATTCAGAAATGTTAGTCAGAAAAATCAAAACATCCAAATAAACATAAAAACCCAAACAAATTGGAAAGAAAAAATCAAAAACCGAAATTTATCTTGTCATTGCGTAGTTCGCTTCACTACCTTTCCAACGCAAAAAAAAATCAACGTCGTTTCAAGGTCGGAGAAAAAAGTTATGGCCTCCGAAAGATAGGTAGTGCACTCAGTGTTGCACGAGCTTCCAAGTGCGCCCTTGCATTCGGGCATAGGCGCCAGCGCTCTTGCATTTCTACTACCGGTTGCGTATGAGTTCACTAAATTCCCTAAATTCTTGTAACTATAAACCTCAAATTTTATTGTACCATTACATAGTTCGCTTAAATACCTTTCCTACAAAACATAAAAACAGCAGTCGTTTCGAGGTTGAGAGCAAAAGTTATGGCCTCCGAAAAATAGTTTACGCACTTAGTGTTGCACAAGCGCCCCCTGTGATGCACAAGCACCTTTTCTTCAACCTAAGTGCCTTTTCTCCCGCGTGAGCTCCTTTTCCTTCCACGGTGTGTTTCTCACCCCGAAGTGCCCTGAAACCGCCGTATTTCTTCTAAAAGTCTTCTAACACTTGTCACAGTGATGATTATTTTTAATAAATAATTATTTTTGCACCCATTTTGCTACGTTGGGGCATATTTTTGCTTCCCGATGGCCTTTTCTACTACATGGGGCATATTTTTGCCTTACGGTCACTTTTAGCATTGTCTCGCGACTTCGTTATCTCTTCTATAATATTTTCTTCCATAAAATCAAAAAAATTCAAAAAATTTGATAAAATCATTAAAAAATAAAAAATTGCAAACATTCAAAAAATGCTAAACAACATATACACAACTAAAGTCTGTGTCAATTGCATTATCCTCGAACATTAAAATATGTCTTACAAAAGTATATTTCTACGATTCTTGCTTGTTCTGGTCTCAAACTGACTTGCGGATCATTGTGATCTACCTCCATTAACAAAATCTCGGTTGCACGCACGCTATGTCGGTACTCCCATGAAACAAATGTTGAGTTGCTTAAGACCGTGTGTTGTAGTGCACGAAAGCTTTTCCATGGGAATACTTGTGTCCTCTGTTATTCCCCTTGCATGTATCCTTGCTTAAGGCACCATTTTTAACCCTTCTCGTTCAACACAAACATTCGGACACAAGAGCTTGATAACAAAAACATTGTTTGCAACTATCTTGAACGTTGTTTGTTTGAATATGTGTGATTGTATTGGTTTCTTTGTCGGGTTATCTCGGTTTACTTTCTCGTATTGCATTGCATTGTGTGTGTTGCATTGGGTTAGGTATCATGTTACTTTCTCGTATTACATTGCATTATGTATGTTGCATGAAGTTACGTAGCAATGGACAAATGTTGGTAATTTAGTTTTTCATGTTATCTTACATTTTTGTTCATTTCAATAAAGGTCGATGATGTAGACCTAGGGCAAAATGATATAATCAGGTTGCTTCTTGAAAGGTTGGATGCAACGATTGGGCTTGTCCTATATTCTCCATTATCATTTCTTCTTCATTATCGTTTATTATCATTACTAATTTTTCTTCTAAAAATCACCTGGGGCAATAAACAACCATGTTTATCCCTATCCTTATTTTCTTTTCAATACCCGAGGGTCTCGCGCCTGTTCTACCCTATTTTCTTTTATCCATTTCAATCAATTTTGATCGTCGATTGACTTCTTCTATCACCATCTCGACACTCGAGGGGGCTTTCTTCATTCCACTAATTTTTCTTCAAAAATTTACTTGCTTATGCTTGTCTACTATATTTGAATTGAAGTCACTTCACCTCAAACAGGTCAAATGTAGACACCTATGTTCCGCTTTTGCAATCTTATTGCCAAACGTACACAAATCACTTCCATTCTTGTCAATTCCGTTATAATTAGTGATTTCCGCTAATTAACTAATGTTTCTTACCACTTTGGTCAATTAACACCACATTGTTGATTGCCTAATCCCTTTCGCATTCAAGATGCCACTTTTTGGCGAATCGTAAGTCAAAATCCTCTTCAAAACAAACAATTAATGATTATAAGCTAATTAAGCCTATTTTGCCTTTGATTTGGTCAATATGCCCTAATATTGGCTTAAACCCCTCTTCCAACCACTCAAAATCATCAGTCTCAGCAAGCTTCAAAAGTTTATCCTAGCCTCCTAGTTGACCCTAAGTGGTTGATTAAGGCTCCTCACATCTTAATCACTTGATAATTCACTAATTGTGATTAGCAAGGCCTAATCATGATTAGCAATTCTAATCTAATTTGGGGCTTTTAGTCCCACATGCACCAAAATACAAGTTTCTCCCAAAAGGAAAACTATAAAAAGAGTGCACCTCTTACCTTAATACTTTACACCATGCTTTGATTTGCATCTCATATAATACATATGATTCATAGCCAAGTTCAATCCTTGCCTAAAACCTTCAACAAGGTTAGTAGATGAATATCTAAAGTGACTTAACAAGTCATTTGGAGAGGTCATTTCACCATTGTTTGGAGTAGCAACCATAACCATTTGATTGCCCATTTAGGTCTATTTAGGCCCATGTTAGGTAATTAAAGCATATTAGTAGGCATGTTTAGTTAGATTTTGCATTGTTTTCATACTAGTTAAGCATTCCTTTTAGCTTCTATCTTAATGTTACATTCCTAGAATCCTTAGCTATTAGGTGGCAATGGTGTTAGCCTTCCTTCATTAGCTTTGTTATTTGCTTTGTAATAGGGTGCTTTCGGATAATCTCGTGGTTCCAAGATGATTCTTTATTTTTCATTAAGCTTCAAAACTCTATCTGGACAAAAATGTCAAGCCAAGTATTGGAGTGACAAATTAACAATATTGGTGCAAGCCAAAAATTGTATTCACATTAGTTAAAATGAATGAAGAAGATTACAAATAAATAAGCAAGGAGTTGTTCACTTCACATTCCATGAAGAATTTTCAACTATCTATGGGAACTCAAAGAGTTCCAACTACATGACAAAAGTTGTCCTATTAAACACCTAGGATTATCTAATATTATATTAGAACCCACCTTAATCTGCAGGGTTACGTTGAGACCAAGCATGCCTTTGAACTTTTCAAAAATTTCTCATACAAGCATTTTTATCGGGATGTCTATTGGTTGCTCTATTGTATGCCAATGTTGCAATTTTACACTGCCATCTTTCACATAGTGTTGAATCAGATAAAATTTAGTATTGATATGCTTGGTTTGGTCATGAAAGACTAGATTCTTCACCATTGAAATTGTAGATGTGTTTTCAACCATCAATGGTGTTGACAAAACTTGTTGTATTTGTGAGTTTTAAAGAACCCTTCCCAGCCACAAAATCTCTCTGGTTGCCTCTGAAGCTGCCATATACGCTGCTTATGCTGAAGAAATTGCCGGCAAAATTGTTTCTTGGACTTCCAACTGATCACTGTTGTTCCTAGATTCATTAGAAAACCCGAAGTGGATTTTCCATCTTCAAAATCACCAACATATAGCCACAATTTGAATATCCAACTAGCTTGAAGTCTCTTTACCTGGAGTATTTGAGCCCAAGATTTAGTGTTCCTATGAGATATCGAAGGACTCTCTTTGTTGCTACCCAATAACTTTCTCTTCATTGTTGCATGAATCTAGAAAGAACAACAAAAGAAATATTTGGTCTAGTTGTGGTCACATAGATCAAACTTCCAATGAGTTGTTTGTATTTAGTGGCATCTACCAAATCTGTGGTATCTTCTGATGTCAATTTCAAATTTTGTTCCATGGGCGTATTGAGGGCTTGCAATCTGACATTCCAAACTTGCTCATAATTTCACCGATATACTTTTGTTGATTGATGAAGATGTATTTTTATTTTGAATTACTTCAATACCCAAATAGTAATGAAGATAACCCAAATCTGTCATTTCAAATCCTTTCATCAACTGTGCTTTGATTTTTGTTGTGTATCTCTCATTGTTTCCTGTGATGAGTAGGTCATCCACATACACTACCAGAAATACAACTGTTTTAACAAAAAGAGTTGTATCTTCAAACTCAAAACGCTTGAAATTCATGTTCGGAGATGCTCAATGAGCTTTTCATACCATGCACGTGGGGCTTGTTTCAACCCATATAACGATTTTTCTAGTTTGCACACTTTGTGCTCTTGGCCATCAACTACAAAACCTTCAAGCTAAGTCATGTACACTATTTCTTGAAGATCACCATTCAGAAATGCAATTTTCACGTCCATCTGATGAACTTTTCACCCGTTTTGTGTTGCCAAAGCCAACAAAGTTCGAATGGTAGTCCACTTCGTTGTTGGTGCAAAGGTTTCATTATAGTCTATGCCTTCCTTTTGAGCATAACCCTTTGTGACAAGCCTTGCTTTATGTTTGTCAAGCAAGCCATCAACCTTGTATTTGTTGCGAAGACCCACTTGCAACCAATTGGTTTACATTGAGTGGAGGATCAACCAACTTCCAAGTCCCATTTTTCACCAATGCATCATACTCATCTCTCATGGATTTTCTCTAGGACTCATCCTTTTTGTTTGAAAGAGGTTGGTTCTAAATCGAACACAACATTGAGTTCTTTTGGAGGATCATTCAAGGTGAGTTGTTCAATCTTGTTTTGAATTTCTTCTAGGACATTTTCTATTGGTTGTGCAGCTGCATGTGCACTTTGTGTGCCAGTTTTTCCAACTTCATCAAGACGAACATCTTTCAATGTCTATGTTGCCCATTTAGGCATCTTCTTCTGTGGTTTTGGTGCCTCAATCTCATGATCTGAAGCTCCTTCACTTTCTGATCTATGTTCTTGTGCCTACCATGCTTACAAGCTCCTTCATTTTTGTTCTCTGTGTTTGTGTCCTTGTGACAACACTTACAAGATCCACACATGCCTACCATGCTTCATTGAAGTCTTCATCCTTTGCATATTGCTTCATGGATTCAAACCCCAAAACTTTCACCCCCATTTCTGTCAACAGAATAATACGCCCACTCAGCGCATAGGCAACCTTGTTAGACTTTCCACTCCTATGCCACAACATAAATGTATAGCCTTGAAGGTATTCCACAAACTTCATATGCCTCTAACTCAATCTCCCTCGACTGTTTATGAACTATAGTGCTTGATGATAAGTATATAGGACAAATTCCTTTGGCAATAGGTAGTGCCTCCACTTCTTGAGAGCTTGCATGATTGCATAGAACTCCTGATCATACCCACTATAAATCTTTGTGTCCTTCAATTTATCAGTAAGTACACCGCCAGTCTTCCTTCCTCACTCAACACTGCCTCGATAGCAATGTCACTAGCATCGCAATCCTCTTGAAATAACTTTGTAGACTCTGGAAATGTCGATATTGGCTACTTAGTCACCTTCTTCAACTCTTGATAACTTCATTTCACAGCCAAGTGCTAGACAAAATCCTTCTTATCTCCTTACATCGCCTATATGATACTCGCACACGTTCCGCTGAATTTCCTTATGAACTCATGGTAGAAACTTGTGTAGTTGTGAAATCTTTGAGCTGCAGAGGCATTTCTTGGTGAAATTACAAAACCTAGATACACAAGTTTCTTGCATAAAACTACACTACTTTAAATTGATCTACAACATCCCTTGCCATTGTCGCTGCAATAGTTGCCTTAAGTGCCGCAAATGTTCTCTCAACATCCTACTGAATATCAAGACATCATCTAAGTACATAATCGCAAACTTCCTTATGAATGGCCTCAAAACTTCATTCATCAACCTCATAAAAGTACTCGGCACATTACTCAATCCAAACGACATTACCAGCCATTCATATAGTCCATGTATTTTGAATGTAGATTTACATTCATCCCCTTCTCTTATGCAAATCTGATGATATCCGCTTTTAAATCAATTAAGGTGAAGTATTTTGCTCTACTTAAACAATCCATGAGATCATCCATGCACGGAAATGGACATCTATATTTAATTGTGATTTTAATGATCGCTCTTGAATCTCTAACTGTCCATCCTTTTTAGCTATCAGGACTATTGTGACTGCACACAGGTTCAAACTTTATCAAATCAATCCTTTATCTAACAACCTTTGAACTTGTATTTGTACCTTTGCGCTCTCTTCCATCGTCATTCAATAAGTTTCCTTCTTTGGCAAACTCTACCCTAGAATTAGGTGTGTGTGGTGACTTATGTCCCTCATGGGTAGTAATCCATTTGGTAGATCACTTGATATTACCTCCGTGAACTCTTCCAACACTTCTTTAAACTTCTCACTGAAGGTATTCAATCTTCTCTACCCCAATGTCTATGTTATCTCTTTTGCACGGGCTTTCATCATCTACACAAAACACATATCATTAGACTTTACTTCATTGAAGAACTATTTTCTGGACATCATCAAGACCTTTGCGCCCTATTCCACTTCATCCAGCTCCCACACAAGACTCAAGGTGCACTCCTTTATATCCTTCACAACCTTGTAAGTGTTTGGCGAAGCATCATGTTGCGGCTTCCGATCAAACTACCATAGTCTCCCAAGCAACACATGGCAAGTGTCCACAAGCATTATATCGCACATTACCTCATCTTCATATCTCCCTATGTGGAACTTAACCAGAGAGTGTTCAATCACTAGGAGTTAGAGTACCTTCTACAATCATGAAACTTTGTAGGGATTAGGATGCACAATACTCAACCCCAACTTGTCCACCATCTCCAATGCTGCAAAGTTCTTGGTGCTACGTCTATCCATTATCAACTTGCAAACCTTGCCTCCTGACTTACACGCAGTTCTAAACAAGCTCTTCTTATGTGTTAGGCTAATTTTCTTTGATGGCTTTAAAAAAAAAGTGTTTTATCGTTAATGATTCTCCCATCTATGGGTCTTTCTTCATAATTCGTTGATGCATCCCTCTCTTATGCTTGTGCAATATAGGCACTTGCATTCTCGTGTTCTTCTCCACCATCATTTCATGCATGCAAGCACTAGAAAGCCTATGCCCCTCCTCCCCACACCTATAACATGTGTCGGCGTCCAAAGGATCTTCATCTTATAATAGAATTCCCTCTTCCTATCTGTGTGCCTTCACTAAGTAGCGAAGTGTTAGCCTTGCCTTCTTGTGTGGAACTCCCCTTCCACCACCTTGTCTGCAACCTTGTACAAACTTGCCCTTCCCCATGTCATAATTCGCTATTTATGCAACTTCTCTTCTTTCCTTATTGCATAGTCATAAACTTCCTCTACGAATCATGCTTGAATCATCCCTAACTCATCTTGAATCGACAAACAACCCATTCATGTAGCACGAGATCTTCTCCAAGTGATCTTCCACATGACCCACTCGAATGTTGAGTCTATAAAATTTCTCAGTGTATTCTGTCACATTAAGCTCTCTTTGTTGCAGACTCTGCAATTTCTTGAATAAGTTGTGTTGGTAGTCCGCGGACAAGAATTTTTCCTTTAATTTCACCACCAATATTTCCCTACTCTTGATGTTGTGCTTGCCTCTATGCACTCTCCCCGTTTGTACATGCTCCCGCCAAAGAGATGCATGACCTTTCAATTTGGTGCAAGGGAGCTTGAATCTCCCAAATCTTCCATATCCTCAAACTCAAAATATTTTTCAAGCTACATTATCCAATCAATGAGCTCCTCAAGTTCCAAATTTCCAGAATAACTTGGGGCATCCAATCTAGGCTTACTCCCCATCCTTCCAATAGCGTGTATGAATCTCTCCTTTGGCCCACTGGCTCGCTTTTCCTCTTCTTCTTTTGTGGCAGTGCCCTTAGCACCACGGTGCTACTTCATCATTACTAACATCTTCTACCATGACGCCTCTACATTGTGTGGTCTCCAAAGCCTCCAAACGAACTCCGCATACTCTTTATAAACTTGGCCAAGTCGTCAAATCTTGAAACTGTCTCGCTTAATCTCTCCCATTATTCCTTCGTTTTCCATTAGTGCTTCCAAGAGATCTACAATTCTCGTAAGATTTACACCTATTACCCAAAGAACTACCTTGTTGGAAGATGTTTGCAATGATTTTCTACCCATGCTCACAAATGTGGAATGTTGCCAATGTTTGTCGTGCACGGCTTGCAAGAGAACCTTGCTCTGATACCAAATGACGCAAATGCGATCAAGGATCCCAATAAAGGGCAGCCTTCGACAACCCATCCTTCAAAGTTAACGAGCGGAACAATAGATAACAAAACATAGAAGCACAACCACTTTATTATTGATTCACGAAGGAACACACAGACATATACCGATCGACAACGATACAACCTCAACAATCTCCTCAGAGATACATATAATCAAAACCAACAGTCCTAACTTATAGAATATCCGCCATTTTGGGTCACACAACTACAGCACCAACAATTATCAATTTCTATTTCTTGTCACCGACTCTACTACTTACTCTAAGGCTTATGGGTTTGTTTATATAGGTATGCAAGCCACCCACAAGCATTGTTGAACTCAACTACACATTACCAATCAAGACTTCCAAAATCATGGGATGTTACAAAATACGATCCAATGGACCCATACAAGGTAAGTCACTAGATCCGGACTTCCACGAGATCCTACATCTTCAACTCGCATTTTGTGGCATTGGTAAACCATCGCAGCATCGGTTAAGACCTCCACGGCATAACTTAGACCTTCACAATGTTGACTTAGACCTCCATAGCACAACTTAGACCTTCACATGATGGCTTAGACCTTCGCAGTGTCCGCTTAGACCTTTGTGACATGATTTGGACCCTCGCGGCATGACTTAAACATCCACACTACATGCGAAAACACAACAAACTACTCTTAACTATTTTTGGTTGATACAGATTGCTTGCATGACCCAAATGCTCTTGCATCTACTAGTGACATCATTGTCAACCACCACTAGAAGGGCAATGCATAACCTAATAATGTCAATCATAGAATGCTCAAGGCTAACGGGCTCAAACTAAACAATACTAGGAAGATGTTGAGTGATCCCGCAAAAACCTTTCCTAACACCTAATGTTGATGAACATTTGGTGGAAAATAGTTGGTAATGTACACCTTCCCTTATGACCCATCCTATGGCACAAGTGGCTAAATATTGTAGAGAAACTTAATAAAAAAACATTCCTGACCATTGTGGCTACTTCCTTCCTTACGACCACTAGAGGCACTACCAACGATAAGCACCCATTGATACAATTGATTCATGCACAAATGAGCAAAGTCCTATGAGATGACATTCCTCCTTACATATTACTATCGATGCGTCCTAGCTCCCTCAACCCTAGCCTAGGCAAAGGGGACCTACTTTGTTTCGGCATGAAGGGCCTTCTCCTTGTCAATTGGTTCGATTATAGAGACAGACGCATGTTACTACGTTACTTTTTATTACCAAAGGTTCATCAATCGTGGATATTAAGAGAGGCTCTGCGGAGCGCAACCAACTTCCTCCTAAGATTGTGAAGCCTAGTTCACTAGACATGAATATTCTCCTTTTAGAATTTTCAGATCTTTCATTGGCCTTTCATCGTGATAGATGATGATGTTCTTGATTCTTTCGACGTGGCCTGCTAAAAATATGTAATAATGTTGGTTTCCTTTCACGGTTTCCCACTTTCATCTTCTTCATCTCTAAGCTTCCTTGAGGAGACCTCGTTTTGTAGGACTTCTTGTACTTATAATTAAATATTTAACCGATTTAAGTTTACCATCTTGTTATGTTTGCATTTCTTTGACTCTTAAGGTGTAGTTATTTATCATAACCTAGGGTCATTTTACCCTAGTCTTTTTGTGATAGCTGAATGTATTCAAGTCCCATTGGCCTTTTTGATCATCTATGCACAAAAATATTATTAAAAAAATCTTTTTATTTCTAGATAAGCTCAGTCCTCTACAAGACACCAAAAGTCCAAAAGAATGTCTTAAAGTGCCAAAATTATTCTTCATCTCTAATAGACTTTCCTTTTGTGCAAAATCAACTATGAAAATGAGAAGACTTGATAATGCACTTATAGGTTTCAAAAACACAAGATATAGTTGAATTCAATTAGACAATCCGAACTGACAAGCTAAACACCATTGCCATTTTTTAACCCATGGGTGTTTTTATGTGCCAACGTGCATTTTCTAGTCCGAGTTATGTCTCCTTTTGCTTCAGTTGTGAATTTGAATTCATTTGTGGCCTTTTCAACTTTATGTAGCGCAAAATGTATCTTGTAACAAATGCCATAAACATTCTTAAGGAGTTCCTCATAGATTTTCTGTAACAATTTATTCTTCTTTGTGGTTGACTCTTTTCTATGAATCAAAACTTATAACGTAATAGTTGGATCACGAGTCTATTGTTCAACACTTGCATAACATATCAAAGGTAAGGGCAAATTATCTGAAACTATTCTGCAAATGTATTACTTCAGTGCCATAGACATTGAGACATATTTGATTTGTATGGTGTGGAGTTATGATAAGAGCAGCATATGTTCCTTGTGCGGTACATGGACAACGAGTTTAAAGTTTTGAGTACCTATACAGTCGAAAATTTCACTCGGGATTTGAAGCACCCTCTTGTTGGGATTAGGTTACTAAATCGACAAGCGGTTCACATATTGCACAAGCCCAAAAAGTCCCTGTTGAAAAGAGTGATAGACATTATGCAGGCCTAATGTAACTGCTGGGTTGGCCCACGGCCCCAGGAAATAGGGGCATTTAAAAGGAAAATTTGGCTTCAGAAGAATGGTGATGCCTTTTGGATGTGCTCCACAGTCGATTCATAGGTGCCACAAGGGCCTCTGACATTGTAGTATGGATGACCAATCATATGATTGGGTTACATGGAGGTAAAGTTTACAATTGGGAAAAGCTATTTTCAGCAAGGATTCATGAAGTCCTCTCTCTGAAAAATAAAGGCTTTTACATGACCTAACATGCTATTGGGTGGTTTTTGATGTCATGTACACTCAGTCTACTCTGGAGGGTGATTTCACTTCCGACATTTATTATGACTCCACTTGACCATCTGTGTTCTGATGGAAGAATTTAGGTATCAGACCTCACTTCAAAATGCATATCAACTCCTAAAAAGAGGGAAAAAGTAGTAATTGAGGAGCTGCCCAGTTTGGAGGATGACAATTGTGAGAAGGATGAAGAACATTTTAGTGACATTGACTATGAGCAGGATATTGACGACAATGATGAGGATGATGGCAGTCCGACACTGCAGCTATCAGAGCCTTCTCACACTTCCTTTGGCTGCCTACCCCCTTCTTCCGTCCATGAGCCTGTGGTTTTGTCTGTACCACTACTCTCTTCTGCCACTATCCCCACTGAGTCTGTATAGTTACTCCATTGCCTACAAGTGATGAAGCACAACAGACAGATAACTGGTTAAACCAGCTGGGTCCACCAGTTATAAAGTCTTGGAAATCCCTCCAATCAGTCCTTTAGGGACACGGGAGTCATCAGTGCATGAGTTGGATGTAGCCACTAAGGAAGAGAACATTTAGTTGGGGCATGAAACAGATTTGATTTCATCAAATGCAGGTCCTTCTCAACTAGGCCAAATGTTTCTCAGGCAACAGATGTCGAGTTCATTCAATTATTTCTTCCTTGACCAGACACTACCAACCCATATGAGTCATCTCAATTTCTGCAAAATTTGGCACCAATGGCACAGGCTTTACTTAATATTTCCGATGTGATCAAGGACTAATATGTTACCGTTTGGGAATCACGAGTTCCATTGATTTTGAATGAGGCGAATGAGGCAGCCCGTATTCAGAAATGTTTGGAAGAAGAATGTCACTTGAGTTGGTGTGCATTTTTGTAAACCAAGGGCAGCATGAGCATAACACTCCAGAGATGTACCAGCAATGGCTGCCCATCAGGACTCATCCCGCACTTGATCCTTTTCACAGAGTGTTTGAGACTTTGAGCCATTACCTGCTATTGAACGTATTTTCCAAACATGTGTGAGCAATGCCAACTAGAGAGTGAAGAAGCCAAAGTTGCTCTTGAAAATGCAGCATTGTCAGTCAAATGGAGGAGAAGCGTACCAAGTTTCAGAAGCAGACACAAGTGAAGGCTTGAGTTGTTGAAATTGAGTTGGAAGCACAGTGACAGTGAGCAGTTGAAAGGCAAGTTGCAGGATGTTGTACATATGGATAAGTGTACACTGGAGCGTGGAATTGTAGCAGAGCAGCATTTGAAACAATGCATTGAGAAGGTTTATCTGCTTCGAGCTTACTTGCGGCAGTGGAAGCTACAATGGGCAGCTTCTTTCGAATGACACTCACTTAAGAGCAGATATACCACCAGGGACATCTTCCTCTTCCCCTCCTCAACCTCATTCTTTGTGATTTTGCATGGGTTTCTATGGGAAGGGACTCCAACTTAGTTTAGAAGGGGGGATAAATGTAGACCGGTTACATCCATATGACAGCCAATTTTTTTATGTTAATTATTCTCTTGTCAGCTCTAGGTAGGGTATAACGAGTCTTTAGTTATGAACGGTTGAATCAAGTGCCGCAAAATTGAAAAGTAAGTATTTGTCAATTCAACAACATAACATCTCTCTCTCTCTCTCTCTCTCTCTCTCTCTCTCTCTCTCTCTCTCTCTCTCTCAATCTGACATATGTTGCCACTAAGATATGTCAAACTTAAATGCTATAAAATAACAATTCCGGTGCATAAAAACAAAATTTGTTTCAGCCTGGTGGTAGATTTGCATACTGTCATCATGTCATGCATAAATCATACCTATGATGATGGCCCTTGTCTACATGCATAAATTATACGTGAGATCATGGCCATTGTTGACACTATTTTCTTGCTTAAGGAAAAAAATTAACAAAGAATCATGTTAAACAATCCAATAATTCTTTTGAGAAATATTGCCATCTATATTTACTTTTCTCTAGAACATTTCCCTCGCATATTGATAATCAATAACAGAAAGGCTAAAGCAAGGATGACTATTAGGAAGAGAGAAAGGGAAGGCGAGGATACCTCGAAAATAATGGGAACAATAGGCCATGCAGATGACTTTTTATCAGCAACAAACCGCTCAAATGCAAATTGAATTATTAGCCCAACAAGATATGGTGCCAATACAGCACATGCAGCTGGTCCTGTCCATTTCCATACTAAAGCAATGCTAACAAGAGGCATGGCTACATTAAGCAATAAGTTGGCAACTGAAGGGGGCCTGTAACGAAATAGTCTGTTAATTAAGCTCCATTCCTTTGATGTGAACTTCAAAAAGGGTTTCTGTACATAGTCCGTCAGTTTTATAAAAACAGCAACTCCAGAGTAGAAGAGAACTTCTGTGAATAACAGTATCAGAAAATCTGCAAATCCAAAGAACCTGAAGTAAGGAATAAAAATCTATGTTCTCCTAATCTCACTTGATTTTTCTTCATAAGACAACCCAGAAAAACAAAGCCTATGAAATAATTTGATTCGAGGCACATTAATTATGTCCCTATAATACTTAAATAATTTTTAAAACAGTTTGCAAGCTATATATTTTAAAATTGTCTATAGAAGACTATGCATCGTGTTGCCATCCAATTGGAAAAGTGGAGTAAACAAGGAAATCTGGTCTAGATCTATCCTGAATAATAATTGCTTCTATTTAGTCAATACAAAAATCGAAGTCATTGTATGCGCTTGTCTTTCGACATGTTTTAGCTGCTACTTGATTTAGCATTTTTGAAATCTAAACACAAAATCCATTGTTCTCAGCCAGAATTTTTTTGTTGTGACAAAGGATCATTTTTAGACAAATTACCTAATTACCTTTTTTAGTATATACAAATTTTGTAAGTCAAGAAATATATCCACAAAACAATCTTCTAAAATTAATAATTAATTAGAGGGAGGATGCTCACATTGCAGTTCAATTCGAGAGAGCATATTTTGCAGGAGGTATAAGGTCTCTTTATTGCGGTTCAAAATGAGAGAATTGGAATGGCATTGCTTGAGGGCAAGCAATTCTGGGAAGGGCGGACTATAATGTCCCCTTTTTCAGAATTAATTAATTTTGGATACCCAAAGCCTATTCTTATTATTTTCCGTAGGCTAAGGGGAAATTAAAGAGGGAAATAAATTAATTTAAGTGGTCCAAGGGTACTTTTATATTTTAATTGGAAAAAGGACACTTAAACTAGCATACCTATATTATATAAATATATGTAAAATATGCCAAGAGGTATAGGCGCTTATACCTCTCGGCATATTTTACCATGTTTTGATTTATGTTTATATAAATGGTAAAATATGCCAAGAGGTATAAGCGCTTATACCTCTCGGCATATTTTACATATATTTATATAATATAGGTATGCTAGTAAAGAACCATGAGTTGAGTTGCGTAATACATAAAATGCCACCAAAAAAAGGTAGAAAAAAATGAGGGAATTTAGTTCGTGCATGAATGACCTTAACGAGAACCTATTAAATTGGTGACTTGAGACTCATATTATTAATAATAAGGATCCCCGCCCACGTAGTTCATTGGTGTTCATCGTAGGACCCCCCCACGTAGTTCATTGGTGTTCATCGTAGGACCCCCGCCACGTAGTTCATTGGTGTTCATCGTCATGATCATCATCATCGTCGTCATTATCTTTGTCATCATAGTGATCGAACTAGCTTTGTCATCGTTGATCATCGTCATAATCGTCATCATCATCATCCTCATCATCATTATCACCACCATCACCAAAACCATCATCATTATTAAAAATATTAATATTATAATAATTTTATTAATAGTATTTGTAATATCATGGTTATCATCATCTCAATGATCGTCATCCTCACAATCGTCATCGTCTTCGGTGTTGTCGTTTTCATCATTATCATAATCATTGTCATCATTTTAATGATCGATATAATCATTTGCATCATCATCATGTCATCATCTTCGTCATCATCATCCTCATCATTATTATCACCACTATCGCTACCACACCATCATTGTCGCCATCATTGTCATCATCATTATTATCAATATTAGTCTTACTAATAAAATTGATATTGTTATTAGGGTTTATAAAACATTAAAAAATTATTATTATTATAATTGTTATTAATATTAATGTTGTTAATATTATTATTTCAATAACAATAATTATTAATGCTATATTATTATTATTATATAAATAGTAATAGTAATAGGCATCACAAACATCATCCTTATCATCGTGGTTATCTTCATCTTAATCGTGAGCATCGTCATTATTTTCCTCATCTATGTTGTCATGATCTTCTTCGTCTTCGGTATAGTCATTTCATCATGAATCATCGTCATTGTCATGATGATGACGATTGCATCATCATGATCATCATTGTCTTCAGCGTCGTTGTTTTTCATCGTAATCTTAGTCATTGTCATCATTGTCATGATCAATTTAATCATCTTCATTATTATCCTCATCATTATGATCTCCATCTTCCTGGTCAAGGTCATTCTCATCCACCATTATCACATCATTGTCATCATCATTGTTGTACATGTTTACAGTTTAGGGTTTTTCAATCGATTTTTTGCAATTTATAATATAAACATAAATTATTAATAATAATATTGTTAAAAATATATATTATTATTAGTATTAATATTAATATTGTAAATAAAATATTATTATTATTCTTATTAATATTAATATTTTTGTCATCATCACCATCATCATTTTCATCGTCATCATCATTGTAATTATTGTAATCGTCATCGTTACGATCTTCATCCTCATCACAATCATTGTCGTCGTCGTCATCATTGTCACGATCATCATCATCATCGTCATCTTTATCATCGTTTTGATTGTCATCATCATCATGATCATCGTACTCACCATCATTGACACGATCATCATCATCATCGTTGTCATTGTCATGATGATGACGATGATGATAATGTTGATGATGATAATGAAAATGATTATGATGACAACGATGAAGGAGACAATGATGATGATGACAATGAGGATGGTGACGATGACCACCAAAAAACTACAAACATAATTATTGTTATTTTCACATTAAGTATTAAAAATTGAATATTAAATTGTAATTAGTGATAATAATGATGAGGATGATGATGATGAAGACGATGAAAGTGATGATGAAAATGATTATATCAATCATTAAAATGATGACAACAATTATGATGATGATGATGAAAACGACAACACATCGAAGACGATGACGATTGTGCTAGATGGCATTCATCCTCCTCGATCATCGTCGGCTTAATTATCATTGTAATTATTGTCATCGTTGCGGTCTTCATCCTCATCACGATCATCGTCATTGTCATGATCATCATTATCATCGTTGTGATTATCATCATCGTTGTGTTTATCATCATCATCATCATCATACTCACCATCATTGACACGATCATCATCAATGATGACAATGACAATGACAATGACAATGATGATGATGATGAAAATGATTAGGCGACAATGATGATGACGACAATGAGGATGATGATGATGACATCAATGATGACGACACAACCACAACCACTACAAACATAATTATTGTTATTTCCACATGAAGTATTACAAATTGAATATTAAATAGTAAATGGTGATAATAATGATGAGGACGATGATGACGAAGACGACAACAATGATGATGAAAATGATTATATCGATCATTAAAATGATGACAATGATTATGATGATGATGAAAACGACAAAACATTGAAAACTATGACAATTGTGCCAGATGGTGTTCATCCTCTTCACGACCATCGTCGTTGTCATCATCATTGTAATTATTTTCGTTATTGTTACGGTCTTCATCCTCATCACGATTATCATTGTCATCATCATCATTTTCACGATCATCATCATCGTCATGATCGTCATTATCTTTATCATCATTGTGATCGTCGTCATCGTTGTGTTTGTCATCATTGACACGAAAATCATCATCATCATCATCATGATATCATCATCATCATCATCGGCAAGGAGAAAATGGGCACCCCTTGGAGGCATTCAAGTGGTTTTCATAGCCAAAAAATCCTTCCTATTTCAGTTCGAGTAGAAGAAGAGTTCCTCGAGCAATGCGAACCCAAGGCAGTAATAGTTATAAATTTTTTATTTTTAGCGTGCATCCGCACTTCCTCATTCCACATCCCCATTGGCATTTTTTCGATAATTATTGCTTCTATTTCACGGGCACAAAATAGGAATTTCATGGGCACAACATCGACACTTTCACTCAATATATGTAAATGTATATGCCTCTCGACATAACAAAATAGAAATAGGAAGAGAAAGAATATACCTACAAATAAAGAATTAAAGATTCAATATCAACCAAAATAATGCATTAATAAGAGTCCAATCTGAAATAAGAGACTATATATAGTCATAGTAAAAACATAACTAAAATTGTATCAAAATTATGTATCTACATACCAAAAGAAGATCAATAATTTAAAAATTTAGAAACTGTTAGGCTTGATGTTACTTGGAGTTAAATTCATTAATAAGCATTTGTATTACATAGGAATCATGACTACTCCACAGAGCATATGGGGATGTATCTATGGAATGGATATAGGGGAGGAAAACAAAAAAAAAGACTCTTAAGATTTTAAAAATGATTTTAATTTTTAATAACTGTTTTTGTGTTAAAAATAATAATAATAAAAGATAGTAGAATGAGAAGATGATGAAGGGGATTATGAAGAAATTAAGGGGATTAGAAAGATAGTAGAAACGCAAGTACTTGACTTGAGAACAACTTTGTAAAGATATTACGAATCCTACTTAAGTGTGAAAAACAATGGAAAATCCCCAAGAATGAAAAACACAGGAGGCAACCATGTGAGAGAATCCAATGGAATATTCCAAATTTGATGATCTTTACAAATTACAAACTATAGAAAGTAGGATGTAATGCATTTTTATACTTATTTTTAAGATTCAACGCCATGCATGATTGTCGCAGCTAAATATTTGCTAAAATAGCCACTTTGTAATGGCCTCAATAGTGGGTAAACATCAAAAGAGAGAGACTTATAAAGCTCGAGTCTTATGTACATGAGTTTAAAGCTTGTTCACACACATATACAATGGATTCCTGAACAATAGAAATAGTAAGGCTATCTAACAGTGTATTTAGTATGAGGCAATGAATTTATCGACCGGGTGACTACAAATAAAGCATTTCAAGGGCATCTGAGAAACTCTAAGATTGTTACGGCATTCATTGCATAGAGCTCTGTGGGCACATGGCACTACTATCCGAATATCCTTCCTCTCCCTGCACATCGCAATTTCCCTTTCTCACACTTGCTATGACAATGCATCTACCACCGGTCAAAATTTTCTCTCAAAGAAATCTCTCAGATCCTTTGCCCGTTAGTATACAGATCGTTATTATTGCCAACAATTTTTTATGTTAAAAATCTCAATTTTATATCTCAAAGCGTTAGCATTTCTAACAAGCCAAATTCTACAGAAAATGAAAGGCCTACAATAAACACCTTCTGTTTAACTCTTCGGGTATACGCTACTAGAAAATCATGGCTCTATTCTTATTATTATCCGGACATTTGTAAAATCTATTCATAATTTCCTTACTTTGCTCCACCGATTTTAATTTCCATGACAAGTTATGTCATCGCTGCTCAACTGCAAATTCTAATCTAATCTCTGAAACCCTTGTTTCAAATTTCACAGATGAGTTGTTCGTGGTCATCAGCGTCTTCGGTGACAGTGTTATTATTTCCGCATCCGGATCTGCAAAATCAAAACGAAGTGCTCATTTTTAACAACAATTTCCAAATTACAAAACCCTAATCTGAGAATTAAACAACAAAAGAACTATGGCACGATCTTGCGGGTTAAGTCACGAATTATGACGGATACATAAGCGTAAGCTTGCATCGGTAACAAATATTACAGGGAACTACGTCTAATGCCACCAAATCCTTTGCCGTTTTTTGCCTTTTCGAGTGGCATTACCAGGAGTCGTGCACACCAAAGAAGATAGCGAGGCGGTTATCAAGGAGCCGAGAAGATAGCAGACGGCAGCTATCAAGGTGCCACCATTCCGATGCCCATTATTGCCCGGAAATGCTTGGCTGCGGTTACAGCAATCACACTTCCTCGTCCTCGCTGGCACTTCCTTAATTGTATTTTTTCCCCTAATTTTTGGTTTTTATTTTCAATTAAAGGTTTATTTTTAAATATCGATCTAAAAATACTAATCTCAACTAAATGATAGAGAATTAAAAAATATTTATCAATGTGATATGCATAGAATACAAGATAAAAACCTTGAATTGATATATATCAACATTTTTCACATAAATGTATTTAAAATATTTGTGCTAGTTATATCTTTACTTATGTTGGGTTCTTATCCTCATCTCATTTCTTTTTAATACAAATCAAACTATGTTATCAAAATCAATATAAAAATAAATAAATAAAATTTTATTAAGATATGATTTTTAAATAAATTATGTGAAAACATTTATTGAACATTTCGAATAATCATGGTGGAGATTTGAAACTCGTGGATGTAAAAAGAGATCGAAGAATTAAGAGATCATTTTAATGGAAATACGACACGAAAAGACAATGGGCCGTGCATAACCCTGTCTTCCTCCACAATAAACATTGTGGCATAGGAGCCAACAATATAGGAGAGAATGAGCCAAAGAGGCACAAAGAGCATCCACGCATGGAAATTCATTCTCCTAACAGGATCCCGCTAACATAATCAATGTGATCGCAGCGAAAACCACCTGGTATAAGCTCATTGTGGCCTTGGGGAAAAATGAGGTGAAGGCCTGTTCAAATACGAAATCGTGGTATAGTGCCTTGAACGAAGGCTTACCCCAGAATCCCGGCACCATCGCCTCCTCTCCAAATGTCAAGGTAAAACCACAGAGTGCCCAGAACACAATGACTGCTGCAAATGCGTATAGAGCCATGAACGCCGAGTTGACAGCCCACTTTTTCTTGACGATACTACCATACAGAATGACGAGGCCCGGCACAGACTACATTCCTACGATCATGGCGGCCGCCATCTCGCCATGTGTTGTCGCTGAGTTCAACCACTTTGGTTTCCCTGATCCGTCTGGTTTGTAACCTTGAGCCATTACCGTGGCCTGGAAGCAGATGTAGTTTGCTGTTGTAATTGAAATTTTGAAGTGAAGCCAAACCTCTAGTATTATGGGCTTGCCGATGAAGGTTGTGAAATGCCCCAAGTTTTTAATTATGCGAAGCCTTTGTTTTATCTGTTTCCCGCTTTTGTGAAAATTAATATTTTAAATTAGAATATGTTAGGTTAACGTTTCTTTCACGGTTGCATGCACGCAAAAGTTGCGGACGTTGCCAAGAAATGTAGTTACAAACGATCTCACTTCCTCATCCTCGCTGGCACTTAATTGTTTTTCTTTTATTTAATTTTAGTTTTTATTTCACGGGCACAAATTGAAAAGACACAGGCACGACATCGAGACACTTTCACATCATATACAAATGTATATGCCTCTCGGCATAATTATATTTTTAATCCAAAAAGCAGAAATAGAATAAAATAATAATAGGATGATGAACTTCTATTATGGGACGCTAAAAATAGAATAATAATTAAATAAAGCATTCTATTATGGGCTGCCCAATGATAGAATGGGCTGCATGAGCATCAAGATCCTATTTTTAGAATGGAGAGAAAAAGCAATTTTGTATTGTTACTTCTATTTTTGGATGAGGCGCCAACATGGGAAAAGGATGAATCATTTTTTAATTGACTGTTGAGCATGCAACTCCAAAAGGGGGCGTCAACTTCGGAGAAGGCCTTACAAGTTATAAAAACAGATTTGGGGTTTATTATTGCATCATCTTGAAAATTTATCAACTACTTCATTGTTTGCAAGGAGCTTCTGCTTCTACTTCTGCTTCTGCTTTTGCATTAGCAATCAAGGACAAAAACCCTCATTTGCATACAGATTTGAGGACGGAATTCCTCACATCTAAGCATTCTGGGGTTGCAATGGTCATTCAGGGTAAAAGTGTTCATCCAGTTCAGCTAAGGCATCATAACCGGGGCTGTTTAGCATCCAGAACATCAAGTACAGCTAGGACATCCCTCTCTGGGAACGAATCTCAATACTGGCACCAAATCTGAAGCAGTTTGCATGTTCTCATCTTTTGTGAGAAATATTGTATTCAGATATTCTAGTGTTTTTATTAAAGCTAATTTGAAATAAATAAAGTCTGTTTTTCCTACATATTGTGGTTGTTTTTATTATAAAAAAATCAGATTATTGCAGTTGTCATAGAAGTTAGTATTTCATATTGCTTCCCTAGGGTTTCATGCAAATATCCAAGTTTATCTAAAGTTATTTGACAGGGATATTACAGAATACACTTGGTTGTCAGGTGATTTCTAGATTTCAACCCATGGAAATAACTGATAAAGCTTGCTTAATCAGTAAAATAGCATATCACTTTTCACCACTTTTACTAGAATTGTAGCTTTCACCATTTAGAACCTATAATTTTCATTACCAAAGCCCAGATGTATTCTACACTTTCATCATGGAAGTACTTTGTAGCCACTATATAGTTTCATCTACAGCATTCCTTGCATCTAGTCTGTAGCAGTAATATTTCATAATAGCCAACAATAAACATTAAACTTGCAACAGTTAACCCGGTACCTGTCAAAATGGAATCTACAAGCAACAATTCAAAAATCCATCTCAAGCAAAATGGTGGTAGTACAACGGATGCGACCATTACAGCTGGACCCAAATACCATACCAAAGGCAGCTGCCCTTCTTCACCAGATGCACTATTCATGGCTCCTAACAGATTCTCGTGAGTACCTCCATGGAAAGAAACAAAACCTAATTTCCCATTATTGGTTTGGCCATGAGGTATGGAGTCACTCTCCACAGAAGATATACTTTCCTGGGCAGTATTGTCGAAATATTCCTGGAGTTGTACATCAGATTGCAATTTCGTGCTCAAAGCCTCCCCTTCAGAAGATCCTGAAGGAAAAACTCTCATTTCTTTCGCTGGAAATTTCATCTTGGACTTCTTTGTATTGCAGACAGGAAATTCGCTGCAGAATTGGCTTGAAGTGTCTAATTTCACCAAAACACACAGTTTCTAGTAAGTATTGCAACTAGGGACTAAAACATAGATTTTGAGAGATCAAAGAAAAGATCTTAAAATTGACTGCTTATAGAAGAAACTCATTACACCAAAATTCAAGGGATGAAAACATACATTTTTGAAAAGTAAGATGCTGCTGAACCCCAGGTTTCTGGCCATATCCAAACGCCTTTGATGTTATTGGCTGCAATTGACCAAACGAGTGCATGTTGAATTTAGAACCAGCAAATCATACAATCCATACAATTCTATAGCGTACAGTTTTAACATAGGCAGAATTTAGGGTCACTAAGAAGACCCTCAAACAAGACACTTTAGTTCCGTTGAAATCAATCCTAAGCAGCTTACAACTCAATATAGATAATTCAAAAGATAGCTACCTAGAATCTACTAGACTACTACCTCTGTAAAGCAATTCAAGTCCTAAACAGTCCAACTGAACAGCGGTATTGATTGATAAATGTAAACAGCAATTACACCAAGCATACACAGCAACTAATAAGCAGAACCAAACAGCAGATATATATTACATATTATTACTATTATATATTATCCACAAATGACCAAAGTAGATTGATGGGACTTGAGAATACATCTAATTACAATAGAAAGTGCTAGGGTAAAAGGACCCTAAGATCAACAACTAACTAAATAAAAAGAACAAAAGCATTGAAAATGAGGGATAAATCCAACATAATAAATCCCCAACCCATGTGATTAGGGTACCAATACAAAAAGCCATGTGGGAGGAGCAAGAACCCCCAAAGAGAATGGGCTGATGAAAGTCAGAAAGACTGGATAGTAGCCCCATCAGACATCTCTACTCGTGCCCAGGGCCAAGGACTCATTTATGTCATCGTCTATCACTGTGAAAGGACCAATGTGTGATATAATAATGCTCAATGGAGAGTGTCTAAGGGTGAGGGGGCCAGGTTGGATAATCCTAGGAGGAAGTAAAGCACTCCCCTTAGAATCCCTCCTAACATCCAAGACCAAAGAAACTACCATGGCAGCAATGAAATGTGTGCTTTCCCGCGCAGCCCAGGGTGTTGTTGTGAAGGAGCAGATCCATGGCACTGAGCAGGGGCAGATACACGTCACCGACAGTTATTGTCTTGGGGCACCTTAGTAGTAGTGTTTTGCAGAGATGAGCACTGCCTCACTAACCTACCCCCTCGGTGTGTGAAGCAACAATATCCAAAGGGCACTTAATGCAGCCAGCCTCTGTGATGGGCTCAAAGAAAGAGGTGGTCAGCCTAGAGGCTCTAGGAGCTCCCTGAAGCAACTTGCTTCAAGGGTGACAACCTCCCAAAGAAAATCGGCCAAGCACTGTTGGTTCCACTACCAATATAAAGTGCATAAATCTTCCTGACCAAATAATAGAAACATCTCAATATCAGTATTGTGGGCACGAGAATAAGTGTCAAATCTGTGTACTGGGCATATGTCTTGTGGTATATAGTCCTACACTTTGTATTAAGTTCTAAAAATAGAGACGTTATGACTACATAAATTTATTTTGGTGTATGTTTTCTATGGTTGATGTACAAGACCAATATTAATTTTTGGCCAATTCTTGATCATTTGAATGGTTGGAGATCATTGGGTCCAACTTCCGCACCTGTTGGGTCAACATGGTATTTATGGTCAAGTCTCAAATAGAGTGGGGTTGCTCCCATGTGCATTTTCCCTGATGTTCCAACCGTCCTCTAATGTACATTATCTTCGTATGAATATAGTTGTTGTTCTAGATATCTTTTGTGTGCTTTATTTTAGCATTGCTTATTTTACTAAAAGTGTTCAGTAATCATTGAATATTTTAGTTACGCAACCTACATTTCTGGCACAATGTCCTATACATCCCAAGTAGGGTGAGATGACAGACAATGGGAAGATCTTTTCAACAAAGAAATGATGGTAGCCAACCACTTGAATGGGAAAGAGTTTGACCATGCAGAGTCCAACCAAGAGCAAGAAACCCCCTGGTGAAGGGCTTCCTGTGGAATATTACAAATACACAAGTACATCAAGCAAGAAGTCAAAGACTTGCAAATGATGCCAGTCCAAGTTCTTGGCCCATCATAATCTGATCTTGGAAGACATATTGGCCTACCATAATCTAATCTTGGAAGATATAAATGTGGAGCAAGGACAAGACATACTCATAGCCAATCAGCAAACAAATTGATTATCAACTTGCTAAATTTACTGGCCAACCGTTATATGATATTTGAAGATCTGTGTG
The DNA here is from genome assembly GCA_018340775.1 of Taxus wallichiana var. yunnanensis. NCBI lineage: Eukaryota > Viridiplantae > Streptophyta > Pinopsida > Cupressales > Taxaceae > Taxus > Taxus wallichiana. The sequence goes on along the minus strand of CM031237.1, from coordinate 395,878,715 downwards.
CAGAACAAAGACAAGAAAACACTGAGAACAGATCCTTCAGAAGTGCAATGACAGAATTCACAAAGAGGAACATCATTACCAGAACAGCCAAGACTAGGATGATTCATGCCAAATACCCCAAGAGCAATGTGACAGCAAAAGCCCTAGGAGCAGATAGTAGCAGAAGATCAGCAAGGCTAGCAGAAAATAGAGTCTAGAAAGATAGGTTGTATTCTTAATTTCTTTCAAGCCTATTTTTGAAATTAGTGATTCGAAGATCTACTGAGCATGAAGTCAACGGAGTTTTAATATCCATCCTAGATTCATTATGATTTTGATATTTTGAGAAAATAAGACTGAAGAGCAAGCATGTACAAGTCCTACTAAGAGACAAAGAGCCAGGTAGCAAGGATTTCTCAAGGTTGGATAGGAGTGGGTGCTGACACATCTAGGAGTACTCGGAGGGGACTTTGACATGGGAGCATGCTAAACTATTCCAACATAATAGGATCTTGCAATTTGAGGATCGCCAAGGAGAAGGCAGGAACGCTTGGATCACCGCCATACCAAATTGGAAAGGGAATTCATTGAGATTGCAAGTGTTTCTCATATTTCGGTAGAGAGAATTACAGGCAGAATATTGACACTTGGACTTGGCAAGCCCATTTTGGGCTCAGACTTGACTTGGCGGAAAATTCAGCAAAAACCGATCAAATTAAATTGGTCAAAACTCAATCAAAATCACCCAAAAATTGACCAAAATCGAAAAACGGATCCATGTTGCAAATCATTTTTCTCTTGTGAATGCTGCAAAACATAAATTAAGATGTTAAGATAAGGGAGATCAGGGCAGTTTGCCAATTTTAAGAATTATTCATTATTTTTGGGTGTTTTCTTATTAAGTTGTGAGTCTCCCAAATCAAGTTCATAGGTCTTGTTTGGGCTACTTCTATTTGGGACACGCCAAGTTCTCTTGAGACTTGCAACGTCTAAAAACTATGGTTACGGGAAACAGGGCTACTATTGCTGATAAGGTGGTGCAGCCAGGGCAATGCCTCATTGTTTTTCTGAAAAGGAGAGCATTGCAGGATAGCACTGATAATGATTGGTGAGAGCAATATGTTCTCAATTTTTATTACATGTACCATTCAAGTTTATTGGCATAGGAAACAAACATTGCCCTAGGAGAGAGCAAGACATAAGAAAAACAGACATCTATCTTGGGAGTGATCTCAACAAAAGCTTACACACTTGAAAGTAGATGCACGTCAACAAGCACACAAGTAACAAGAACGAAAGAAGTTCATTTAGCTTGAGAGAAGTCTATAAGCAAACTGGATCTTGTTTTGAATATCAACAAGGAAGTTGAAGGGGTGATGGCGAGGCAAACACCACAACGTAATCCAACTATCAATATGATGTTGCAACATTAACCAAAAGAACACGTTGAACAAGAAGACAGTAAAAATTGCAGACCAAGATGTCAGTACTATTGTGAAGGAAGACAAAGAAGGCATGCCCTCACTCTTAGGGTGGGCACCTCGGTGTAATTAGTTTCAATGTCTAGATCAAGTAATCTCCGCCATCAGGTCAAAGATTGATGATATTTTTGTTCTTCATGAGGAACATGACAGACGTGAGATAAAGTAACTAAGAATAAGGCAGATTTGAAGGCTTTTTAACTTGACGCCGATATAGAATCTAGCAGGTGAAGATAAATAGTCAAGGAATTGTAGAGGCATATGATTTAAAACCCTTGACAAATAATTTGAAGTGCAAAGAAGATACACAATGCATGCAAGAGGAAGGTTGAGTGAACTCACTGATGGAAAAGAGGTCAGCAGAGTGAGTGTTGGCAAGGATTACCAAGTGAATGTTGAAGAAGAGGACATCCAAGTGTGTACCGAGAAGAGGACTACAAGGAGAGTGCCACAAAACAGGACTGCCAAGGAAGTGGCGAAGAAGAGGACCACGGAAGGGAGTGTCAAAGAAAAGGATTATCATGATAAATGGCAATGAAAGGGCCAGCCAGACAGAAGATTAGTTGCTGAAATGCAAGATAAAAACACAATTTCTAAAATCAATTTATGAAATAAACCCAATGTGAAGAGTGTAAAACTCCGAGCAAAGTCTGTCACATCCCTCTTATTTGGATTTTAAAATTCAATACTTGTTTAATCATGATGATTAAAATGACATGCTTAAATTGGATAATTATTTGTTATGATCATTTTCAAATGTGGAAATTAGCATGCTTATTATCATTATGCTAAATTTTAATGATTTGGACTAACTACCGTTTTCGGTGACATGAGGTGGATGCAGGAGCAGTACACCCTCGTTGAGACAGTGAGGGAGGGCATCATTGGAGAGAGGTTGTCGATTGAGGTATTGAACTAAAAACAGTGAAGGTAATGAGAACCGACACACACCATGGGATCGTATCATTTAGTTTACTTGTGTGATGTGTGACTTCTTTATGTTTTGCTTTGTTTTCATTTATTTGGTTGATATCGATAGCCGATGAGTGGATTACGCCGATGTGGCTAAATGCCACCAACATAACCCAACCATTGTACATTGTTATTAATGCGATGTTGTGAGTGAAGGTTTATTCCTTTTATAGGTAGTTTATTAGACTTATGGATATAAGTCAAAAACATAACAAGATAAATGGACCATGTTTGTGTGTTATATTCTCTTGTGTGTGGATGATGGTTGATTGGCATTATAAATATTCATTATATTGGTGACTGTGGCATGGTTATTAAAATAATATATGGTGTCCCGAAATTTCACCTGCCGCAATTTGGGACTACCCCTTTTAAATTTTTCGTTCTTTTCAAGTAACAGGTCGTTTTGTGTTTTTGTTACCAGCAGTTGTCCCCATTGCTCTAAGGTGTCCCCAGAGAATCAGATAAGCCAAATTCGACGAATACCCACATGCTAAAACTCACTCTATCCCTTCGCTAGGTTTTGTCTGAAAACATTTTATTTATTTATTTATTAAAGTTCTTTTGAAATAGTTTGTGCTGAAGTTAAACCCCGTCGTGAATTTCCACGCCAATATTACTTTCATCTCTGAATGGAGCATTCATGCAGGATGAGTTTTTACAGATTGGCAAGTTATTTTGAGCAATTGTCTGTGACTTCTGCAGGTTTTTCATTTTTATTTATTTCTTTTTGTCTGTGTTTTGGTTTTCTCCATGTTTTATCTGGTAATTCCCCTTGATCTGTTCGTCCGTTTTGCATAACCAGTTCAATTGCCTGGAGTTTTTGGAAGTCATCCATGGCCTCAGACAAAGGTAAAAGTCAATCATGGAGTGCCAGTTTTGACAAAGAAGGAAGGAAGCAAGTCGCATTTTTGGGAAGAATGATCTTTTCATGCCAGTCGCATTTTTCAGAGCTGCCCTTCCTCTTGAATTTCCACACAAAATAAGTCAATTCACTTTAGTGAAAAACGTAAAATTGGAGCTGCCCAACAGGACGGAGTTTAACGTTTTCATTTAAGTGAAAAACGTAAAAAAGGAGCTTCCCGGCAGGTTGAAGTTTAACGCTGCCCTTCCTTCATGTTTTTCACGCAATATGAGTTAGTTCACTTAAGTGAAAAACGTAAAATTGGAGTTGCCCAACAGGACGGAGTTTAACGTTTTCATTTAAGTGAAAAACGTAAAAGGAACTTCCCGGCAGGTTGCGTTGCCCTTCCTTCATGTTTTTCACGCAATATGAGTTAGTTCACTTTAGTGAAAAAACGTAAAATTGGAGCTGCCCAACAGAACGGAGTTCAACGTTTTCATTTAAGTGAAAAACGTAAAAAAGGAGCATCCCGGCAGGTTGAAGTTTAACACTGCCCTTCCTTCATGTTTTCCACGCAAGCATTAGCTAGTTCACTTAAATGAAAAATGTAGAATTGGAGCTGCCCGGCAAGATGGAGTTTAGCATTTTCACTTAAGTGAAAAACGTAAAACAAGGAGAACGTTGTCTTACCTTCATGTATTTCACGCAAGCATTAGCCAAAAAGTGCGACCCATTCTGGCACAACTTAATGCTTAAAAGTTGATTTCTTTTAATTATTTTTAGCAAAGGTTGGCGCCTAAATTAAGAGCAAAGTCAAAGCAAAAGGGCAAGATAAAAATAAGACAAGAGATTGCTAAAAATAAGAAGAAGCAATTGGTAAAATTAGCATGCAGTTGCCTATATAAGAAGTGGATGTCATAAGTGAAAGGCAATTAATTCTTTTGTGTGGAGCATGCTGCCCTAGAGAAGTTTGGCACCAAAAGAAGAAGTTATTAGCACTTAAAAAAATATTGGTTGAAGTACATATCTTCCTTTCTTCTTTCCCAAATTCCATTATTTTTCCCTTCGAAAATATTTCACGCATAACCGCTTACTTGTTGTAGAATTACTAAGTTATGGTTCATGAGCTTTGTAATTAAAGTAAAAGCCCTTGCAAATAGTTATTAGGATTTATACGTACTGCATTGATAAACATCTTACACGGAGCCTCACTGGAAAATGAGGGAGATTTATCTCATGACTGCCTAGGTTTTTAGTCATGTAGTAAAAATTTAGCCAACAATATAATATGATATTTTTTATATTTATATTATTGTCTTGGTTGTCATGCATATAGACTTGACCGCTTTGCATGAAACTTAAGTTGGGTTGTTAAATGGTAAGTGGAGATAAGTGTTTTGATTTTTATTTATTTTAAATAAAAATATGCACCAATATTTAATTATTGGGCATGCTGATTTAATTGGGAAATGATGCATTTGGAAGTGAGAGTTAATGAGTTGTATTGAATTTTAATTGTTTTTAATTACATGTAGCAAAGTGGAAGTGGGAAAATACGTGGAAGTGAGAGTAATGGGAAGTGTTTGATTTTTAATTTGAAGTAATGTGGACTTCATTTGTGATACGTGTGGTTTTGGAGCAAGAAAAATGGGAAGAGGAAGTTGAACTGGAGTTTGCATGAGAGAATGAAGGACGGTTGGGTGCAGATCTATTTCATTGTTTTTGTTTTTGTTTTTATTTTTGCATACGGAGGTTTTTGTTGGGGACTTGAGACTGGAACATTGGAAGATTTTGGAAAGAGATCAAGTTGGTTTTAACAGAATGGGTTTTTCTTCTTATTCTATTTGCTTTGGAAAATTTGTTGTTAAGTCATGGAGATGTGTTGTTGATTTATACCTATTTTCTAGGTCTACAAATTTGAAGAAAATTATTGTTAAATCATGGAATTATTTTGTTGATTTACACTGTTTGGGTCTTTGTTTTTGAAAGATTAATTGTTGTTTTAAATCTAGAAATGTTGATTGAAAATACACCCATTTGAGTCTCCATTTTTGAAAGATAAATTACTATTTTAAAATTTGGAAATGATGGTTGAAAGTACACCCTTTTGGGTCTGTGTTTTGAAGAAAAACTTGTGGTTAAAATGGAAATACTTTGTTGGATTTTCACCCATTTCTGGACTTGCACGTTTTGTGCATTATCTTGGTGTGAAAACGCATTTTGTTGGGTCATTATGGGAACCCATTTTTGGATCTATGTATTTGGTTATTTATATAAATTTATACAAAAATTTATGTAGGTATAAATTTATACAAAAATTTATACCTACTTCATTGGGTCGATTCACACCCATTTCCGGATCTACCTATTTGTATACTTATAACACTGTGTTGGGTCAATTTCGCTTATTTGAGTCAATGCAAATTGGTTATTTTTATTGAACTCGTATTGGGCTTATATCTTGGAATGAAACAAAAAAGAACGAATGTGTAAAATAGGCGGTTACGCCATTGTTTTTGTTGTGTGAAACAACTTATTGATTTTTAACAAATCTATACCTTGTGGTAATTGATTTGTGATACTATGTTACTTATCGTTGTTTGTTGTTTGGGCATGAAGATGTAGTTGTTATCATACTCCTTAAATCACATTAAAGGTATTAGAACCTTAGTGAAGTAAGAAATAGCATATGAAGGATTTTATCCCTAATTTTCTGATCGCAGCTTGTGCATTCAATTTGAAGAATAATTTCAAACGATTTATGGGTTTGGTGCTCCTTGTTGTAAGCTTTCCAGAACATTTTGAAATTCTGATTTTCGTTGAGAAATGAGGGAGATATCGTCATTTTATTGAACCTATGTTTTTTGTATTATTTACCTCTCTTCAACCTTATTCTCTTGAAACTTCAAATCAAGATATCTCCTTTATTTTTGTTGTTGTGTAAAAGCAGGGAGAGGTTTTTACTCTTAGCAATGAGACAAACAAAACCTCTCTCTCGGTTTCTCTTTTTGACATCCAGTAATTTATGTTAAAGAGTGTTTTTCTGCAAGTCCTGCGCTCTTAGATGTGTGAGTTATGCGCTCGCAAGTCCCGCGCTCTGCGATGTGCGAGTCTTGCCCTTTGCGACGTGTGAGTCTTGTGCTTGGATGTGTGAGTCCGGCGCTTTGGCTATGTGAATCCTAAGCTTGGTTATGCGAGTCCCGCGCTTGGTGAGTCATGTGTTGGTTGAAATACAACCTAGAGAATAGTGGTATTTTTGTGCAGAAGGAAGTATTGTTTTACTTGATGTTAAACTAGTTATGATTATTATCATACATTGATGAGGATTGTTTTCTTTCTGGAAACATGGATTTAAAATTGGAATAAATGGTTGTTTTACCTCTTTGATTTATGAATCAAACATTTCTTTAAATGTTGGAATGGATTGCCTCTTGATGAGGATTGTTGATTATGGAAGTGGTGTACGAGATAGTTGTGTTGTGAAGGATGACAAATCTTATTTGTTTGTGCAAACTATAAGATTAGCTTGCATTAGCATAGCTAGAAAACTTTGGCCAAAGTAATGTATCTAGTTGTATGCATTGTCAGTTCACTTATCCTTATTTTGTACTAGTCAAGAATCATATGATGGTATTGGTTGTCATGATCTTATGATGGGCTGTATTTTTAGAATTTGGGTATATTACACATGGTTCTCAATTACTATTCTTTGTTGATAGTTGAATATCTCTATCTGCCTTCCTCGTGAAGGGTCGAGCCCTCTCGCTTGCATGAGAGGGTGCGGGGGAACCGAAAGGTTCTATGGTTGGAGTAGCGCTCCAATGATGCTCTCCCTCTATACAATTGCACAAAGAGATACACATGTACACAAGAACTTCTAGAAAGAATGATTTGATAGTATAATCTTGTACTATGACATATGGTCATATTGTTGTACTTGGCTAGGGACAGCTTGTCTCATGTATTTGATATAGAATATGAATTAAATATGATATTAATCATTGTATTATGAAATGATTGTTGATCATACTTTTGTACGGAAAAATTGTGGGAAACAATGTATAAAGTTTAAATGACATTTAATTGATCAACTCTTGTTTGACATTTGGAAATATGGTAACAAAAGGATGTTTTGGACCTCGGTTTATTTAGAGGTATTGTTGCGATGATTATATATGCACGGTTATTTCTAAGCTACCTAATACGACATTAAACTTAAACTTCAGATTTTTTTAATTATTTCCACTTTTTAGCTTGTGATAACAAGGGGTCATTCAAAGTCCATGGCACAAAACCAAGTGGACCAATTTGCAAACAAACGAAGAGAGAAAACACTTTGAGTGTCAAATGACATAACAAGCATTAATATGCATGTCATACATATGACTATTGGTACCATATAGATATGTCACTCTTATCATATAAGCAAGGTATGTCCATAATCCTATGACCAACAAAAATGGGTTTTGGACAAAAGAAACCAAGGGAAATGGTTAGTCGTAATCTAAGAAGCCGATTCGTCCCCCGACCTCGAACCCAACACCGGGTACATACCTGAAACGTGGTATGGGTACAAAGGTGCCCTTTGAGAACATCTAGGGTGCACCTTGGATGTAAGGGTACACCTGTGCACGCTCTACAAATATACCCAAGCATACCCGTACATCCAAGCATACCCTAGAAGTAACTCACGGTTAAAAATGTGTTTTTAATTATTATTTTTGTTTAAAACTTGAAATTTAACTTTTACGTTTTTATAAATTTTAATACAGTTACAAGCTCATCTTCTTGTGAGCGGAATCAAAGCAAATACAACTTCATCTACTCGTAGAAGGCAACAAGCTCGAAACAAGAAAGGTCAAGCACACAGGTCGACATACACTCGAACTTGCACCTTATTTCCCACAAGAAGCCTGATTACAATGAGGGGTTGTCAAAGCATTGGGATATAAATCCCGAGGATGTTGACCTGAATTCTTTTGTTTCACACCACTCATGGTTAGACGTTGACTCTCCCAAGAGGTATAGTATAGTTGGCGGGAGTGGTGGAGCTAGCGAGAGTGGTGAAGCTAGCGGGAGTGGTAGTCCTTGTGGTTCTAGTGCACCACATGATGTTGATATTGATGCTCTTGATGAAGAGCAAGATGACTATGAATATTAATTTTGATGTAATTAATTATGATCAGCACATGACATTTGAGATATTTGATTATTATGACATTTGGCGTTCGGAAAATACTTTCATTTTTGTAATTATTTTGTTTTTTATATGCACACTATATGGTTAAACTTAATGTCTCTAATTTCTAATTTATCAAACTATAATCTCTATATTTTTTATTTCTTGTATGGATGTACCCAAGGCACAAAAATCAACATACTTGCACACCCGAATTGGCTTGGGTCATAATTTTTGGGTACAATAATGTCAATTGGTCATCATATCAGGCATGGTTCGACATTCCCAAATCTAGTTACTAGAGTTATTGTCATTACGAAAGAGTTGGGCATCACCACACTTAAACATCACCAAACACTTGGGCATAGTCACACACACACATCGCGGAAGGAAAGTATTTGTCAAGGTTAGAGCTTCTCCAAAAGGATCTTAATGAAGAACATTAACCAAAGCCTTGCCATAGAACATTTATTGGGAAACATCTCACAAAAGTAGATCATTTCTAGAGAACATGTTCCATTATATTACTTGTTAGGAAAGATAGAAAGAAATAGGTTATATTAATGTCCACGAATGACCGAGAGGTAGGTCAATCGGACTCAAGAGTATATCCAATTAGAGATATTATCTCTAGTCCCAAAACTTAAGTTCTAAATACTCAAGGGGGTTCATATACAAGAAGAATTGGTCAAAAAGATAATTTGGTTAGCATGACTCGGTGCAAGATGGCAAAAACATTGTTATCACTTGCTACAAGATTGCCCAAACCCCGTTGTTGAACCAATGGACCGCATACTAGTGACTACAACCAAATTGGAGTTGATAAGTGTTTACTAAGTGTCGGAAAGGATGCCAATGGTAGTGGGTTATATGGGGAACTAGAATAAGCATTGATTATGCTTGTACTGAAGAGTGTTACATGGTCTAACATTTTGTGTTAGGTCGGCTATGGTTAACTAAAGATGTAGCGACTAAATAAAGTGGTCTTAGTTTAGGTTTTATATCGGCAATGTATAAAACCTATTTTAGTTTTTGGTTAAGTCTTGGTCACTTGGGTGGTTGGCAATGGTTGGGTACAACTACCACATCCCAATGCTGACATGTTATTTATGGTCTTGTCTCAAGTAGTTGAGATCTATCATGTGCAATCTCCTTGGTGTTGTGGATGTCCTCTAAGTGCATCGCCTCCATTTGAATATAATTGTTGTTTCAAAATCTTGTGCATTGTTCTTGATTTCCGCATTTCTTGTTTATTCTATTACAATTGTATAAAAATCTACTAATATTCAACAAAGGATGCCTCAAAGATAAGCATAAATCTTGAAGGCACCCTCCCGTGACTAGGCCTTTAGTCATCATTAACGTAAACTCCCAAGTCTTTATTATTTCAATAAATTAAGTCTTAAACCGAAGGATAGACGAGCTTATTAACTATTCAAATTGCATTCTTATAAGCCTAATACCAGTGCACCCCCTCCCTCCAACCACCACCAAAAAATAAAAGAATAGTGAATCTCCTAATTGGGATAAAGTTGGCACATGTTCATTGCATTTTATTGTTGGCGTTGTTGTTAGCATCAGATCGATGGCGAAGACGACCATTACAATTTATATAGAGGAAACGTAAAGATGACTCAATCAACGCTCGGAGTAAGATTCATGTCGATTCGCGAATGTAGCGATGGTAAAGACGATCACTACATGTGATAAAGAGGAAATGAGAAGACGACTCAATCAATGGTGGAGTAAAATTCACATTGTGTTCACCGAATGTAGTGATGAAGAAGATGATCACTACAAAGTTATAAACAAGAAATATGAAGATGATAAAATCAACAATGGAGTAAGATTCACGTCGGGTTTCATTTACACCCTTATTAGATTATGTGAAATCTAAGAATTAGTGAATAAGTACACTAAAGGATGTAAGGGGAGCTACGGGGCATTCGATTAATTAACTTCCAACATTAATTATCCAATATCAAAACAACGCATTAATACTTGTAACTAATGTATGAAACAAGATATAAACTTGAAAACACAAGAGGATGAGTGCACTTAGATAATTACAAATGGATTTGGGAGGTTCTAGACGTGCACACTGTTGGAACTAGGAGATTCTAGATGTGCACACTGTTGAAACTCAGAGATTCTAGATGTGCACATTGTTAGAACTCGAAGATCTGAGACTAATGATGTTTTGTTCTGGGAATGTGACTGGAAACTGACTTGAGGCAGGTACAACTCTATCAGGATTGTCCGTATAGGCTTGACCCTACTATACGGTCTTGTACCTACTTGGATTTTGGGTTTGTAATTTTCTAGGACTGTCGCTTTCTTGAAAATGTTTTTCCTTGTCAAACCCTAGTTGTCAAACATGTTGCAAAGCTCTCTAAACATTTTGAACAAGATCTCAAACCTAACCATGGATGGGAAACCCAACAAAACAAACATTAGTTAGGTTGTGGTACCCCATGCATTGCCGATGTTGGCACTACTTTGAAGAGGCCTCAAACCGCACGCCGTTCTCCACCTAACCCGTGATATTTGAATGAATGTGCCTTTACAAGATTTAGAGAGCCTTGGGTGCCTTTTTACAAGTGTTGGAAATGAGTGTATCAATGTAGTGTCATAGGATTTCCAAGTTTGCAAATGGGGCAATGTTAACTTGCTTATATAGGGTTCCAAAGGTGAATTATTGAAAAAAGGTCGTCCGAGAGGGAGTAAAGAACCCATCGGAGAATTTGAAATTGAAAGCAAAGATGGAGGATATCCCAGTGCAAAACCGCACGAGATAGGTCGGGACCAAATATAAATTCTTGACCAAATTGTACAGCCTTGACCGGGATGAAAAACATATTAAGTAAAGTTTGCATTCTGTTAGGTTGACTTAGTATATGGATTTTATGCATTGTACTCTCATAATGTGTCGGCATATCAGTGTGCAAGGATAAACAAGCTAGACAAGAGACCTCAAAATGTACTAAACAGGAATAGAAAGGTTGTGTTTATCTTAGAAGAGTGCATTATCAAAACCAGCAATATCAAAGAGTAAATTGCCAAATTTGAGTGTCTATAGGTTCACTAGAATGTATGTGAGCTAAGAAGGTCTATAGAATATCCTCTTTCTCTTCTCAATAATATAGATTAGGATAAGAATGGGACCATTCTAAGGCCACACACAAGAGGGTTGCGAGATGTTGGAGTTATAGATCTAGAGACGATAACTCACTCTCTATCAATGGCATAGGGTTCCAAAGACTAGGCCTAGGATAGGGAATGGCGTCTTACTAGTATCCTGTTTCTAAGTATTTCAATAGATTGTAAGGAGCATATATATATTTAAGTTAAGGTTGTAAACATGGATTGTAGAGATCGATAGGTTGTAATGCCTAAAGGGTAGATTGTAAGGCAAGGGTTGATATAGAATAATGCAATAGATTAAGAATATGCTACTCTATTCTAATCTATGTACATGTTGCATCAATCACTCAATCAAATCATAAATAACATAAAAGAAAAAGAGATTTAGAGATACTTACCTTTATGAAGACACCATTGGGGCATTAACTTCCACCCGAGGTTGACACCACCTTATGAGAGAGTTGATGTGGGGGACCACAATACAGATAGGAAGAAGACCCGAGTAGATCACAAATGAGGACTCCAAAGACTTGATGTGCCTTGTTGGTGCAACTCTTATTGTTGAGTGTCTTAGATTCATGCTCCAAAAGTAGACCTCCAAAGATACGCAAGACTAACTCCTACACCTTTAAGACCTTACGAGCAGCTAAGTGAGAGCAAGAAGACATAATGACAAAAGACGTGATGGTGATAAATGCTCTCAAATGCCGCATATAAATAGGAACATGATTAGTTATTACATTTCCCTATAGCCAACGAATTCGACCGTTGACTTTGGGTAATAACAAATTGTGGGATCCTAGGGGAAGGCTCATGAGGTGGAGGAATACTTTGGAGCTAATAAAAACATGATATAATGGAAGTATAAGGGTGTTGTAAGTGGATATGCAAGTGATCATAAGAGGATAGTAAGGTGATGTGATAGGAGGTTGTAAAAAGATGACTCGGAGATGCATAGAGTGGGTTAGGATATCTAAGGTAACATAGATTGCACAAAGAAAGCTCTCTCACAAGTGACGCCACCGATCAACCCACACCGCTCTAGTGATGTGCCAAAAGATATCAATTAGGGGAGGTTAATGTGCCAATGGTGCCTGCGAAAGAGCAAAGTTAGTAAGAGTAAAAAAATGTGTATATAGTTTCTCGTATTGCTATCTACCTCAATGTCATCTCCTATACAAAGCTATATCTAGCCATTATTTCTTAGCTCTTGTTATACTAGATTCCGCTTTCACCTATGGTAAGCCAATGAAAAATTCACTAATGGTTACGAACAAGTATGTACTACATAGATTACATCGAGCTACTGATAGTAAACACATTTGAATTGTAATTCAGAATGGTGGGAGAAGTGTTCCTATTATAATCATCATTGCAGTTTTATTATTTCATTATTTGCTCCTTATGAATCCCGCGGTATGTTTTGTTGGAGCATGTAATGTTTGTGGGAACACAATTAATGTGGCCTACCACAACCAAACACATTCCATTATAAGTTACTAGAAAACTTATATATATGTATAACATTACACTTTGTTTGTCAAGTTAAATCAATTTATTTAAATTGATTAAAGAGTGATTTGGTACAACTGAAAGGTTGTAACCAATTCACCCATCCTTTAAATGCGGTAATTTCCCATTGAAAATTGAATGAAGTGAGAAATTCATGTACTGTAAAATTTATTGTGCACTGGTAGATTTGAAGAAGTGGAAAGACGGATACTGTTGGGTTCAAGCCTGCAATTGTCAGGCGGGTCTATATGTAGTCAAACATCATAAGTTCCTCGCATATTCAATAAATCTGGAAGTGCTTATTTGGAGAGGGGGGCGGTGGGGGTTTACCGCAAGGTTTTCCCCACGATAAATTGTATTGTCTCTTTGTTATTTCCATTTCTGTATTGCATTAATCACTTACTAATATTCATAGATACATTTGAATAGAAAAGAAATCGTAATTAAGTTAAAGCTTAAATAGAAATTTACTCATATGAGTAGTTGAAGCACCCATTAACGTGGTTGGTAGGTCTTGGTTCATTGAAACTTTAGCGGGAGAGGAGTTCTATGGATCAACCCCTGCCCTTTCTTTATATAGACTAATTCCTCTAATTCAACCTTATATATATATACATATATATATATATATATGCTTAAAATTGTAGTACCCATGGCTACCATATAATTTTAGTAAAACTCTCAACTAAGAGGTTAGGGGTTTAAAACCCTAACAACACCTTAATTTTTATTAAGGGAATTTGGTTTTGGTATTACTTTTAAAGATATAAATCTTTTAGAGAGTATAATTTTATGTTGAAAAAATTAAATTATTTCTTTTCGAAAAATTGTATTGTTTTTTAAAAACTTCCTCGTTTTTTCTCAAAATATTTTATTTTGGCCCTACTTTTTCACAGAAATTGATCAAAAAATCGCAAAATTATATTTTGTCGGTCCCTAAATTATATTATTGATTGTGGAAAATTTATTGTAATCTATTACTTTTTCTTATATCAAGGAAACTTACTTTTAGGTCCTAGAAAAAAATTGTTTTTCGAAAAATTAATTGTCTGTTTTATAATTGCTGGAAATTATTCTAAACCCTAGAAAAATAGCAAATTTAAATTCTAATAATTTTTAAAAATTTAGAACAAAATTAAGTTGCATCTTCCAGCAATTTTTACAATATTTGGAAAATTAGACTAAAAAGCTAAGTTTATGGCCTAGAAACTTTGGATCTTGTAAACGAGACAAACAACCTACTAGTAGGCAAGCTACCGCAAATAACCTAAATGTCTTCCAGCAAAGATCACAAGAGGCCATGTCCATTATCCTAAGAATTGTTAAGGACGAATTCCAGCTCCATATAGGACTAGGGAAGCCTAGAAACAACTTGAATCTACGCACAAAGGCACTAGAATCTCAAAAATCATAAAACTCATAGTGGAACTAATGAAGTATCCTATGAAAATTGTAAACTATCATGCAAAAAATCAAAAACATCAAATCTCAATCAGATGGTTGTAACTGCAACCTAATCCAAGATAAGCTCTTGCATTTCATAATTCAAATGAATATTCATAAAAAGTTTAGGAACTTCATATCTATTCTAAACTCAAAATATCAAAATGAAACTAATATTCTTGATTTGAACACCCTTTCTACTATGCTTATCCAAGAAGAACAAACCATGACAAATGTTGACTCAAAAGAGAATGCCACTCGGGCCCTTCTCTCCCAAAATCAGGAAAACTGTGTTCTTAAAAATAGTGTAAACATAATGTTAAACCTAATTTCAAATCAAAGTTCAAACCGTCTAACAATAACAAGAGAAATATGCAAAATTTTTACAAAATTTTCAAAATGAAATTTAATGTAACTTTAACAAGTGTTGCAAATTTGGTTACAAAGAGAATTATTGTTATCAAAACAAGAAAGGTTCTAATAACAAAAACTTTCAAAATAACAAAGAGGAAGATTGTTATCAAAACAAGGGTCAAATGACAACAAGAAAAAAATCATTTATTTATAAAAATAAAATTTAATATTATATGATTTTTTTAATAAATAAATAGAATTGTTTTGATAAAAATATTAAGTTATTGTGATATTGACCATGCTAATAATGTTGTGTGTATAAAGTCTACTTTTGGATATCTTGTAGGTTTTGGTGTAGGAGCTATAACTTGAAGCAATAAAATACTTCTCATTCATAGAAAATGAGTATAAAAGTTGTGAAAGATGTAATATGACTAAGAAGATTGTTGAAAAACTCTAAGGTTCAACAAGAGTACAACACTTGTGTGTAACAAAATTGAAGTTGCATAGCTCTAACCAAAAATCCAGTTCAACATCAAAGAACTTCCAAAGGATTATTTTGAGAAGTGTAAAAGATGTTACAAGATATCAAATGGATATGCAGCCACACCATAATTTGTGTGTGTGAACAATATCAAATGGATGGCTATTGTATGACAGATTGAGGACTCCCATCTAATCAATATTGGAGGCATCTAATATACGTTTTGCATCCAGCCATGTCTGACATACGGGCATTAGATAAGACCTACGAGCATTGTATATAAGTCCTACGGGTATTGTATATAATTCTTATGAGCATTTATCTTTGTTTTGTAGGTGCAAAACAAAGCATCTAGAGTTTCATAAGCATTCCATTCAAGAAAAGTCCTCAATGGTGATATTGATCTCCAATTTTGTCCTACTAAAGATTAAGTTGTAGATATCACCGTAAAGTCTCTTTGTGTTGTTTAGTTTTGCAAATTTCGAGTAATGTTGAGCCATTCGGGGTTTACATTGAGGTGGAGGGTACATGAAAATGCCAATTCCTAACGGCTTTGTTGCATCTTCTTCCTCTATACTTCTATATTATAAAAGGCAATGTAAAATGACCGCACTATATGATTTTGTGTAAACATCACCCTATGTGAATTTACTTGAGAACCTAGAGAAGCCTTGTGTGATGGAGATTCCTTGTTTTATAAAAGGTTCCAAAAACGCATATAAGACTTCTTGTATGCACTTATCCAAGAGGAACTTGGGATATTTCTATTAGATTATCCTTGTAGACATGCTAGCTTCCTATATGGTCTAAGGGTTGTAAATGTTTTTGTATAAAAAGGTAACTTTGGCATGTATCCCCACTAAACATTAAGGGGGAGTGTTGGAGCATGTAATGTTTGTCGGGACACACTCAATATGGCTCACCACAACTAAACACGTCTCCATTATATATATATATATATATATATATATATATATAGTTTAAAGGGTGGGTGAATTAGCTCTGACCTTTTAGTTATATCGAATCACTCGTTAATCAATATTAATAAATTAATTTAATGTTACAAACAAAGTGTAAATATTTTATATATAAAAACTTTACACTTTGTTTGTAACATTAAATTAATTTATTAATATTGATTAACGAGTGATTCGATATAACTAAAAGGTTAGAGCCAATTCACCCACCCTTTAAACAAGCATGTGATTTCTATTGTAAATTGAATGAAGTGAGAAATTCACGTACTATAAAATTTATTGTGCAACTATAAATTCGAAGAAGTGGGAAGGTTGATACCGTTAGGTTTAGGCTGTAATTATTAGACAGTGTGTTGTCAAACATTATGTTCCTCATATATTCAATAAATTTGGAAGTGTTTACGTGGCAGTTTTTACCACATGGTTTTCGCCAAGGTAAATTGTATTCTTAGTGTTATTTCCATTTTTTGTATTACATTATTCACTTACTGATATTTCTACATAAATTTAAATTCCCTATAATAATCGTTACAAACTATAATCCTATTGTGAATTTTGATCTATTTTGACATTTTACTTTCAAAGTTGGACAATAATACACTATCGCCGATCATCGTTCCACTACATAATTAATTTATTTCCCATTTGACTTAACTAATGCACTTGTTATCTATCTTTTGTTATATAATTGCTTGCTTATCAACAACATCAAGCATTTGAAAAAAATTGATTGTGTTGTGGTAAAATATTGAAGTATCAAAGTCAACAAAGTCAACCATCAATCCTTGGTCATCAACTATCTCCCACACATTTCCAAACAATTCCTTTGAATACTATGGTTGACATTGATGGACGAGACAATCGACACTTTTCCCAAACCATAAGAATGGCAAAATATGGAAGATATCAGCCTTATAAATTATGATAAATCTGAATATCAAAGAATAATGAAGTTTTGTGCCCTAGAAGGCACCCAAATGATCTTCTACCCTAGTCGCTCCCTAGGAGAGGGGCTCCAAACAATGCCAAAAGCTCTTGTATGACTCCTCTTTGATGCCCTAGATGCAAACCAGCAAGATGGTCTTCAATGAAAGTCTTCAACACCACCAAATTGGAGGGTTTCTGTCCTCCAATCTCCCACAAGGAAGGGTTTCGTCCTCCTTGGATGCCACACTAATGGATTGTCGCCCTTTAGTGGAATGAAATTAGAGCAATCAGCCCTAGAACCAAGTATAAAAGTGTATATGCCAAAATTGATGCTCCAAATGAGCCTATGTGTCTCCTCTTATACCCCTTTGGTGGTGCCAAAGGTCTAAGGGGAATTACCCCTAGACCGACCTCTTAAGAGCTTGCTTTATCTTCTATTTCCATGTTGGAAACTCTCCAACCTTGCCGACCTCTTAAGGAGCTTACTTTATCTTCTAATTTCATGTTGGGAGCTATATAACCCAACTGACCTGCCTTAGGGAGGAAAATACCAAAGAAAAACATTAATAACAATGAAAGAAAACGGAAATGAAACCCAAGGACTTCCCTTGCACAATTCCTTCTTGGCTACAGGAAGAAAAATGGCAAGAAGTATTCAATTGGTACTA
Organism: Taxus wallichiana var. yunnanensis; assembly: GCA_018340775.1. Classification (NCBI taxonomy): domain Eukaryota; kingdom Viridiplantae; phylum Streptophyta; class Pinopsida; order Cupressales; family Taxaceae; genus Taxus; species Taxus wallichiana. The sequence continues at coordinate 395,860,751 of CM031237.1, read as the reverse complement.
ATTTGAAAAAGGGAACATTTCAATCTTCCCTTCCCAAAATTGTTCATCCTCAAGCAATTACAAGTACCTAGATCCCAAAGGAATTTCAATTGCTCCTTATTTGTGCCTGCAAATGAAGCAAACTCATTAAAGAAAAATGTGTTCCCTTCTTCATCCACTCATGCTTTGCAGATATGATGGCCAGCTCTTCTTCTTTGCTTGCCAAGGCCTTCCAATTACCATCCAATTGATGGATTCCCCATACTTTAGTAATGTTGTCCCAAACATAGCTGTAACCTTGCATTTTTCTCTCAAAAATCAGAATGTTAGTGGCTGGAAACCACCTTAAATCAGCCACAAATATGCCAATGTTAGTAGTAGTGTGGAATTTCTTTAACCTTATAATTGGAGGCTTCTTTTTAGGTGTCGCATAAGTAGGAAAGTAGCTGGAAAAGTTGTGATCAGCAGATGAAAAGAAGGTACAACAGTTGTAATCGTGACTTCTCTTCAAAAATTTCCATACTATCAATGACATGGGTGTTGGAAACACCCAACCTTGATGGAATATGCCCCAACAATGCCCAAGAATAGCCACTTACTAAATTCAATGATTGAAACTACTTATATGTCAACAAATATAAAAAAGATCATATTGCTTACCCACTTTCCACATCCAACATCTTGCTGCCCTAGCATTGGTGACTACCTTTATACCTATGTTTTCGAGTGTGAAGTTTGGTTCCAAAAGTGATTTGCCTTGCATTTCCAAAGACTATCCAGATTCTCCATATCATAGCCATCTTGGACTTGATTCAAACCAGCTCTATATCTATGACTAAAAGTGGTGGTTTTCACCCCATTAGGCTCTTCAAAGTTCACTATATGATAATAAATATTCTTACCAAGTGTAAGCAACCTTCATTGTGGAAAATTTTCGAATTACAAGTGCCTTACTTTCTACCCCAGAACAGTTGTCCTATGTTATTTCTTCTTGCCATGAAAACTGATTTCTTCAACTTTGTCACAAAAATTTAGTTCTTCATTATGAAAGTTGAGGGTGGACTTCCCAGATGTTTACAACCATTGAACCCCAAAACAATTTCAACATTAGCTAGTTCAATAAAAAAAAATTCACCACATACCTCATGATCTCCCAAGAGAAGTGACAGTTGTACTATTTTTCTTGGACAAGGTATGAGGGTGCCACTCCCAACAAGCATAGTGACCCCTTAGTTATGAAGAAGACCCTTCTCCCATAACAGTTGATAAGAATGTATGTCATGCACCCAAACAAGTATGCTGCCCTTTCCCTCCTAACCTATTTCTCAAACATGGAACTATGAGTCAGCCCCTCATCAATAAAAAAATCAGAATTGTTATCCTCCTCTAAATGATCCCAATGTAACAAAGACTTCGCAAAAGAGGGCTGCAAGGAGTATCTATTGGGAATAGAATCACTAGGCTTACCTTTCCCGAGAGTGATTTTTGAAATTTTCCTTGCAACAGCACATCCCAAGATGAGTTTTCCCAAGTACTGATTTTGAAGTGGATGATTCTCCCTTTGTCAAGACTTATAACAACACCCATACCTTTATCATGGTGATGTCTCATTAGTGGTGCCATAGGAAGACACAACAAGCATGAGACATGATCACCCTTCCTAACCAGTTGTGCATGATGACAACATACTTGAAATGACAAATTGGCCAGCAAGAGAAATGAAATATTCACATACCATGGGCTGCTTGCAATGTCTTTATGCTTCAGAATCTCTGAGTTTGAATCATTGTGCTTTATTTGCATGATTTCTTCACCAAATGGAATCTTTTCCTTCTTGCATTCTTCCCAAATTTGTTGGTGCTTGTCTTGGGTCTCCTTTGGCTTCTTATTAAGGCTGAGAATTCCATTTATTGACCTCCTTTTGACTGCTGTTTGAAATAGTCTAGTCAGCTGAAAATTATCAATTCCCATTTTTGTAAACCCAGCTCTCTCTCTCTCTTCCCACTTGGTACCCTTCATCTTCACAAGGTGGTTCGAATATTCATTAGGATGACCAAAACAATGTAGTAACCTAGTGTGACACCATATACTCATGATATGATCATAAAATAAATCAAGTGGCTTACCCTCAGCTGCTGTTTTGGAATTTACAGCAGGCTGAAAATCCACACGAGTGTCCGGTGAGGTTCCTTCCTCATCAACCTTTTGCTAATCTGATTTTTCCTCTTTCTTATGACTCAAAGGATCATCTGAAACCCAAACAATTATGTTCACATAACCTTGAGCTTTCCATAAAAGATCTATGTGCCATATGTTATTCAACAAGCTCTTCACATTACAAGGCATCAAACATGACATGTGATCGATCTCACCAACAAGCTGCCCAAAATGACACAAGTATGGTGGCAACATAGAGGAGGATAAAATGTGATCATTTCTATCACACCTCCGGAATCCCACCCTTATTTTGTTAGTGATTGTCCTGAACATCTCCGGAACTCTCTCCAAGGTTATAACCTCCCTCAATCAGCCCATCATTGACTGTTGTTTGGAAATTTCCAGCGAATTGAAGGTAATCATGAGGAACCAGAAGTGCCCTTCCTTCATGGACATACCCTTCCATACTGTCATCCTTATTGCCCTTATGCAAATCTGATTTCTTTTCCACATTTAGCCACACACACCCATTAGAAACCAATGAAACATCATTAAATATTAAAGAACTTTTACCTTGGGACTCATGCTCCATGATTTCTTTCCTTTCTAGGCTCATGCTTCAGACTTTCATCAAACCCTTGTGTGTCTATGGTGCTGTTTGGAAAATCAGCCAAGAGCTCATCCTTAGGGAAAATGATAGGTACTTCTACCTCGTTCTTTGGGGATATTGTTGCATCAAAAACTTTTTTTGGATATTCATCGAGCAACACCTTTCCATGTCCCTCAACATGGTCTTCTTAGGACTCCACCTCAAAGCCCTCTTGCAAATCTGATTTTTCTTTTTCTTGTGTAGCTCGTGACCTAGGCTTGGACCTTGATCTTCCCTTGCTTACTTCCATGAACTCAAAAAATGACATGGCATCACGAATCTTCTCTGAAGAGCCCTATACTCTTCATACCATGTAGCAATGTTGTCCACTTTGGATGGCTAAGTATTATTAATTTCCTTTTAGTAGTTCCTTCCACCATTTGAATCTTGAATGGTATGGATCAGCTGAGCCATTTTATTGGCCAATCTTTCTTGCCCTAGGGCAAGCCTTTCGAATGTAGCATCACCAAAAAAATTATCCGCCATTTTATATTCTTACAAGGAAACCCTTAGGCTAGGAAAACCGAAGCTCTAATACCATTGTAATATCCCTTTCTAGGGCTGAAACTGAAAAAAATGAAATAGCACAAACCCCAAGTGAAGTAAACTCTGATTTTTATAACAGCAGACTGAAACTTGGAACAGCAGTGTGATTTTTAGGACAGCAGCTTGCAAAGAGTGAAAATTCAACCAAATATCATCATAGAAACCATCCACAACATAGATAAACACTTTAAGAATATTTTAGGGCACTTTTCACCATGAAACTCAAGCAAATACTCAGCTGGAAAATTATTTATTAACAGAAGAAGTACAGCCAAGAGAAATGACCAAAAATGAGGTCTCCAAACCCCAACAATGGCAAAATATGGAAGATACCAGCCTTATAAATTATGATAAATCTGAATATCAAAGAATAATGAAGTTAAGGCACCCAAATGATCTTCTACCCTAGTCGCTCCCTAGGAGAGGGGCTCCAAATAATGCCAAAAGCTCTTGTGTGACTCCTTGATAAAGATGCAAACCAGCAAGATGGTCTTGATGCAAGTCTTCAACACCACCAAATTGAAGGGCTTTCGTCCTCTAATCTCCCATAAGGAAGGGTTTCGTCCTTCTTGGATGCCACACTAATAGATTGTCGCCCTTTTGTGGAATCAAATTAGAGCAATTAACCCTAGAACCAATTATAAAAGTGTATATGCCAAACTTGATGCTCCATATGAGTTTGTGTCTCCTCTTATACTTGCTTTGGTGGTGTCGAAGGTCTACGGGGAATTACCCCTAGACCGACCTCTTAAGAGCTTGCTTCATCTTCTATTTCCATGTTAGAAACTCTCCAACCTTGCCGACCTCTTAAGGAGCTTACTTTATCTTCTAAATTCATGTTGGGAGCTTACTTTATCTTCTAATTTCATGTTGGGAGCTATATAACCCAGCCGACCTGCCTTAGGGAGGAAAATACCAAAGAAAAACATTAATAACAATGAAAGAAAACGGAAATGAAACCCAAGGACTTCCCTTGTGCAATTCCTTCTTGGCCACGGGAAGAAAAATGGCAAGAAGTCTTCAATTGGTACTAATTTGAAAAAGGGGACATTACAGTCCTCCCTTCCCAAAATTGTTTGTCCTCAAACAATTGCAAGTACCCGGATCCCAAACGAATCTCAGTTGCTCCTTCTTTGTGCCCGCATATGAAGCAAAATCATTAAAGAAAAAATGTGTTCCCTTCTTCATCCACTCATGTTTCATATCAACCTCTTCTTATTTGTTTGTCAAGGCCTTCCAATTACCATCCAATTGACGGATTCCAAATACGTTGGTAGTACTGTCCCAAACATAGCTCTAACCTTTCATTTTTTCTCAAAAATCAGAATGTTAGTGGCTGGAAACCACCTTAAATCAACCACAAATATGCCAATGTTAGTAGTAGTGTGGAATTTCTTCAACCTTATAATTGGAGGCTCTTTTTTAAGTGTCTCATAAGTAGGAAAGTAGTTGGAAAAGTTGTGATCAGCAAATGAAAAGAAGGTACAACAGTTGTAATCATGACTTCTCTCCAAAATTTCCATACTATCAATGACATGGGGGTTGGAAACACCCCAACCTTGATGGAATATGCCCCGACAATGCCCAAGAACAACAAGCTATTTACTAACTCCAATGGTTGAAACTACTTCTATGACAGCAAATATAAAAAAACCATATTGCTTACCCACTTTCCACATCCAACATCTTGCTGCCCCGGCAATGGTGACTACCTTTATATCTTTGTTTTTGAGTGTGAAGCTTGGTCCCAAGAAGTGATCCGCCTTGCATTTCCAAAGACCATCCAGATTCTCCATGTCATAGCCATCTTGGACTTGACTCAAACCAGCTCTATATCTATGACTAAAAGTGGTGTTTTTCACCCCATTGGACTCTTCAAAATTCACTTTATGATAATAAATAATCTTACCAAGTGCGAGCAACCTTCATTGTGGAAAATTTTCGAATTGCAAGTGCCTTTCTGCCCCAAAACAGTTGTCCTATGTTGTTTCTTCTTGCCATGAAATCTGATTTCTTCAACTTTGTCACAAAATTTAAGATCTTCATTATGAAAGTTGAGGGTGGACTTCCCAATGTTCGCAACCATTGAGCCCCAAGAGCAATTTCACCATTAGCTAGTTCAATAACCAAAAATCCACCACATACCTCATGATCTCCCAAGAGAAGTGACAGTTGTACTATTTTTCTAGCACAAGGTATGAGGGTGCCACTCCCAACAAGCATAGTGACCCCTTGGTTATGAAGAAGACCCTTCTCCTGGAACAGTTGATAAGTATGTATGTCATGCACCCAAACAAGCATGCTGCCCTTTCCCCTTATTTTCCTAACCTTTTCCTCAAACATGGAACTATGGGTCAGCCCCTCATCACTAAGAAAATCAGAATTGTGTTCCTTCTCTAGATGATCCCAATGTAACAAAGACTTGGCAAAAGAGGGCTGCAAGGAGTATCTATTGGGAATAGAACCACTAGGATTACCTTTCCCAAGAGTGATTTTTGACATTTTCCTTACACCGGCACATACCAAGATGAATTTTCCCCAAGTACTGATTTTGAAGTGGATGATTCTCCCTTTCTCAAGCCTTATAACAACACCCATACCTTTATCATGGTGATGTCTCACTAGTGGTGCCATAGGAAGATACAACAAGCATGAGACATGGTCACCCTTCCTAACCAGTGGTGCGTGATGACAACATACTTGAAATGACAAATTGGCCAGCAAGAGAAATGGAATATTCACATACCATGGGCTGCTCGTGATGTCTTTATGCTTCAGAATCTCTGAGTTTGAATCAGCACTCTTCATTTGCATGATTTCTTCACCAAATGGAATCCTTTCCTTCTTGCATTCTTCCCAAATTTGTTGGTGCTTGTCTTGGGTCTCCTTAGGCTTCTTATTAAGGCTGGGAATTCCATTCATTGACCTCCTTTTGACTGTTGTTTGGAACAGTCCAGCCAGCTGAAAATTATCAACTCCCAATTTTTGTAAACCCAGCTCTCTCTTCCCACTTGGTACCCTTCATCTTCACAAGGTGGTTAGAATATTCCTTAGGATGACCAAAACAATGTAGTAACCTAGTGTGATGCCATATACTCATGCTATGATCATAAAATAAATCAAGTGGCTTACTCTCAGCTACTGTTTTGGAATTTACAGCAGACTGAAAAATCCACACGAGTGTCCGGTCAGGTTCCTTCCTCATCAACCTTCTGCTAATCTGATTCTTCCTCTTTCTTATGACTCAAAGGATCATCTAAAACCTAAGCAATTATGTTCACATAACCTTGAGCTTGCCATAAAAGATCCATGTGCCATATGTTATTCAACAAGCTCTTCACATTACAAGGCATCAAACATGACCTCACCAACAAGCTGCCCAAAATGACACAAGTATGGCAGCGACATAGAGAAGGATAAAATGTGATCATTTCTATCACACCTGAGGTAATAGAGAACAAAGTTGAATCCCTACTTTTTGATACTAAGAACAAGTTGGCATGCACTGATAGAATACATATCATTACAAATGATCCGTGTCGAGCCCAGGAGATGAACATAGAACTATCTACAACTAACTAAACTAGATAGGTTGTATAATCAAAAATGCAGATTATAAGACCATGCAATGGAACCCAACAAAGAGATGTGGAACAACCATTACATATTCGTGGAATAAGGGCAAGTCGAGTTTCCCTTCATTTACCATGTAATGTCCCTTTTTAGGGACTCAAGCAAAATTCAGAATTCTCATAAAAATATCAGCAGACTGTAAATAATTTGCAGTAGCGATTCTTATGGAAACAAGAACCCAAAATCTTCAACAATGATTTAGAAATGATTATCAACAATTATCAAACACTCAGCAAATGATTTCAACCCAAATCGAATTGATTCTTGACCAAATGGAACTGCTGTTATAAAGCTGGGAATTCTGGAAATCGCAGCCTTGGGAAATGGGTTTGATTTGCATGCAAACTGATATTTATGTCTTCTTTTATCAAAGCGACCAGATTTGGATGATTTTATGAAATATTTTGCCACATACAATTAATTATTTCAATTCTAATGCAAGTCGTACCACTAGAATTCACAGAATAAATCTGAATGTATATAATACTTGGAATTCAAATAATATGCAATGATTACAATGTTTAAAGTCAGATTCAATGGGGTTTTCGTCCCAAGAATAAGACCTCTAAAGGGGTTTGCATCCCAATAGGAATTGATGAGAAACAATCTCACAATTTTCAGATTTCAATATTCAAATCCACACCTACAAATGAAGCCCAACATCCCTATTTATAATATTTTTCATGCTTGGCGCCAAATGCCAAGAGTCGTGACTTTTCCCCTTTGGCCGACCCCTTAATTATTATTTTTCTTTTACTTTGGCCGACCCCTAAGTTTTATTTTTATTTTATAAAAGCATACAAAATATAATAAAAACTATATTATATTTTTCTCCCTTTATTCTTCTTTCTAGCCATGGAGAAGGTCTGCCCGGAAATCCCAATTGTCTTCAATTTTGGAGGAAAAGGGACATTACAGTCCTCCCTCCCCAAGATTGCTTGCCCTCAAGCAATCGCAAACACTTGGGTTCCATGTGATCCTTGTTGTCTTCACTGCGTATCCATACAAGGAGCAAATTCCTTCGTAAAAGCAAGAGTGTTTAATAACACTCCTTGAAATCTTGTCATTGTCTTTTTGCTTGTGCAACCTTTAGACACTTGATGGTTGTCCCTTTCAAGCATTTCCTTTCTGTGAATCCGGAAAGTAATGGCTGCCCTTTCCATCCCAATCTTGCAAACAATCATCTGCCATAAATCCATTAACCGAATGATGAAGAGCCCAATTATGGAGGAAATTAAAGAGCTGGAAACAATTGAGAAGTTATGGCAGCAGCTGTCATGTTTCATAATTATTATGTCACTATGCAGGAAGAACACTTTGAAGGCTGTAACAACTTGATCTTCTTTCCAATCATCCATCCTAGCATGTTGATCAATAACCCAAAGAGATGACAAACTGAAAATAGAATATTTTTTGGAATATATAGGGTAAAAGGAGGGTTTTAGAAGGTCCCACAACCTTATACAATAGAGCCCATCAGGCCAGATTTAGCGATAAAAGTAGCAAAGCAAAAAAGTACCCATGAAGATTCCAAAAAAGGAGGACGAAAAGACAAACAGAAAGCAAGAAGAAAACATCATAAGAGCTTTTTCAGCTCAGAGACTGCAGTTCTAGCTCTAGGAGAGCCTGAGTCATTTGCAAGTTGTTCGGCAAGATTGATGAGCTCCGAGCAATCATTAGCTATGGCAGTCTTGGTAGATTCAGTGAAAGCCTCCCATGCTTTCAAAGCCTTGAAGGCGCGCTGAAGCTTGTTTAAAATAGAAGAAACCATGTCGACTCTGCAATCATCCCTTTGAGTGTCAGCAGACTCGGCGCAGCGGGGGTTGAATCCAGAATCGGCGAGGAATGAAAAGTGTCACCAGAGGAACTTTGTCATCGAAGAGAGTATTGTTTCCCGCAGACTGAGTGATAGGATCTTCCACCGGTTGATTGATATCTAACTGTTCCGAGTCCGGGGAGTCTGGGTAGAGCTTAGCGAGGCCCAGAATATCAGCAGCCAGAGAGGAATCAGGGCTAGAAAGGGAAGCAGCTTGAAAGCTGGCGTCAGTGCCTTCTAAAAACAAGCAAGAGAGGGGCGTGGGGAAAGTGGGGGTGGCAGGGGGCTGAGAGGCAGCGAGGGGAGGACTCAGAATTGCCACATCAGAGTCGGAATCAGATGAAAGATGCAGATGACGTCGGCAGAGAGAGCGAGGAGGAGGTGGAGGAGGGGTGAGGGGAAGGCGAGGGAGAGCGGCGGCGACGACCAGTTTTGGGGGGGAAGCGAAGAAGGTCGGAATGAGAAGCAGCAACAGAGAAGAGCAGGTACAACAAACCTTGGTGAAGAATGGCACCTTCCCCATCACGAGCCAACTGGACCGAGTGCTCTAAGGACTGAAACAGGAAAGCCGCCAGATTTATTTTCTTCCCCCATCGAAGATGAGAGAGGATGAAAAAGTGAGGGCCGTAAACAAGCCGATATCTACCATCAATGGTAAAATAACGCATTATGACCTCCGCGACTCTGTCCCAATGGAGGAGGAGGAGGGAGTCCCGAGTGTAACCAGAGAGGTATTTAACCGGTCTGTCCCCAGGAGCATTAAAATCCTGAATTTCCGCATGCAGCGAGCGCTTGAAGTAGATGTCTCCGGCAGCAGGTAGACCAGTGGCATCAGCTATTGCGTTGGTGGAGATGGTAAAGCGAGTGTTGCCAATCTGAACCCGACCCTTCGACCAGGAAGCCGTAACCGCATACGAAACAAGAGCCGAGTAACCCGCCATTCTCTCCAGGAAGGTAGCAATTCCATTCTCCAGCATAATGTTCCAAACCTCCCCATCATTTTTAACCGAATCACAGTTATCAGGCTCAAGACGCTTCAACTGACCCCCCATGGTATGAATGTTTGAAAAAATGCAGAAGTGAGAGCAATAAGGGTCATTTAACAACCCAGTCAGGGCGGGGGAGCCGTCGGCCAAGTTATCATTGCCCTCCCGCCATATCATCAAATGATTAATGTGAGGATATGTCCCATTCGTGCGGAGATCCCCGCATCATTACAAATCACCGTCATCAAAATGCTCTTCGTTAAGTGTCAAATCAATTAAATTCGACATGAATGCCACCGCCCTTTGAGAAGGCCATAGAGAATTTGCCGATACCCAAATCAGCCCTCCATTCCACCAGTCAGCAATGGGATATATCATTTTGAGTGATTTGGCAGAGATCATCCTAGGAAGTTGTCTGTCCAGCTTTGCTTGATTCTCCAGGAGAACACCAATATTAGCAAGGTGGTCAGCCGCTTTATTACCCTCCCGGAGGACATGCTGGAACTGGATTTGCTGGAAAGATCTTTGAATAATTCTGATATCAGCAATGATATTCTGTATCGACCATTGACCAGAATCATTAGACTGCAGGAGCTTGATGATGTTGAGGGAGTCACTTTCAACTTGGAGGGGATCATCACCAAATTTGATAGCCAGCTCAAGGCCTTTGAGGATGGCCAAGGCTTCCGCACGATGGTTGGTACCATAGTTGAGGTTATGAGCAGAAGCAACAACAATATATCCCGAAGAGCATCGAAGAATGGCTCCTCCACCAGAATTACCAGGATTGCCTTTTGAGGCCCCATCCGTGTTCAGTTTTTTCCAGCCCCTGGGAGGGGGAAGCCAACGAACTAAATCACGAGCAGTGGAAGTGCCTTTACTTTGAATGGCCAACAACTTCTGCCACTCCTGGGAGTTACAGATTTGGATTTTTTGCTGATATTTGGTCCACATGAGCGAGTTGAGATTTTCTTGGAAAGCAAGAGCAATCTGAGTAGCCACCTGAACAGGTTCAAGACTTTTTTCTTTGAAAATTCTTCTGTTCCTTTCTTTCCAGATGCCCCATATTCCGTGAGGGAGGAGGAGTTTCCAAGCCAAATTCAGATTCGGATGAGTGAAAGGAGAGCTCCATTGAGAGAGGGTGTCCTGAATGGACTCAGGGAAGGTCCAAAACACTCCCATCCTCGATAAAAGCCACTGCCATATAACTTGCGAAAAGAACAGTGGATCAAAAGATGGGCAGAGGATTCGCCTCTTTAGCACATAGCACACATCTAGTGGGGAGAGAGAAACCCCTCCTTTTCAGATTTTCCCCAGAAAGGAAAGCATTCTTAGAAGAGAGCCAAGAGAAAAAACCAATTTTGGGAATGATCTCATTTGGCCAGAATTTGGAAAGGGGGGGACCAGAGTCAGCACTATGCATCGAAAGATAAGCAGCCTTAACCGAGAAAGAACCAGACGGGGAGAGGGGCCAAATAAGCTCGTCCTCGTTTTGGGAGAATGGGATGTATATGGAAGAGAGCACAGCTCTGAGCGAAGTCAGGAGCCTACTCTGCAGATCGCTGATATCATCCCAGACCTTTATATCCCATGAGGGAATGGAATTCACAATCTTCCAATAGCCCGAAGCTAATCTTCCTTGCTTATTAATGATGCTTCTTTTCACAGGGTCCCAAGCAGGATTAAGATCAAGAGGCTCGTCCCCTATCCAAAAATCCCTCCAGAAGTCAATAAGACGACCATTCCCAAATCTCCATTTAGTGCCACCGGATAATGGGGAGGGAGCTAATAACAGAATTCCAGATGGCAGAACCTCTAATTGGATTGGAAGTGAGCAGATCTTCGTTATTTGCCAGATATTTAGCTCTGAGCAGATGAGCCCAATTAGAGTCACCTTTAGCCACTTCCCAAGCAAGTTTGGCCAGGAGGGCCCCATTCGTGTCAGCCATTTTTCGAAGACCAAGCCCTCCATGAGAAGTTGGCTTACACACTTCCTTCCATGCCACAAGATGGATCCTCTTCCTTACATCAGTCCCTGACCACAGAAAGTTCCTTTGGATTTTTTCCACAACCTCCCTCACCGAATTGGGGACTTTGAGAAGGGACATGAAGTAAGTAGGAAGGCTTTGAAGGGTGGCTTTAACCAGTTGGAGCTTGCCAGCCTGACTGAGCAGAACCCCTTTCCAGCGGCCAACTTTTTTTGATACCTTTCAATGACAGGATTCCATAGAATTTTAGATTGCTTACCTTGGAAGAGGGGGATGCCGAGATATGAGGCGGGGAGATCCACAATATTGCATCCAAAGATATCAACAATCTTTCTCTGAGTCCTAGGGGCCGTGTTGATGAAGGAGATGCTACTCTTGTTGAAATTGACAGTTTGCTGAGAAGCTGATTGGTAAAGAGAAAGGATATCCATTATAGCCCGGGCCTCAATCACAGAGGCTAAACTTAGCAGCATAGTGTCATCAGCAAACTGGCTATGTGTGGCAGAAGGGCAGCTTGAGGTGATTTTCAGACCGGAAATGATAGATTGACTTTTAGCCGCCTCCAGAGCTCTGCTAAGGGAGTCCGCCATAAGGACAAAAAGGAAAGGTGACAGGGGGTCACCTTGCCTGATACCTCTGCTGCTTTTGAAGAAACCTGCTGGAATGCCATTGATAAGAATAGAGAAGCAAGGGGTCGCGATACAAGAGAAGACCCAGCTACACCACTTTTTGTCGAAACCAAATTTTTCCAGGACCCTAATTAAGAAAGGCCAGCTGACTCTGTCAAATGCTTTTTGCATATCCAATTTTAAGATCATTCCTGGGGACTTCGAGTGAAAGGCTGAGTGAATGGCTTCATGAACTGTAATGATACCACCTTGGATGAGCCGTCCTTTTATGAAGCCGTTCTGATTTTGCGAGATGAGATCCTTCATTAGAGGTTTTAGTCTGGAGGCCAACATCTTAGTGATAATCTTATAAGCCGTGTTGCATAAACTGATTGGCCTAAAATTGGAGACATCTTTAGAACTATGCACTTTTGGGGCAAGGGCAACGAAGGTGGTATTCCATTCCTTTAGCAGATTGTTGTTAACCTGAAACTCATTCACTGCTTTGAAGAGATCCTGCTTGATGATTTCCCAGAACACCTGGAAGAAGGCAAGTAGAAAGCCATCCGGGCCCGGAGCTTTGTCCCTCTTCATTGCAAAGACTGCTTTGTGAATTTCCTCCATAGCAAAAGGCTTGGTCAGATTGTTGTTCATCTCAGGTGACACCAGATGCGGAATATGTTGGAGCATGGCAGTCATTGATTGCTCCGGAGGGGGCAGGTCAGCCTGGAGAAGATTTGAATAGAAGGAGACAAGCTCGTTGGAGATATCAGCCTCAGCAGTTAACAAGGTACCCGAGGACGACACCAGCTCTCGGATCTTATCTCTAGCTTTATGCTTGCAAGCAGTGATGTGAAAGAATTTGGTGTTACGATCCCCTTGCTCGAGCCAAAGGGCTCGAGAGCGTTGCCTCCAATAGGTCTCCTCTTCTTGAAGTGTATTGTGATAATCACTGAGGAGGGAGGTTTCATGTTGGTGAAGATGATCCAATCTTCCATCAATCTCTATTTGTTCAGAGACTTTAGCCAAACTCTGAGTTAGCTCTGTTTGCGGAGCTTGATGTTGCCAAAGACCGTCGACTTCCATATCTTGAGTTGTTTTTTAATTTCTTTGAGCTTGCTGGAAAATCTAAACATACTAGAGCCCTCAATATTGATATTCCACCAATTAGCAACAAGGGGGTTCAGGTGGTTGTTTTCAAGCCAAGCAAGCTCAAACCTGAAGGGAGGATTCTTGGTATTCAGCTTGTGATTTGCACTCAACAGAAGAGGGTTGTGGTCAGAGGCAGCCCGGGGAGGGAGTTGAGGTAGAAGTCAGGAAAGAGAGAAATCCAGTCCAGAGAGCCTAGAGATCTATCCAATCTGCTTTGAATATGGTTCCTGCCCAATCTGCGGTTTGACCATGTATAAGATGATCCATGGAGATCCATATCCAGAAGTGAATTCTCCCTGATGAAGTCAGCCAGAGCCTCCATGCTGGCGGTCATGGCAGGAATACCTCCCTGTTTTTCCGAAGGATAAAGTGGACAATTAAAATCTCCCATTATTAGAATGGGAATATTACCACAAGTGATGATGAAGTTAGTGATATCTTTCCATAATTTACCACGATGAGTCTCCAAGTTGGGGGCATAAACATTGATAGCAATCCAAGTGGAGTCCGCTCCAATCTCTTGGAAGAGCATGCATAAAAAGTTGGGGTGCTTGAACAAGCAATCCCCTTTGAGACTTCTGGGATCCCAAAAGGTACAAAGTCCCCCTGAGTTCCCTGTTGATGGTTGAGATTCAAAAGAGGCCGCAGGCCAGATTTTTAGGAGACGATCCTCTTTTTTAGTTTAGTTTCCTGCAGCATTATGATATCAGGAGAGTTCTGGAATTTGATGTCTTTGATAACTCTTTGTTTTTGAAGAGAGTTGAGTCCTCTTATATTCCAAGAAATGATCTTCATTTCTTTGGTTTGGATTTTCTCCCCACCACCATGGGGATTGTGCTTTGAGTTCCTTGCGCGACATTAATAGCTGCTTCTTGCTGAAGTTTGATATTGCTCGGAATTCTCCCCCGAACTTTTTCCGTGCCTATATCGGGTTTCTTGCTGCTACTTCTAGTAAAACGATGGTTGAAGCTATCATCAGAAGAATGACCCGAGGGGGAGGAAACAGAGTCTAAAATAGGGGGAAAGAGGGGAGGCAGGGGGGAAAGAGTCAAGGAAGAGGGGTCCGAGGGAAGGGGTGGGAAGGGAAGAGGAGAAGACAGTGGAGAAGGGGGAGGGGAAGAGGCAGCCAAGGAGAGGTTAACTCCTTTAGAGGAAGAGGTGGGGAGAGCCGAGGGAGACAGAGGGGTGATGAGAGATTGAATGGCCATGGAGGGGGGGACGACCTCGGAAACAGGATCAGAAGAAGTGTTGATTTCTCCATCTTCTAGGAGAGCAAAGGAATTTGATGTGGGGATGATCGGGATCTCAATAGAAGACGTTTTAGGAATAAAGTTTTTTTATTTTTGGGGAGAGGATTTGGGTCTTGGGTTTTGGTTGAGGTTTAGATGGGCAACCAGAGGCCCGATGACCGATGTTTTTGCAGAAGGAGCAAGCTTGTGGAATATATTCATAGTCAATGGGTTGTTTCCAGTTCCCCAAGTCCGATAGAAGCTCTATCTCTTTTGGGAGGGGACAACTGACGTCAGCATTTACACAGAATCGAGCATGGATGAATCTAGTTTTAGCTTTTGTTGCTTGATCTATAGCAATTAAAGATCCTATTGAGAGAGCAATACCTTCAATAACCGCCGGATGCCAGAACTCCAGAGGGAGCCCCGGGAGGCGAACCCAAATTGGGGCTTGGGTCATGGATTCCGTGTGAGGGTTGAAACCAGGAGACCATTTCCTGAGGTAGAAGCCCCACCTACCAAAAAACCACGGACCACCTAACAGAGCTCTAGCAAAGTCTTCTTTCATGCTGAAGGAGAATAATATGAAACCATTAGGCATAGCCGCTATTTCAAGCGCTCCACATGGTTGCCATTTTAACCGAGCCCATTTTTTGATATCTTCCAATGGGGGTCTAGGGCCCATCAGTGTACCCACCAAGGACAGATCACGAGAAGCAGCAGCAGCCTCCGTGATGTGAGAGGGGATGCGCAGAGAGAAGGACCCATCTGACAGCGAAGGGGATAGCTTTTCCGAGCTAGGAGCGGATGTGGAACCCTCCACTATTTTAGTCCAAGCATATATTATCTTGACAATGCTTTCTTGAAAATCCTCCCATTGTGAAACATACTCATCATGCATACAAAGGAATGATGAAACAATTGAAGATATGTGGGTGAAACTTACCCAATCAAAAGTTGCCTCAAATTTGCAATATGGTAATCTATCTGATGCCCTTGGAATAACGTTATGTGTTTTACTTCCATGTGATTTGCACAGGCTGCCCATTAACTCTCTTGTCCACAGAATTTCTGATTTAAAATCAGACTTCTTGTAATTCTCCCTCAACAAGGTATCCTTTATCTTGAAATCATATTTCCTTGATTGGTAGCTATATGGGACATTCATGGGGCTCATGTCTTGAGATGGAAACATAATAAATGGCTTCAATTGTTCAGCTGCTATGTACAGATCAGCGAACTTACCAATTGCTCCTTCTTCATGGAATGATGCAAGGGTGCTGCCTTCTTCCGTGGTTTCTTTATGGGCCTTGTAACACAAATTCTTCCATGCTTCATATCTATGGCTGACAATTAAGGAGTGTGGGATTCTTTGCCAATGATCCGGGGCTGCCTCAGAAGCATCCTTTACTTTGCTTATATAACATCCATGATGAACAAAGCAAGTATGATGACATAGCAAATTTTTGTTATCATAGTGTGTACCTTTGGTGGCTGCCATAATAAATCCCTTCATCTTTTTAAACAAGTTACTTCTCTTGGCTAGCTGCCCCAAGTCCCCCTTGTTGAGGTTCTTCATGAAGGAAGAAGGTAAATGAGACACAACATACCTTAGGCTGCCTTCAATACTCAGAATTTCTGAGTTTAAATCTGCACTCCTTGTGGATGAGACACCTCCTTTGGACATCGAATAAATGGCTTCATACTTTAGGAACTTCATCTTTGCTCCCTTAGACCTTTTCTTCATTATTTCCCTTTCATTATTATGCAACCCTCCATTAGTTGTTAACAATTCATCAACAAATATCAAAGGACTCATACCTTGCATGGAGATCTTTATTGCCCATGAAATAAGAGGGATTCTTTTTTGACATAAATGATTCCTTATGCCCGGATCAAATAAATAGTATTCATTCCACATGTGCATTCCCAAAGATAGCTTGTATGATTGATATGGTTCATGTTCTTTATGAAGAATTTTCTCCTTTTTCCATGCCTTAAAAGAACCATTTTTATCGCAACTCCAAAGCATATCAAAAGAATGGCCAACCAAATTAGGAGAGGAGTTGGTTACCTTAACATACAATTCATGGTTTTTGGAGAGAAGATTATCTTCTACCTTAATTCTAGGAAGCAAGAAATCTGAAATGTACCCGATCCTCGGACCTTCAACAAATCTTTCATCTTCTTCGTTCACTCCTTGTTCACACACCTTTGGAACCTCATGGTGGCTCTTCTCCCAATTTAATTCTTCATCTTTAGGCTCTTCAGGGTCTGCTGTTACAAATGGACCAGAAGGCTGCCTTTTATCACGTTCATCTTGGAAATGGGTGTCATCCTTACCCATTGTTACTGCTGCTTGTTCACATCCCATGCTTTCTTCTAATTTATCAAATGCAACATTATCATGATTAATGTGACATTGATTAATACTTACTTTTGGAGAATTGATGGAGGTAGGAGCTGATGCATTCTTCTCTTTGGCTCTTTCTTCGAATTGTTCTTCTTCTTTTTCTTCCAATGTAATTTGGAAGTTCTTCTCCTCTGACTTCCTTTGTGGCTGAGTGTGTCTAGGCTTAGGCCTAGATCTTCCACTATTCAATTTTATGAATTCGGTAAATGATATGGCTTCACGAATTTCCTTGGAAAAAGCCATGTATTCCTTATAGCTAGCTTCGAGATCTTCTTCCGGAATGGCTTCATCTTTGGATACGAAGGTGAGATTCCAATTCGTTTCTCGAGTTGTTCTAAAGGATCGCTTCAGATTATCTAGATTTCAAATAACTAGATCCAAGGCTTCCTTGAAATTTGTTTGTCCTACCATGATATCATCTACTGGTTTCTTCCAGGCCTTAGAGGATAAAGCTTTGATACCACTGTAATGTCCCTTTTTAGGGACTTAGGCAAAATTCAGAATTCTGATAAAAATATCAGCAGACTGTAATTAATTTGCAGCAGCGGATTCTTATGGAAAAGAGAGCCCAAAATCTTCAACAATGATTTAGAAATGATTATCAACAATTATCAAACACTCAGCAAATGATTTCAACCCAAATCAAATTGATTCTTGACCAAATCAAACTGCTGTTATAAAGCTGGGAATTCTGGAAATTGCAGCCTTGGGAAATGGGTTCGATTTGCATGCAGACTGATATTTATGTCTTCTTTTATCAAAGCGACCAGATTTGGATGATTTTATGAAATATTTTGCCACATACAATTAATTATTTCAATTCTAATGCAAGTCGTACCACTGGAATTCACAGAATAAATCTGAATGTATATAATACTTGGAATTCAAATAATATGCAATGATTACAATGTTTAAAGTCGGATTCAATGGGGTTTTCGTCCCAAGAATAAGACCTCTAAAGGGGTTTGCGTCACAATAAGAATTGATGAGAAACAATCTCAAAATTTTCAGATTTCAATATTCAAATCCACACCTACAAATGAAGCCCAACATCCCTATTTATAATACTTTTCATGCTTGGCGCCAAATGCCAAGAGTCATGACTTTTCCCCTTTGGCCGACCCCTTAATTATTATTTTTCTTTTACTTTGGCCAACCCCTAAGTTTTATTTTTATTTTATAAAAGCATACAAAATATAATAAAAACTCTATTATATTTTTCTCCTTTATTCTTCTTTCTAGCCATGGAGAAGGTCTGCCCGGAAATCCCAATTGTCTTCAATTTTGGAGAAAAGGGACATTACATACCATGGTCATAAAATAAATGAAATATACAATGCAAGTGTCAAACTGTGTGTATTACATGGACCGAACCCTGAAGAGGAATGTATTTAAATTTAGAATGTTATAGAACCGAACTAAATAAATGTACAGATCGATACTTGAGGATTATTCGTCAGCTGTCTTTGCCTTCATATTTGTATCCTACTAAAAGTAGGAAAGATTTATATATTAGAATGTGTACAAGACACGGGTAATTAAAAGAACTAAATGTGTTCCAATCGATCCATCTTCTATAACCATCATCGATCTCGCAAGAAGAAGTTTCGATTAGCCATCTGGCGTGGACTCTTTTGTAGAAGATATTCGTCATGTTGCACACGTTAAGCCGAGAGACTAGCAGTTCGTTTTGCAGAGTTATTCTCCAAGAATGCAAAATGTAGAGCTTTGCAAAGATGAGAAGCCTCACGATGAAGAGGTGCTTTATGGTGGAAGGGAATTTTGCAACAAATAAGAGTTTCAAAATGAAAAGGGACTTCACAATGAAGAACTTGTTACATGAGGAAGGTTTGCAAAACAGAAATTCTTCACAGCAAAGGACTTGCTTCGCAAACGAGGAGGTGCTTAGTAACACTGGGCTTACTTCATAAAAAGGCAAAACTTCACAATGAGCGATTTTGCAATAGGTTCACAAAAGGTTTTGAAGCTTGCCAGCTCCTTGAAAAGCTTGAGAAAAGAGTGTGAAAGCCTTGGGGAGAAAAGAATCCAGCCCTAGGGTATTGGTGATGCTCTGATCAACCACAGTCTTGGAGAAATAGGATATGCATTTTCATAAATATTAAGAGCGCCATGAAACTCCTCATATTTGTGGCATTGGAAACTCGATGTTGCTTCATGGCCTCTTCCTTGGTTGGATCAATTCTCAATTTGCCTCCACTGACCATAAATCCAAGGCACAAAAATGTTTGTCAAGAAAACTTCACAGTTTTAAAATAGAGCAGCAATTTATTCTTTATTAAAATTTATAAAACATACAACAGATAGTGCAAATGTTCTTCCCTGGCCTACTAAAAATGAGTATGTCCTCCATAAACACAGCCACAAAGGAATCCAAAACATGATGCAAGACTTCATTCATCAATCTCATGAAGGTGGATGGCACATTACATAATCAAAACAAGAGAACTAGCCATTTGTACAAAGCTTGACTTGTATTTAACGCATTCTTCTAAGCATTTTCTTCATCTGAACTTGATGATATCTGGATCTTCAAACCTAGCTTGAGAAGTATTTTGCATGCTGCACCTAATCAAGTAGATCATCGATCCAAGGTAGAGTTTCTATTATTGATAGTAATCAAGATAGTCCAAAGTCAACCAGTTGCTTCTTGATTTCATCAGAATCCCATATAATCTAATGTTTAGCATAGAGAATCAAGTAACAAGTGGATCCTACATTCCACTCACTGCTTCAGAGACAAAGCATTTGGTTCATGAAACAATTCTTCAAACTGGCTCTTCCAAATGCTTATTCTATTCTCTTGGGCATAGAGGCCTCAACTTCTAGACATACTCATTCAACTTTAGGCTTGGCCACCAACATGACAAACTTCTGATTGGCATTAATAAATATTTTATCTTGATTCGCATACAATATGGTTACCAATCCCTAATCATCCTATAATTTTTCTCCCTCCAAAAAATGCCATCTCTATCACATAAATAGGGGCGGCCAAAGACAACATCATAAACATCAAGCAGTACCACATCACACTAGATTTCATCTACGTAATCTGATGCTACAAAACAACAAGATTTGCAATGTCTGGTCAATTGCAGCTCAATGTCTTAGTAAAGCCAATCCAAAGGGCTATGGCATTGGATGCTTGTGGGTCTTTAGTTCCATTTTCCATACCAACACCTCTAATATCAAGTTCTCTTGAGAGTAAGAATCAAACAAGATATTTACCTTGGATATCTTGACTAGAATTTTAATATGAAATTTCTTCTCTTCATCCCCTGCCAAATTTTGTTGTTCGAACTAAGCTCTTATGCATCGAGGTGCATGCTAGCTTCTTGTTTAGTTCCAAATTGCACTTCTCTTCCATCCCATCTACCTTAATTGTCATATTCTTATTTTTGCAACTTCCGCTTCTTATTGTAAGGGTGAATTTCCAGAAGTAGCATCCAACACTTCACTTCATTTATGACCATCAATAACACGGAAATTGCAGTACTTTTCGATTCATTATTTTTCTACAAACAGGTGGCATTCCTCTTTCCTTTCCTATCTTCTGCTTCTTGCTGGAAGAAGCATCTTGGGTAGTTGAAGTCGAATTGCAATGTTTTTGAGGCTTCTTCCCCTAATAGCAATGTATTCTTTGTTTGCCTTGGAAGATGTTCAATAGAACAGATTGCTTACAGAATTCAAAGATGTATTCTTGCACACCTTGTCATTGCCTCTATTGAAAATATTGCCACTTGAGAAGTTGGAAATTTTGTACCTTTTGCATTTATTATCATGAATTTAATATAATAAATTTGAGATGATTTTTAATTCTGCAATTATTGATAATTGCTGTTATGGATGTCAAACGTTGATATGTTAACTAGCTGTCAATTAATTGTTATTTAATATTTTGTAGTTTTTATATGATGATGTAATGGATTAATTATTTCGCCTTCGTGTGTCGTTTTCAGGAACACTGTCAAAAGCATTGGCCAGAGGGAGAGCATCATGGTGGAGAAGGGCCTTCACACTTAGAGGGAGAGCATCATGATCGAAAGCATTTCCTTGTCACGTGTCTTTAATCTTGATGATTGCATGATAGTATGACCTCTGTGACACATTTGATAGTTGTGATGTCACATTACTCATGCATGTTTGCTTCCTTTGACAGTGTGATGTTATATGGGCATTGTGTGTTCCAATCTTATAATATCTTCCTATGCAGCAAGATGCATGGCAGCTCTGAAAATGATATTGTTCGCCTTGATGTCTTTTACGACAATTAGTTGCATAAGAGGACATCCTTGTTATTTTATGTTATATAGGTGTGTCATTATTTACTTTGTCGTGTTTAGTGGAGTGTTTATGATATTATTGAAGAGGTCTTAACTGTATCCTAGACTCTCAAGTCTGGGGAATTACCTGTGTCCTAGACTATAAATCTATGGACTTACCTATGACCTATTAATTATTACTAAACCTAATAATCTAAAGTCAGTTATGCTACATGGATAATGCCTAATGTTTGACATAGCTAAGGCCTAAGCTGATAGCTTTTATTATGTGGCATTTGACTTGTGACGATCCACAGGGATTGAAGGCCTTGGAAGAGATATTGCAAATCATTTCTTATGAAATGACCACAAGCATATGATTCATTGATTTAGTATTGTAATTGGCTTTTTCGATGGTTTGGTTGACTTGTGATTCAAAGTCATGCACTTTTCAGGTAAAAAAGTTTTCATTGCTTTGGTTTGTTTTGTTTAGGGTCTGAAACCTGAGCCCATCCATTCGGACATGACTGATATCCAGGGCACTGAAAACCCTTGCAGCTTATTTGGTGGGTGACAGTAGACTGTTATGTGAGAAGAGGAGCCTGCACCGGTGCGGGAGGCTCAGATCCTGTATGAGAGGAAGGGAAAAGATTCTCTATCTCTCCAATAACAGCTGTGAGGGCGGGATTGGAAGGTAGGAACACTGTTCTAGAGAGATGTGTGGATGCTTGGACAAACAATGATTTTAGCTTGGAATGTTACTTTGTTTTGAGTTCTTGCGAGTTGAAGAACTAAGGATGGGGAGCTAAGGGTGGCTGAAGTGTTTCGAGGCTTGCTTCATTGGACTCCTAAATACATTTCTTGAACATGCATATTTCTTCTTCTTTCCTCCTTGTTGATTTCTGTTAGAAGTTGGAAATAAATAATGAAATGCAGTTCAAAGAAAGGGCATAGCCCAACTGTATTGTGTTGCTTCCTCTTTTGATTAGGGATCATATGGTAGATATGTTTTAAAAGCTTGAAGATGAGATATGTTTTATGAGGAAATGCTTGTAGGTTAGATATGTTTTACAAGCTTGAAGCTCTGTTATATGAGAAATTCTTTGTAGGGCTTAGCCCAACTTCCATTAGGAAATCTAGTGTTAGGGCACAGCTCTTCGTTTTTTATCTCCATTTCCTTTGGAATGATTATATGTATGTTGCAGTCCCTTTTGGGATGACCGGATGTATGATTGACTCCCATTGGGGACTATATATTGTAAATTCGTAATCCCCATTTGAGGAAGCTGAGGCGTCATGCTTCGTCATGATCTACACTTGGCTCTATGGATGACAGAGATCTGGGTTGTACGGTTGATTTACACCCCCATTGGGAGCGACTGAACATTGGACTCCTTTTCCTCATTGTATATGGTTAAGAAGGCCTCTTATTGGAGCTGCAATATGTTGTTTGATCTCAGTTAGGGCAGTTGTATAGGGCTAAGCCAGATCTATGAGTAATTGACTTTTGTTTGACTATGTTGAGAAAGGCTCATCAGATCAAAGTGGAGATTAATCCCCAGCTTTCTTAGGAACCACTTAATTAACACAAAGAAAAACATTGACTAAGACTTTTTGGTACTGAGGAACGGGTTCTTACAAATTCTCATACCAAAATGGGATAAGACTAGGTTTCAATCAGTTTGATTAAATCCCGCTTCTCGATGGGTGTCTAGATCCTTACTTTCTGAGACTGAAAATGGATTTACTACTAAAGCAGAGCTTGTTCAATCATCTTCAACCATGCAAAAGAAATTTTCTGCTCGTCAGAGAACCCTTGGATTTTGAAGTACAAGTCAAGCTGTCTCAAATAGCCATCAAGTTTCTTTACGTCCACTTGGCTCTCATACGGTTAGACTTTCCAGCTTCGCCTCTATTTTAAAAGGTGGGTGCATGTACAGAGATTCTACTTTAGCACATCCTCTGGATACTTCTTCCTCATCTTTCTTCCTATTATTGGAACTCCTCTTCCATCAGTATGGAAGAAAGACAAGCTAAGGAAAATTACTTTGGATGTAACAGTAAATGGTCTAAGGGGAATAAGTATGCCCTAGAACAAGGTTTTTCACACTAGAAAATCAAAACAATGAGAAAGATTTAGAGAAGCCTCAACAGGAACCTGAAGAAGAGATGGAACCTGGAGAAGAGATTGAACTTTAAGAGGAAGTCAACATCATATTAATGCATGCCTTGGCAGCAATCAACACCCATAAACTCTGAAGATTGACGAACACGTCAAGAAGAAAGAGATCGCAGTCCTCACTGCCTCGGGTAGTACCCACAACCTTATTGAAAAAATATTGGCAGATCAGCTCAACTGCGTTCCCTACCTCATTACAGACTTCCAAGATCTGATTGTTAACATACGTGCTGTAACTTGTGAAGGAAAATGCCATAACATCAGACTCAGGATGAGAGACTACAACTTCCCAACTCCCATGTATGCCATTCCTATTGGAGAGGTAGATGCGGTTTTGGGTCATGGCTAAATAAACAGGCGTGTTTTCTGTAAACCTATGGAAATTTTCCATAACATTCTTTGAGGAGGGAATGGAATATCAAATAAAATAGAATGGAGAAGCCTCACAAGAAAGGTTCTACTAGATTTTACCAAGATTTATAATTTTATTGTATGGAAGTCCAACACGAGATTTCAAGGGACTTCACCACCAAAAGATCGTGAGCCAATGCAGGAGAATTAACACGAGGTCATCTTCATCCATTTATTTGTCACACTAAACTAAAGTTGCTTGAAGGAGAACAATTATACACCATTCAAAAGTAAATGTGCATAAAAGGACAACAATTCTATTTAGTGACTCTACTTAGAGGACATTCTATATATAAAGAAAGGTTACCAAGTCCGGAAATCCAGATCTACTCAGGCGGGAAAAAATCCAAAATCGGAATTCTTGAAAAAGTTTGGAAAAATCCTGTCCGAAATATATACATATATATGCAAGCATAATTTTATAGCTATACAAAATTGAAAAGTACAATGAAAAAAATAATAACATAACACAATAAGTTAATATATTAACATTAAATAATATATATGGCTGTTGGGTGTCTATTTTTGCAAATAGCTAAAAAAGAAAAATTAAGGGAAAAAAACAGGACAGACCCAGACCGAGCTTACTCGGGCCAGAGGAAAAATCGATCCGGCTCGATTTTGTGGATATCTGGCCAGCTTTGTGATAAGGGTGTTGTTGCTAGGATTATAGTAGAAAAATAGAGTAGGGAAAAAGATGATAGAAACAGAGGATAATGAGGGATAGATTTATTTATGGGAAAGATGGTTGTAAGACCCTATATATAAGAGGTTACGATTCATTCCGATGGGCCTCTTGTGGCAACCCTCACATACTAGTGCATGTGGGATGTACAGGGATGATATAAGAATATACTGTTCTGGTATGCATTTGAGCTTAGATTGCAGACCAAATAATTATGAAAAGGCTAAAGAAATAAGATTTGGCCTCCTGGAAGGCTCTAAGATGAAGCTAGAGATGGCCTTCAGAACACCACTAGCCTTAGAATGCAGACCAAATAATTGTGAAAAGGCTCACGGAATAACTTTGGCCTCATGGAAGACTCTAATAGGACGCTAGAGAAGGTTGTGAGGAAAACAGACTCCAAGATTCTATGGGCTATTCTGAACACAGACTCTGGAGAGAATATAAATAACAGGTGCCTAACTAAGATGCTTTTAATGATATTATGGCCATTGGGGTCTCATTAGTTACCTAAAACTCCTACATTTAGAAAGACCTAGGAAGAAAGCTTCTGATATAATTCCTGAAGGGGCTTCTGAACTCCCCTGCAGTCATCTTATTTGTCATGACAACTTAGATGCCTTTGGAGATTTTAACATTGAAAAATTACTTAGTTTATTCCAGTGGGAATGCAGTGGGGGAATCGGTTTGCTAATCAGATCTACACACATTTTTCGCACTTGGTGTATGCCGATATCATTGAGTATAGCTGCCTTGTGAGTCATTATACTCTCACGAGCTTGGTAAGTATGATTGTATGACCATTAGAAGGGGCTCCTGATGCAGATTCTAAACTACCCATCCTCCATTCAAGATGTCATTTCATATTGCATTTTTGCTTGGATGGGATGGAGATGCTTTTCCCTCACACACAGATTGCTGTTGGGATATATTCACCAAGACAGCCAGTTAATTGCATGAGAAGCCATTGAATGCTCAAGGTGAATTGAAACAGGAAATCCCTCATCATGATTTCGGAAGCCGTATTTTTATTTGTGCTCCCATCTTTCTGGATCAAAACCACTTTGCACTTAGTCTATTGTTGAGGAAATGTGCCAGATTGGTAAGCAAAAATAGCATGGCTCGTGGAAATACCTGTCACAGTAACTCTCCCTCCAGAAGCAGAAAGAGGAGAATAGCAAGAAACCTTTACAAGGAGAGACGGAATAATTATCACCATCACAGCTTTTTGGACACTCAAAAGAGACTAATTAAAACCTCAGTAAGAACAAGGAAAGCCTTGAAGGGGTCTGATGAGGATTTGCAGAGGAAGGATTTCGAGTGGGAAGATTTAGATGAGCCACGGCACACTAGAGCAAGAAATCATATAATTGACATTTGATTAGAGGCAGAAAGCATATCAAACATAACAAAAGTCCCCATCAGATTATTCAAAATCATGGCATTTTATCCTCAAATACAGACATAAAATCACACCATCTCCTTATAAATAATTCAAGCTATCTAAAAGTTCTCCTCATGATACATACGTGAAAAATGTGGAAGATAGTGGCACTGGATCTAAAAGCATGACCTAAACCTAGGTCACTTCCTCTGTAATCTTTTCCTGCATGGCTTACCCCATTTTGTACCTTCACCATCTAGAACCTTGAGTTGATTCTTCTGAAACAAGTTTATTGATGGAAGAAGGTACATAGCATGTGTCATTGCCTTGTTTCTGCAGCCAGTTTGGTTTACTAGTATATTCTACTAGCTCAGACATCTTAAATATATCCATTTGAAAAATGCTTATCACTCTCGATGCACCTATCTTGGATTTGTCATATAGCTTCGCAGATTAGAGGTTTCCAAATTGATTAACAATTATGTCACCTTCCCACAAAGGTACTAATGACTGGTGGCAGATGGCCCCAATCCAACTGAACCACTGTGTCAGGCTCGAAAAATATTTCCAAGGAAAAAAGTTTGCGTTTTTTCGATCGCCTTCTCAAGCAAGTAGAAAAACTGCCCTATAATGGTCAAATGGACATCAAATTTAAGCTTGGCCATTTCTATTGACATCTCGCAAGATTACACTCACTCCTCCTACCGGCCTTGTATATCATTATAGTTATGCCTCTCAGCATTTTTAATGAAAAATCACTCCTTGTCCATTACAAATCCACCAGAAATAATAATTCATAATCATTATCATCATTGTTTCTAAAACAGCAATCTTAATAGCAAGAAATATGTTGTAAGCATTGACTTCATACTGAGAACATGAATCTCCATGCTTGCCCCATCTTGATTCTCAGTTAACACGAGCATCAAATTTGCAAAAAAAGTTGATTCCAATTCTTGGAGTGACAACACACTCACCCAATCACTCTGTAATTAAAGGGAATACGTAAAGTCCCAGAAATGTGATAAAGTAAGGTCTCTTTGAAATTTGTTGCACCCCGCACCTAATATGTTTGCAATCATCCACCCCGATATTACAAGACAATTGAGAGAAATTTGTGATGGTCAGAGGTGAGTGATTTGATTTTTGGTTGTGGAGACTCAAGGCTCAAACGCTAATCCACGCTAAATAGAACTGTCAAGTTCAAGGCTCGGCTGCAGAGATATTCTCCAACAGGGGATACATACCAGCTATCAGAGGCCAGGCAATCCAGGTTACAGGGAGATTACACCTTATCATAGGACTCGGGAGGAATGGCCGAAGCTCTAATGGTAAAAGCCCAATACTCTTACCTTCATGTACCTGACAAGAGGGTTGGCCCAACCCACCTGAACATCCGCTTGAAAAAACCAAAGAGGGTCACAATCCACTCAACTTCACCAATTCTAATCAAAATTGCAAAGAGAAAAAACCCACAAACCACCCAGGTAGGCTCATGGAGAAAGACCGTTAATGCTTTAGTGGCTTCGCCTCATTTTACACTAATCCAAGTTAAATTCCAAGAACCCTAATGAATCGCATTATCTTTTAACGTGTGTGACCACCTCTTAGGTAACTTGATAATCTGAATACAAGCCCAAGTCTATACTAACCATAATATTCAAGCCATCCCAAAAAAAAACCCAATAAACAGAACTAATCACTAAAAACAGCTGCTGTATACATGCAAGCATATACTCTTACTCTTGAAATGGATGCACAGAAAGATTTAAAGACAATGAGACCTTACTTTTGCTATTTAAAAAAGATAACATATCAAAACTCGAAATAAAATCCCTTTTTTGTTTTTTTAAACATAGCTGAACTCAAATTTTTGGCTGGGGAGAAATAAAGTACAGCTTTGTTATCAGATTGGTTTTGTTTTTTTATCCCTTCCTTTCAGAGATAGCAAACTGAATGGCAGTCATTAAATGAGTGTTAAAAATACAGAGATTAGAGTGTTTACCTTATAGTTCCCGGAAAGCCTTAAGGTTGATGATCCAAGTGTAGCTGCCATTTCCTTCCTTGCTCAGTAACGAGAACAGCACTCAGAGCCATAAAAGTTCTGCTTATAGTTCAAAAATAATGTGTGCCTTCGAATAAATTAAAAACAAATAAACCAATTTCAGGCTCATGTTAATGGTGTTGAGTTCCTCTTTTTCTGGATGGGTATTTGGTGGCCTGACCTTTTTTAATTGATGACTATTACATCTTAGAAACCACGCCTATTATGTGACTCTAATAATAGTTATAAGGAAGGTTAATTTGTGTGTTTTGTGTGATATGAATAAATAGGTGTAATTCAAATTGCATCACATCTATGTGTAATGAGATTTAAAATAGTTAAAAAAGAGATAGAGTAGATTTTATTGATTGTTTTTTTATTAGAGTAATGAATGTTAAACAATGTTTAGGTTTCTTTGATTTATGGGAGTGATCGATAAATAGTCGTTAATATGTGATAGTAGAAAACAGTGCAAACATCAAGGTGGATGTAGTTTAGAAAACTCAAAGCCGAACAAAGAAACTCCCAAGAACCGTGCGGTGAACATTCTTGTAAAAGGATTGTGCAATCAACGTTCTTGATGAATTGCAAACGTGTCAAAATTGATTTAATGACTTTGCTTGTTTAGTCTAGGGCTCCAAAACCTCATTTATATATTTTGAAACTTTGTGTAGATCATTGGGATATTGCTCTTCTTCAAACCCATAATAGGGCATCTAGGCCTCCAATATGATTAAGGAAAGTATTTATTTTAGGGCCTATACTCATGGCTAGCAAGAGTTGTTAAATATTGACTACTTATCAAGCCCCTCAAAAGTCCACAATATTGAAAACAACACCTAAACATAATAGAATGCTTCAACCAAGCTATCTAGTGTGATATAATATGTTGTTACATGAAGTTCAATACCACATTAAACAATCACTTCAATAATGTTAGATAAATGATGTTGTAAACAAATGTTAAATGCTCTTTTAATTTTCCTTTTTGAATTTTAGGTGCCTTTTAGATTCCCTTTAGCTACACTATAGTCTTATGTAAATTGCTTGAATTCAAATTTAGGTCTAACTGGCGATTAAACCAATTGTAATACCATACGTTTGGTCAGAGCACTTGACAACGACATTTTTGTAGTTATTTTAATACATATTCAATTACTCGTCCTTGACCAATTTCAGTCATCTTTATGCTCTTCCCATATCCTCTAAACCACTAGTCAACAACCCTTTTAAACGGCTCACCTTACCAAAGATCGTCTAATCTACCATTAAATATTTGTGTAGCGTCATCCATGTCTCGGTCTCGATTTCTACCACTCCCATGATAGGTTCATAGGACCTAGACAATACCATTCCCAATCTTTACCTAATTGTCACAAACCCATCCTCCCAACTTCTAACGGTAATAAATTCAAATGGTAACTTGACCCAATCGAACTAGGTGATGTTTTAGGGTTGGTTGAGTGGGAAAACTAATGAAAGGTCATCTATAAATGCAAAAATGCCCTAACCTATTATGGGTAACTTGGCAAAATCTAAGATCTTTCTAAGAAGGTCAAGAGAAAATACTTAAACATGTTATTCCTTATAGCACATTATCATATCAACAAACTTCAAATTTGAAGTCATCTAAGTGTTGTAAGATGAACTAAAGTACAAGTGCATGTTGTTGAGTGTTAGGGCCTAATCAAAGGCTTGTTCTCTATTATATATAATGTTTCTTCATATCATAATTGACTAAGAAATTTTATTTAAATGAATAAATAAAATTCTAAATCTAGATATGTAAAAGTGCTAAAGTATGCTAAAGTATACAAGTAAATACAGAATTTGACCGAAAAGCAAATAAGCAATTAAGTATTGAAACCCTAGTTACAAAGAAGAGATAGAAAGACTTAGCCGGTTCACAAATAATCTTGAAGCGTGCCAAAGTGACGTCTTGATGAATAGAGAGGAAAACTAATTAATTTTCTAAAACTAACTAACAAGATATTCAAAGCTCGCATGTCACAAAACTGCGTAAGATATGAGAGCATACATCCCAAAAATCAAATGCAGGGGTCAAACTAATGTCACGCGGATGATATGCGTGTGTTCACCCCAAAGGTGTGTGTGAAGAGATTGTGCTACATCCACCAAAAGAGATGTTAGCTTGAGAGGGGGTGAATCTTCGACAATAAAAACTTTTCTCCAAATTAATTTTCTACTTAACAAAAATTCAAATAGTGTTCAAATGCACATAACACTGTGTATATTGCACCCACTCACCACCAAAAAAAGATCTACTATCCAAATCTCCAAAAAAATATTGTTTACAAAGTGTGAGCACACTCAATTCACCCTTGAATTCAAACACCAATGCAAACACACGGTATGCGATCTCTTATTCAAGCACCAACTGGAGACACCAATCCCCAATCCGAAGCACCCACTCCAAAAAATCTGCAATACAAATCAATGATAATTTCTCCTTCTATATTCTCTCTCTCACATACTCATACTCACTTAAGAGATTTATAATATCAGCTCACATACATATCACACTCATGCAAAATGCTTCTCTTTTCTCACTCTACTAAAAATGTGCACACAACACTTGCTTATATAGAAAGAAGGAGAGGAAAAACCACTTGTGGTTTCCCTAAAACCATGTGCCCATACCATGGGCCAATTTGCTCCAAATATTAAATATTTGCTCCAAATAGAAATATTCTCTTACACATGTAAGAGTAACTCCTCTTACGCATCATAGAATCTCTTACACGTCATAAATTGTCATAAAATCTCTTACGCGTCATAAGCTGCCATAAAATCTCTTACGCGTCATAAACTGTCATAAAATCTCTTACGCGTCATAAGCTGCCATAGAATCTCTTACACATCATAAGTTGTCATAGAATCTCTTACGCATCATAAGCTGCCATAGAATCTCTTACGCGTCATAGAATCTCTTACGTGTCATAAGCTGTCTTACCATATGTCATAAGATTCCTTGGTGATGTTGAATATTAAAATATTCAAATTTTGACATCACACTAATTTTGACATGGATAAATATTTTACAAACACTAATGTTGTAATGTTGAATATTAAACAAATATTCAAACCTCAATATTTCCATCAACACTAATGTTGTACCTTTGACATCAATGACAAAATACTCAACAAACTCCCCCTTTGTCATTGATGGCAAACCCCTACTAAAAATAGACATGAAAACTTGTTTGCTTTGAAATCCAACTTTCTGCCTCTGAGCTCTTTCTAGCTTTGCATTGTACCTATTCTATGCAACTCTCCCCCATTCTACAATTCTCCCCCTTTGACATCAATGGCAAGGGGATAATGAACCTGTCACTGAACTTGTACTCGGAGCTGAAGATACTATGCAATGTGTAGCTCCCCCGATGTCCATACTCCCCCTGAGATAGTCAATGAGTAAGAGTGACATGGATCACTCCTAACTTTTGTCTGAGTGACTCAAAAGATTCCTTCGGTAGGGGTTTTGTAAATATATCAACAATCTGATCCTTAGTCCCAACATATTCTAATTTCACCTGTTGATCTGCAACTTTCTCTCTCAAAAAGTGATACTTAATGGGAATGTGCTTTGTCCTGGAATGCATGACTGGATTTTTCGAGATGTTAATAGCACTAGTATTGTCACAAAAAATGGAAATAGGATGCTCATACTCTACCTTCATGTCCTTCAATGTTTGCTTCATCCAAAGCACTTGTGTACAACATGCCACTTGCTGCAATATACTCTGCCTCTGTGTAGACAATGAAACTGAGGCATGTTTCTTGCTTGAACCATGACACTAATCTGTCACCAAGATAAAAAGCTCCCCCACTTGTACTTTTCTGTCATCAACACTTCCTGCCCAATCTACATCTGTGAATGCTATAAGAGTGAAATCATCACTCTTTGGATACCATAAACCATAATCCAACATACCTTTCAAATATTTGAAAATTCTTTTTACTGCTGCCACATGAGTTTCCTTTGGTGCCACCTGAAATCGTGCAACTAATCCAACAACCTGCATAATATCTGGTCTAGAAGTTGTGGTATATAGCAAGCTACCTATCATGGACCTATACAAGGTCTGATTAGCATCGGGAGACTCATCATTCTTACTCAACTTGCAACCTGTAATCATGGGTGTACTAACTGGATTGCAATCTTCCATTCTAAACTTTTTCAACATCTCCTTTATATACTTGGTTTGTGAAATAAAAATGCCTTGACTAGACTGCTGAATTTGCAAACCAAGAAAATAAGACAACTCACCAAGCATAGACATCTCAAACTCCTTTTGCATCTCCTCTGCAAATTCTTTGCATAGTCTCCTGCAACCGCTTCCAAAAATAATGTCATCCACATAAACCACAACTATCACTTGATGTTCTCCTTCTGTCTTGATGTACAAATTGCTATCCGCAATTCCCTTTTTGAATCCTTGTTCCTGCAAGTACTTGTCCAGTCTAGAGTACCAAGCTCTAGGAGCTTGTTTCAAACCATAAAGAGCCTTTTTTAACTTGCACACAAAATCTGAATTTTCTGATAGAATAAAACCTTCTGGTTGCTCTATATAAACTTCTTCCTCTAAGTTTCCATTCAAGAATGCTGATTTTACATCCATTTGATAAACTTTAAAATTCTTGAAACAAGCAAATGCTAAAAACATTCTTACCGCTTCCATACGAGCAACAGTGCAAATGTCTCCTCGAAATCAATGCCTTCAACTTGTGAGTACCCTTTGCACACTAATCTGGCCTTGTTTCTGACAACTTCTCCTTCTTCGTTCATCTTGTTTCTAAAGACCCACTTGGTACCAATGATATTCTTGTCCTTTGGCCTTGGTACTAACTCCCATGTGTCATTCTTTTCTATCTGATTAAGTTCTTCTTCCATGGCTTTTATCCAAAACTTATCCTTGCTAGCTTCATTAAAATTACTCGGTTCAACTTTTGACAATAAGGAAAAGTTTACCTCTTGTGGTGCACTTGCTAGTCTCCTCCTTGTCTGTACTCCAGTATCTTTGTTTCCAATGATTTGATCTGTTGTATGATTCTTCTGAACGAATCTGGATGGTGCCTTTGTGTTTTCTCGTTCAGATTCTTCTTCTTCTTCTTCTTCTTCTTTTCTTTCTCAGATTTGATTTCTTCATCCTCTTTTTGCACCACTGAGTGTCCTATTTTCTTCTTCGGCTTCCAATCATCAACTTTCACATTTATACTTTCCACTACTTTTTGTAGTCTCTTGTTATAGCACCTGTAAGCCTTGCTTCTTGATGAATAACCAAGGAATATGCCCTCATCTGCTCTAGAATCAAATTTACCAAGCTCATCTTCATTGTCTCTCTTAATGTAGCACTTACTTCCGAACACTTTGAAGTGTTTCACGGAAGCTGGTCTTCCCTTCCATAGTTCGTATGGTGTCTTTTCTGTGTTTACTCGAATTTGTGCTCTGTTCAGAATATACACCGTTGTGTACACTGCTTCTCTCCAAAAAGCATCTGGTAACTTGGACTCATTTAGCATTGTTCTTGCCATTTCCTGCACTGTTCTATTTTTCCGTTCAACTACACCATTCTGTTGTGGTGTTCTTCTGTAGAAAATTGTCTTCTGATTCCATGCTCTTCACAAAACTCATCAAATTCGTTAGACATAAATTCACCTCCTCTGTCTGATCTCAAACACTTAATCCTAGAGTTTGTCTCATTCTCAATCAAAGCTTTAAAATTTTTGAATTGATCAAAAGCTTCTGATTTTTCTTTTAGAAATGCAACCCATGTCATTCTAGTAAAGTCATCAATTAATAACATAAAATAAGAATCACCTTGCAAGCTTTGTGTTTTTGTTGGCCCACAGAGATCAATATGAATTAGCTCTAATGGCTTCGTTGTAGAGTACTCCTTTGTCCTGAATCTGACCCTTGTCTTGCTTCCCATGTTGACACTGTCTGCAGATAGTACTTTGCGGTTTTGTGATCTTGGGTAAATCTCTCACTGCTTGTTTTGAGCTGATTTTTACCATGTTGTCAAAATTAATGTGACCCAATCTCTTGTGCCATAACCAGCTTTCATCAATTTGACTCATGCAACACTTTTCTCCCTTCACATCACTTAGCATGTACAGGTTGTTCCTTGTTCTATTTGCATCTGCAACCCAATTACCTGTATCCTTCTTTCTAATTTCACAACCCTCAGCATAAAACGTGAGTGTATAACCTTGATCACACATTTGACTGACACTTAAAAGATTATGTTTCAGTCCTTCAACGAGTAAAACATTTTCAACTTTAGCTTGACCATTTAATTTTATGTTACCTCTTCTTGTGATCTTGGTTGTAGTGTTATCTCCAAACTTTATTGTACCTCTATTGGCCTTTTTCAGCTTCAGGAACTTGCTTCTGTCACCTGTCATATGGCTGGAACATCCACTATCAATGTACCAAGGTTGTTCTTCATCTTGTGCATGGAGCGCGGTTTGTACCAACATAGCCTCTTCCTTTTCTCCCTCCTTTATCTTTTGCCACACTTTCTTATTGTTGGCTTTCTGAATGATTTGTTTTCCCTCTTTCTCTTGCTTTGGCTTTTCTGTAATCTTACTCCTGCAAAATCTTGCTATGTGGCCAACTTGGTTGCATTCATAACATCTAATCGCATGCTCATTCAAATTTGACAATGCAGCAAAAGAATTGTAGTTTCTAGCATGAAAATTCTGATTCCAACTCTGAAACCTCGATCTACAGTCCATCATCTTATGACCAAAGTTGTGACATGAAAAACAATAACCGTAAAAAGAATACCTGGTCATGTAGGGTTGCCTCTGATAAGATAAACTTCTGAAACTTCTTATTGGTACCTTATTCCACTTGCTCTCTTCTTTGTTTTTGTTCTGTGGAGAATGATCTTCTTGTTTCTTGTTGCTTTCTCCTTTACTGAGCCTTTTAGGATATCTGCATAGTTGGCTTTCTTCTCTGGTTCTTTGGTCTCTTTCTTTTCTGCTTCATTGAATCCAATACCACCTTTGGATGATTTTGGTTTCTGTTCTCTCAGAATGTTGCTCAACACCTCATAACTTTTTCAAACTTGAGTCTCTTGTTCAACTTTTCAGTTTCCTGTCTTAGTGCGACAATCTCTGCCTCCAATCTCTCGCATTCTTTTTCTTTTGATTTCAGTTGTTCTCTGATCACTTCCTCTATTCTTTTTGCCTCTTCAACTTGGGTCTTTAGATCAACAATAGTATTCTCATGTTCTTTGTCAGCATGCAGATTTATCTTTGCTTCTTCATACTCTTGAAGTTGCAATTTTTGCTTCAGGGTCTTCTTTTTGAGTCTCTTGATCTCACCCAAGGCACATATGAGTTCTTCTTCTAAGTTTACCTCACCTTCTTCATCAACTGCATCTTCAGCTTCAACTTTTCCATCTTCAAGGGCCATAAACAAAAGTTCTTCAATGTCACCTTCTGAACAATCTTCCTCTGAGCTATCATCTTCTCTGGTGCATAGACTCTTCTTGTTTTGGTTCCAGTTCTTCTTCTTTTCAAACTTCCTTTGCTTGAAATTCTTTTTGTAGAAAGGCTTTCCTTTCTTTGCTTTGACAGGCTCTTCATCATCACTTTCACTTTTTGCATGCGGACACTTAGCTGCAAAATGTCCAATCTCACCATAGTTAAAACATTTAAAAGGAAGTTTACCTTTGTACTTGTCGAGATCCTCTTTTCAGATTTTTCACCAATAGGGCTTCTTCTTCCTCATCGATTCATCATCTGATTCAACCTTCTTCTCCTTTCCTTTTGAAGCTTTGAAAGCAGATTCCTTTTTCTTGGCTTATCTAGTTCTGTTCTCATCTCATAAGCCGTGAGTATTCCATGTAACTCATCCATTTTCATTTTATCTAGATCCTTAAGTTCTTCAATAGCTGAAACTTTAGCATCAAATCTAGGAAGTAGAGATCTTAATACCTTTTGTACTATTACTGGGTCTTCCATCTCTTCACCCAAGCCTTTGATCATGTTTACGGTCTCATCCACACAGAGTAGATATGCTGCAATGTTCTCTTCCTCTTTCATCTTTAGACTTTCAAACTTTCTTCTGTGTGTCTGAAGCTTTGCCATCTTTACTTTTGAATCTCCTTCATATAAACTGTTGAGCTTATCCCACATCTCCTTGGCAGTTTTGCAAAGCATAATCTTTACAAACTCCGAATCTGCTACACCACACAAAATAGCATTCATAGCTTTAGCATTATTTTCACATGCTCTCTTACCAGCCGGATCTGTCGGTGGCGTTGTTGGTGCCGTATAGCCATTCTCAACCGAATGCCAAATATCATGTCCAAGAGAATTCAAATAGGTTCGCATCCTTATGCTCCAAAAGGCATAGTTTGATCCATCGAACAACGGAGCTTTATTTGTGGAGAATCCTTCTGAGTTGCCATCGTGCTTTCTGATCTACCTTCTAGTTGTTAAGCTACACAGAAGGAACCTACTCTGATACCAATTGTTAGAAGCACGGAATACTGAGAGGGGGTGAATCAGTATTCGACAATAAAAACTTTTTCTCCAACTTATTAATTTTCTACTTAACAAGATATTCAAATCTGAAAGTAAAATGAGAGCATACACAAAAATCAAATGCACATAACACCAGATATACCATGGTTCACCCAGTGTGGGCTACATCCACCAAAAGAGACTTGCTTGGATCTATTGTCCAAATCCAGCCAAAAATAGTGTTTACAAAGTGTGAGCACCCACTCACAGAAGACACCAATCTCCAAGCCGAACACCAATTCAGCCCTTGAATGCAAACACCACTGACTATGCAATCTCTTATTCGAAGCACCAACTTCTGGAGACACCAATCCCCAATCCGAAGCACCCACTCCAGAAAATCTGCAATACAAATCAATGATAATTTCTCCTTCTATATTCTCTCTCTCACATACTCATACTCACTTAAGAGATTTATAATATCAGCTCACATACATATCACACTCATGCAAAATGCTCTCTTTCTCACTCTACTAAAAATGTGCACACAACACTTGCTTATATAGAAAGAAGGAGAGGAAAAACCACTTGTGGTTTCCCTAAAACCATGTGCCCATACCATGGGCCAATTTGCTCCAAATATTAAATATTTGCTCCAAATAGAAATATTCTCTTACACATGTAAGAGTAACTCCTCTTACGCATCATAGAATCTCTTACACGTCATAAACTGTCATAAAATCTCTTACGCGTCATAAGCTGCCATAGAATCTCTTACGCGTCATAAACTATCATAAAATCTCTTACGCATCATAAGCTGCCATAGAATCTCTTACATGTCATAAGTTGTCATAGAATCTCTTACGTGTCATAAGTTGCCATAGAATCTCTTACGCATCATAAGCTGCCATATGTCGTAAGATTCCTTGGTGATGTTGAATATTAAAATATTCAAATTTTGACATCGCACAATGTGTCGATAAATATTCCAAACACTAATGGTGATGTTGAATATTAAAATATTCAAACCTCAATTTTGACATCACACTAATTTTGACATGGATAAATATTTTACAAACACTAATGTTGTAATGTTGAATATTAAACAAATATTCAAATCAATATTTCCATCAACACTAATGTTGTACCTTTGACATGATTAAAGAAGAGACAATATTTTATTTTATCGCAATCATCACAAGGTTTTAGACCTAGAAAGTAGACTTAAAAACATGAGTGAAACTTCACAAAAAGAGAGAGCAAGCACATAGACATGAAGGGTAGGTTTGTAGATCTCTAGGATGTTTTCACCATAGTACTATCCAACACCCAACAAACATGTCCATAGCACACTTCCAAATCCAAATATTTTTGATCATTTTTACAAGGGTCTTTCCAACTCCTACACACAATTTGAGCACGTTGTCTTAACTTATGTATGTGTATTTTGGTGAGTTCGTTCCATAACCTAACTTAATTACACCTTGTCAAATTGTGAGCTACACAACATGTCATTAATTTAATATTTACATGAAATTGGATTGTTTTAGGATTTTCTTTATCAACCTTGAATTATTCATTTTTAAAAGTAGATTAAGGATATAACCTAAATTCCCTATCTCTTTTTATGAACTCGCCCTTTCTTAAATCAACGCAACCTAATTTTTCATTCTTTACCCTTAGGATTTTAGATTTAGGTATGATGTTTTGATGATAGACCTTAGGGTTTCATTCTTCACCCTTAGGATTTTAGATTTAGGTACGATGTTTTGATGATAGACCTTGGGGTTTCATTCAAACCCCTCCTTGATATCTATATCCTTCTCTTATGAGTCATGATCATACAAACCAATTTTTAATGGAAACTAATCATAACACATTGTGAGGAA
This sequence comes from Taxus wallichiana var. yunnanensis, assembly GCA_018340775.1. NCBI lineage: Eukaryota > Viridiplantae > Streptophyta > Pinopsida > Cupressales > Taxaceae > Taxus > Taxus wallichiana. The sequence continues at coordinate 395,822,218 of CM031237.1, read as the reverse complement.
ATTTTCAATGGTCGAGTTACATATGATGTTTGCAATGCTACTTTTAGAATAGTTCACCTGGTATTCCTATACCTTGGGTTCTTCATGGTGCACATATGGTATTTAAAATGCTTCCACCATGACCAGTTAAAGGGAACGAGCTCTTTGAGCTCTATTTACCCTTCTCCTTCTTTTCTATATAAGGTAAATGTCATCCACTATGTTGGTCATGGACTTATACTTTGTGATAACAAAACATAAGAGGTGGTTGCAATCACAACTCAATGTGGTAGAATTTGGGTAACACTATTCCTAACAAAAGTGTAAACTAATGTATCATCCCTAATCTACCTCTACCACTTAGAGTCACACTACACATAGCCAAATATTATGACATTGTAGATAAATTCCAAACTCATAATAATGAGCAAACATGGTATGATGATATCTTTAAATTCTTATCTAGTGGATATGTCCTAACAAAAATTACATAAATTGACAAATAGAAATTATGGTGACCCTTTATTTAAGAGATTGTTTGAAGGAAAAATACTTCAGTTTCTTGGCCTTAATGAAGCTAAAACAGCACAAGTACACAATATTGAATGTGGATGGCATTTTAGTGGAAAATCCATGTCAAACAAGCTACTTTTTCCAAGGTATTATTTACATACAATGGAACATGATTATCGTGATTATACTGATAGTCTTCATACAATGTCAATGACATAGTAATTTAACACACACAACATCTCAAGAATCACAACTTATCATATCAATGCGGCCTTTCTCTCGTGGGGATTTGATTTAGTCTCCTTGAAAGGACAAAAATTCATCATTATGGTTATGTAATATTTTACAAAATGGGTCAAAGTAATACCTTGGGAATTTGCCATTGGTGAGGACATCGATAGTTTATAATGATGCATATTATTGCTTGCTTTGAAGTTCTATCAATGGATCATTATTTAAGAATTAGTTAGTTTATAAGTTTTGTGCCAAATATAGGATCTAACATACCTTCTCCACTCCTTATTATCCTTGAGGAAATGGTAAAGTGGAAACTACAAACAAGGCAATACTCAATATCTTAAGTAAAATTATAGTGAAATATGGATAAGATTGGCATAACCGGATTATATACGCATTATGGCTATATCACACAAGCATTCATACACTTTTAATGACTACATTGTATTCCCTCATTTATGGAGTGAAGGCAATATGGTCATTATAACTTGAGATACCTTCACTTTGTGTATCCCTTTAAAATATCATTAAAGATAATGAGTGTCACGAAAAGTGATTAGACTAGCGAGGAAATGTTAGATGAAAAATATATTAATGATATTAAACGTTTGGGATTCTATCAAAATCAACTGAAATCAATAATTTGAGATTGGTTACCTAATACCAAAAGAAAATCAAAACAATGCAAATGTTATAAAAGATACAAAGGTAAAATTTAAGCTTAAATGGCTAGGCCCATTTGTTATTACTAATAATTTCAGGTATGGTGGCATATTGCCTTTCAAAAATTGAAGGAAAACCTTGAAAAATCTAATGAATATTGTGTATTTGCATCACCTTTACTTTTAAGTGGATTACATCATATTGTATGTGGTCTTCATCACATGTTTGTTTGTTGTCATCACATGTTTGTCTTGATTGTTATCTTCTACATGATATTGTTTTAACATCGATATGTTTTACTTGTGTTCACATACATCATTCTTCTAGCACCCCAATTTGATTTTCCTTGATGATCTTACTAGATACACCTACGCATTACCCACCGATATATAGCACGTAAATGGGTTTGATGTGATTGTTGAGGGTTTCATACTTACCTAGAACCCTACCATATTCTTTTATTTTTACATCCTACAACCCTTTGCCTCTCATGTATTTAATTTCAAATTTTCCTTATGTGTGTATTTATTCTAAAGGGAAAAAATGAGCAAAAAATTTAATATATTAAAATGTTCAAATATTGAAAACATTCGAAACCAAAACTTGATTGTGAATTTTGTGTTACTATATGTATTTAGACATTGTTGTTTATCATTATTTAGCACTTTACATATCTACTTCATTGTGCACTTGTTGTTAATGATATACACAAGTTAGTTAGAAGAAAAATGGGTTAGAGTTTGCCATAGACACACATATGCTTTGTGACTCTTTAGTGTTATAGTTAGGGAAACCTCTTCCACGTGTGGGCATGCCTACATTAGGGCATAATCACAAAAAAGGTTATATATTTCATTTGTTCATGTTCATTAATGATCTTGAGTTATTTACATAATGTCTTGCACTATCTTATACTTTGTGAGACATGTTTTACTATGGGAATTATATAGTGTTGTACTTGATGATGACATTGTTTGCTTACATGTATTTATATTTATTGTTTTGTGTTTACTATTTATTGATGTTGACATATTTCTAGGCTATATTTAATGATTGCATATATTCTTGCATGATTTTATGTTGATTTTTCTTATATGATGTTGTAATTTGTGTTTTCTCTTTGGAATGGAAGAATATTGTTTGCTTAATGCCTCTATATGTATTGTATGACTTGTGTTTGTTCTATGTTTCTCTATATGATCGATGACTATTGTTTGCCCTATGCTTCTTTCTATAATATATGACTCGTTTTTACTCTATGATTATTTATATGATCTATGACTATTGTTTGCTTCACACCTTTGCATGTATTGTATGACTCATTTTTTCTCTATGATTCTCTAGATGATATATGGAATTTTTTCTCTATGATTATATGAATGTTTTGTGTTTATTGCATGTTATATGCTTCTTGTGTATTTTTATTAATATAAATGTTGGTTGAGTTTTCATGTAATTGAGTTGTCATGTTGGTTGAGTTGTTAAGTTAGTCAATGTCTTGTGGCAGCCCCCTAATGTCGATCATCATCATATCGTGTTGCGTGTGTTTAAGGATCCTTTATATCGCATCCTGTTTCTTACTAGTGTACTTCCGTAATTCATTATTGTGTTTGGATGATTATTTACTTAGATCTTTAATAATATTTGCATGTGTTTATTCCTTGGACATCATTATTTGTGCTTGTTCTATAACGATCATATCATGTTTATGTTGACTTATCCAATCATGTTTCATATACATGTTTTATATGTTTTATCTTTATTTACGGATGGTTCATATAGCAACTTTTATTTTGTTATGAATGAACACATAACCATCTCTCACCTCGAAATGGGGGCATGTTATGGGCTTATTCACAAGTTTACATAAATTCTAGTTAAGAACATGTGAATTTAGTTATATTTGTGGCATTCTAGCCACTCTAAAGAAGGGCATTAAGCAACATTTTCTAGACACATTTGTTCGGGTATACTAGCTACATATGACTAAATTATATAGTATTATTTTATCAAACTCTATAAATCTATAGAAAAGGATAATAAGTTAGCAAAAAAATTAGAAGTTGTTTTTCTCTTACATTATATGGTCAAACCTTACAAACCTATTTATAAGGCTATTAAGTTATAAATATTTCGGTAGTGTTTGGTAGAAAAATCATCATGCATTCATAATTTCGGGGTATATTTGTCTCAATGAGATCCCTTGGCTTTAATAGCCCAAAAAGTATATATTATACTCAACACCCCAAAAAGTTGATATTAAACTCAACACCCCTAAAATTGATATTATCCTCAACAACCCCAATAGTTTATATTTGGATCTAGTTGTTCTAGAATTTAGAATTTTAAATCAATAATATTTTCTATATCAATTCAAAGTTTCAGATTTGTTCAATAGCAAGACTTTTCTCCATATTTAAGACTAACTTCACATGACAACATGTGCACCCCATGTAGACTTTATAATTCAACACATATGTAGCATAATTTGGCATAACCACCAAGTTTATTTGTTTTTATGCATGTATAATTTTATTATAAGTTTCAAAATACAAATTTTTAATTTCTAGCAAAATTCAAATAAGAAATTTAGACACATCATTATTGTGCATAGATCTATGTGTCCTCTCTATGTGTGTATAGGTTTTCATGTGGATTAGAGAAAATGCATTCAACATATTTGTACATGTACCCACCCAAAATTGCATGTGCTACATTGTCGGAAAATGTTTACAAAAGTCCCCAATGATGATTTAGGTCCTTTCAAGAAGGTGTTCGAGCTCCAAAACCCATTCGCAGTGTATATTTGTTGCCTAGATGTCTTTACTTAGCCTTCCCACGCTTTTTCCAGCTTCCTGCCTCTTTCTGCGCATGTTTTGGCCTTTAATGCCAGGACCGCCACCTTGCACAGTGGCGGAGTTACTTCAAACCGCCCCACTGCCCCATGCAGGCGGCAGTCCTACCTGCTTTTTCCAGATTCTCTCACGCGTGTTTTAACATGCAACAATTCACTTAATTTTACTTTTTTCATGCATCCGTGAGCCAAATTGTCTAAAATTAGCTTTGATTGCTTGGTTCTCCTTCCCCTTCTATTTTTAAATAGATTTAATTAGTTAGAACTACTCCTTCTTGCCTTGAGCTTGAAGGCACCTCCCATCCTCCATTCCTATATATTTCATGCTTGTATTCAAGAAAAAGGCCTAAGAATTTTTGTGTATCTTGCATTGTATTGCTACTACAGATCTTGCTAGGAATTGCATAGCCAAGCTCTGATCTCTTGTGTTATCTCTCTTCTACTGCATTGCATCCGAACTGCCATCAAGTTGTCATTGCTCAAGCACCATCCTCCTGTTGTTGTTCTTGCATTCCCAATCCCTTGGACTCACATGAACACTCGGAGAAATAAAGGAACATCTTTGAGGAGACAGGACACAAACACAACCATATTTGCCAAAATTATTGCTTGTCCAAGTTGGAATTGTGTGTTTGTTTGCCTTGTTTGTTGAATTGTTAATTTCAAATCACTAGTTTCAATCACATATCAAATAGAGTAGAAAATCATTCATTTCAATAAATTAGTCAATCACAAGTAGATCAAATCATTAGTAAGCTTGCCTCTTTAACATTACCAGGGAAGTTGTGGGAACAATAGCCCCTTTCAGGGTCATGATTTGTTCTTCACCTCTGAGGTAGGGTTTGAAGGGTTTTGATTAGATTAGGTTATTTGCTTTAGATTAGATTCATACATTTGCACAAGTAACCAGCTACATCCGGCTGATTACTTGTCTTTAGTTTATTTATTAGATTAGAACGCATTGCTTAAAAATTAGAAAAGAATAAAAAGATTCCTTTGATAGATTAGTTTGCTTTTATTGCTTTGATCTTGTTGGCGAGAAAATTTGTCTTGTGGACAAGTTGGTGAGTTCTAGGCCAACGCTATGGGAATCTAAGTCCCTCTACTTGAACGGTGCAACTTCCATATGTGCATGCATGAAAAAGTGAATTTCAATGGTGGCCTTTCAACCAAAGATCCAATAGGGGCACTCCACTGACCTTGTGGCAAAGCTAGCAATTTCTCACTAGAGAAGGAACTTTGTCTGAGAAGGGGAAAGGGAGTGAGAATGGAGGTAGTAAAAACTAATGTTACGAGTAGAATGTCATATTCCCACACACATTAATTAGAAATTTCATTTACATGCATTCATAGTCAGAAGAAAAACAAATCTGCAGGAGAAGCTACAAGACCGAATGGAACTCATTGATTGCAAAGTACCAATTAATTCCTCAATCAAAAAGGAAAAAATTCCTTCTTTTATTATTGAAGCTCGAAGCAATGTTTGTACATAGATTAAGAATGGAAGAAATTCGAGGAAGAAGAGAAAATAGAAGAAGAATGGTGTTTTCTGTCTTTTCCAGGTACAGAGCACTCTGGTATTTTTTGAAATCAATCGCCAGCCCTTGGAATGACATTGAGAAGCCATTATATTCTTTGCAAGAAACCGTTATAACTTCACAAATCCTCGACGCCTTTTCAAATTCCTCTGTTGTGAAGAAAACACTCATGGTGGTTAAAAACCAAATCTTACAAAGCAACCGTTACATTTGATTTGCCAATTTAAATATAGACCATTAGATTTGCTCCTCTAACTCTGAAATCGGGTCGTCCATGTGGCAGGAAGGGATTGGAGCGGTTACGGGGAAGCCCTTTGCATTTTGTGATTTTTGGAGATTTGGCAATTTGGAACAAATTGGCCCGCACCCCCGCTTTGAATTTTCAACTTAGACACGTGGCTGCTTCTGATTGGAAATGGGGTCGCGGCTCTTTTCTAAACATTTTAACCTTTTTTGGAAAAAGGTTCAAAAACTCAATTGCCTCTCGGTCCGCTCTCCGCTTTGACTTTTCAACAACGGGCTTCACCTTTGACTTTTTCCTTTATAGCCTGATCGGGGCCGTAGGGAAAATTTACCATTTTTGCCAAAAATGACCAAAAGTGTTAAGTTCACCAAAAATCTCGTTCCTCCCCATCCAATAGGATCTGACCACGTACCTGCATTCATTGGAGCCAAAATTTGACGGAAAAGACGCCCGTCATCCCGACTGTGGAAAATATGCAAAGGAAGAAAACTTCATTGTTTTTAGTACAACTTTGAAATTTCCTTCACAAACCGGAGGCATGGAGGCATAACAATGACTTGATGACCCATGCCATAGAACAAGTAAACAATTTCGATCAAAAATGGAGGTTGCAAAGAGGATATTACGTGCACAGATCGGGAAATGGAGAATTTCTCAAAACGAGCGAAACAAAGATTTAAATAGCACAAGGGCACGACTTTTGCTAATTTCTTAAATCTCTAACTTGGCTTAAACACCAATGGAGGGCATGAGCTCAAAAATTTGAATTTGGCTATGAAAACGCAGAGCAGTTTTCAGGAGACAACAACTAGCTCTAGCTTGGGGACATGACGTGAACTAGGCATGGCTAGGGCACGACATGAGGATCCAGAATCTCAAGTTTCAAAACATATTACATTGACCAGTGCCTTATCCATTGGGCCTTGCAGAGTCATGTACAATTATGAGAAAGAATGAAAGAAGGAGGAAACACACAAGCCAAACCACACACAACTAAAATAGAAACACACAACAAAAAAGGGAAAAAACATGCCTACGAAAATCACCTATGGTACAAGACGGGGGACAACCCGCTTTCATTGATGACACAGTTTCAGGTATTGCCCACTTCGAGGTAATTCCAATGGTGTTCCATCTAAGTATGAGAGGAGAAAAACATTCTCACCACAATCTCCATGAATTTGGAATGGGCCCAGCCACAATGAATCAAACTTTCCATGGTTGCCCTTTGGTTCTCTTCTCTTGTCCAAAAGCAGGAAAAAATCTCCAACCTTGAATTCTCTTGTCTTTGCCCTCTTGTCAAAAATTTTCTTCACTTTCAATTGATGCTCCTTAATTCTATCCACTACTTGGCATCTGCTTTCTTCTAGCTTCTCCAGGAAGAGGATCCTCTTGTCAATGGAGTCTTTGTATTGACCATCTTCTATTTCTTGTAGTAACTTGAGAGCTGGCATCTCAATTGTGAGGGGAATTTCTGCCTCAACTCCATACAACATTTGGAAAGGTTACATACCTATTTCTTTCTTAGGAGTGATCCTATCAGCCCACAATGCATCATATGACTTCTTGTGCCAATTCGTTTGATTCTCATCTACCCGCTTACGGACAATGGTCACAATGTTCTTGTTGCTTGACTCATCTTGACCATTTCCCTATGGGTAGTAGTTAGAAGAGTGAGATAAGGAGATTCCAAAACCATAACAAAACTCTATGAGCTCCTTTGAAGAGAAATAGGTGGCATTGTCAACAAAAATCTTTTGTGGTACTCCAAAACGGATAATGATATTCTCCTTGATGAAGTTGTAGATTGTTTCAGAGTTGGCTTGCTTGGTTGGAATGGCTTCCACCCATTTAGTGAAGTAATCAGTTACAGTGAGTACATAAGTATGCCCTGCACTTGAATGAGGATTCAAAACACCAATAAAATCTAGCCCCCATTGCTGAAATGGTTCTTCAATCACCACAGGCTTGAGTGGCAATGCAACTAGTTGTGAATTTCCAACAAATTGTTGGCATGCTTTGCATTTGGAAACCCAATCTTGAGTATCTGCAAAGATGGAGGGCCAATAATATCTCCCCCTAAGTATCTTATGCATAGTGACCATTGTTGAGAAATGTCCACCGCAAGCTTCATCATGAAATGCCCTGAGTAACTTTTCTTGTTGCTCCTTATCTACACACCTAAGGAAACAACCATCCAGGCCCCTCTTGTAAAGTGCATGATTCCAAATCACAAACTTGGCTTCCTTTAGCTTGAGTGTCCTTCTTTGTTTGTAGTCAAGATGAGGAGGACATTATCCATAAGTGAGGAAGTAAGCAATATTCACATACCACTCATTAGTAGTGGTGACAAAGAGCACTTGTGGACTGTCTCCTAAATAGGTTGAGAAAACATCATCTTTTTCTCCCTACTGAGCTTTGAGAGCTTCATCTTCAGCAATCAGCTTGCACAAACCATTTCCTCTTACCAGATTAGAGGGCCTAATCTCTAAGTCATACTCTTGGGTCTTTGCAATCCAACTTCCTCTCTTAGCCCCAGGATCTTGTTGAGTCAAAATGGACTTGATTGCACTTCCAGGGACCATCACCATTGTATGGGAATTGAGAATGTAGAATCTAAAACTTTTAACATCTTTGACCACTATGTAGGCATGTTTCTCTAATTGGTTGTACTTTAGCTCATGATTTTTCAAAGGACAGCTCATGAAAGCAATGGGTGCTTCCAAACCTTCATCATTTTTCTGAACAAGGACATCAGAGTGTGTGTGTTCTGATGCATAGCAATACATGATGAACTCCTTGTTGAAATCTGAGATCTGAGAGTTGAAGCTTTGACAATGGCTTTCTTGATCTCTTCAAATGTTGTTTTTCCTTCCTTATTCCACTTGAAACTTGCTTAAGGCTTCATCATGGAAGTTATATGCTTAGTCAATTCAGAAAACTCAGGCACAAAACAACGAAGGAAGTTTACCTTTCCAAAGAATGAATGAACTCCCTTCTTGCTGGTTGGTAAGGCTAGTGCTTGGATAGCTCTGACCCTCTCAGGATCAATGTGTGCTCCATGTTTGTTCACAATGTGTCCCAATAACTTACCTTCTGTGACTCCAAAAATACACTTCTTTGGATTTAGAGAAATGCCATGTTTCCTACACCTTGCAAGGACTTGCTCCAAATGACTGATATGATCTCCCCTCCTCTTTGAAAAAATTGTGAGGTCATCAAGGTAAATGACAATGCAATGTTTCAAATCTTTGAAGGCCAAGTCCATTGCTCTCTGGAAAGTGGCTCCAGCATTGATCAAGCCAAAAGGCATTCTGCTTTTAGGCAAAAGTGCCCCAAGGTGTTGTGAAGGCTATTTTGTTGTAATCCTCTTCTGCCACCTTGATTTAGTTTTACCTTGGGAATCCATCAAGCAAAGAGAGCATCTCAGATCCAGTGACTACTTGCAAAATATGATCCATGATTGGAAGAGGGTAGTTGTCCTTGAGAGATGCCTGATTCGGAGTTGCAGTTTTACACAAATCCTTATTTCCCCATTCTTCTTCCTTACTAGCACAATGTTAGCCACCCATGTTGAATGGTGGATGGGGAAGATGATTCTAGCATTGAGCATCTTTGTCACATATTCTTTGATAACATTGGCAATCTTTGGATTGTAGGGCATTTGTTTTTACCTGAAGGGCTTATCTCCTTGCTTCAAAGGAATGGAGTGATGCATCTCCTTTAGCTGAAAAGATTTGAGTTCATCATAGGAATAGGCTAGGACATCTGAGTACTTTTTTAGTAGAGCAACAAACCTTCTCTTCTCTTTTGGTGAGTAACATTTACCAATGTTAACCATCCTTAGATTCTCTGAAGTGCCAATGTTTTCTTGATCAAAATCAGATGGACACCGAGAAGACTATTTTTATTTATCTTGGATGAACTGTCATGCTTGTCAAAGAGGTCTTCCCAAAAACTAGGCCTTTAGGGATTTTGTTTCCTTTTAGCTTGATTACTCCCTCTTCATCAATTCCCTCAATTCCTTCCTTCTCTTCTTTGGGGATTGATTCACGGTGTGGGTTCTCACTTCCTTCAAAGGACAAATTATTGAAGTTATCCCTTTGTTCTAAGAAGGCTAGGATATGATTATCATCATTGAAGACCTGCCAGGTGATTTGCATTGTCTCAGTATCTTTGGTCTAAACACCATCTCAATGGTCACTTTATCCTTGCCAAAAGAAGGATGAGGTGTCACTAAGGAAGAAGTTGACAACTTTGCTGTAGAATAATCCTTTTCATTCTACTCCATAGGGATAGCTTCATGGAGAATGCATCAAAGGATTCAATGTAGTCCGACACTCTTTCTATAGTACACTGAGCCTTGGATTTTTACACGATATTGTTGGCGGACTGCTCACCACAATCTCAGCATCACCTTTGCATCTCAACTTGTTGATTCCTATGTCCTTTCTACATTCATGCCTAAGATCAATGCTTCATACTCTGTAGTATTGTTTGTATTATCAAATTGCAACTTGTAGGCAAAAGGATATACCTCATTGGAGGGAGAGTATAATACTACACCAGCTCCTGAACCTACTTTGGAATGATTTCCATCAAACTCCATTGTCCAAATCTGATCTTCTTCTTCCTCCATGAGGAGTGGAAAGTTCTCTTCTTTTTGTGATGTAAGGAAGTAGTTTCCTAGCCCACAATCTTGAAAGAGGATGTTAGCTCTTGGATCATCATATTTCCTTACTGTGAATTTCATTTTCCTAACTGGAAACAACTTCTTCATTTCTCCTTTCACTGGGATAGTTGCAGATGACCAATCCATTTTTATTTCTCCACCTAGATCTCTATAAAAACTTCTACTCAACAACATCCCAAAAGATGTTGGGATGTCTGCCACCAAAATGGTCAAGAGTATCTTCTTATCAGGGTAATCAACCAGTGTAACCTAAGCATCCTTAATCCTTCCTACCAATGGAACTTGTTTAGATTCCATTGAGTAGCATGCGCCATTTACTCGGTCAAAGTGAGGCCAAGAGCATTTGTAAATTTTTTGGCTTCACATTATCTGAGGCTCCAGAATCTATAATGCAATTGTTCAACTGGAAACCTTTGATGAGAAGTGATAGGTAAAAAGGTTCAACTCTGTTGGTGGTGGAGGCACTGAGAGCTAACATGTTTTGAGAAGGTGGTATGGATAATAGGCCTTTAGAGGTTGGGCTTGAAAAAAAAGGGTTACTACCACGAACTGCCTTGATGAATCAGAAAGTTGGGCGGGATGTGTTTGTAGGTATTCAATCTCGAGCTGAACTTTGGTTTTGCTTGCATGCTACACAAAGTCAAACGAAGCTATGGTAGATGAGGAAGAGGTTCCAACAGTGGATGAGGGCTTAAATGGCAAAGGTTTTGTTACTTTTGGTGTTGGGTTCTCCTTTTCACATGTAGTAATTGGCTTGGAAGGAGGTGAGGGTGTAGCCCTTGATTAAAATTTAGATGTTCTTACAAAAACAATATTAAGAAGAGAATTACTCTTAACAACTTTTGGGTTGAGAGCGAATCAGCTGACTTACTTTGCACATCAGTGTGATCCTTGACAACCAGTGAATTTGGTTTCTCTTTGGCTGATTCCATGGAAGGTGGTAATGGTGATCCTTTGTTGATGATCTTGTTTTATGGAGGCTTTGAAGAGTTATCTTATTTGTCCTTCCTACTCTCGATTCTGAATCTTGAGGTGAAACACCATTCTTGGACTATGTATGAGTGAAAACAACACATGAAAAACTTGGAGCTTCTTCATCACCTTCCTCCTCATTATCAACGTATTCAATTAGCCCATTGTGCATGCCAACCTCTTCAATTTCAAGATAGTTTTGTAGCCATCCATGATTTCTTCTTTAGTTTCCTTAATGTTTGTTCCTTCTTCGATTCTCTAGTGTCACGAGATAGCATTGATTGGTGGTGCTTTAAGAGCAAGCCTACGAGGAGGTGGACCAATTCTTGGTGCTGTCGGAAGGATTTGATCTCATTGGAGTATTCCTCATTGTGATTTGTGACAGCTACTTCTTCAAAGCAACTAGGTCATTTGCCATTTTTTGGAACATTGGATCAGTGGTGACTGAATTTGAGCTCTGACCTTTTTACTTCCCGTTTGGTCCTTTCACTTTGCTAGAAATAATTAGATCATCATCAGTCTCAATTGCAAAGTCTTTAGCTTCCCTCAATGTTCTCGGTTGAGCTCTTCTGAGGAAGAAACCAACTTCTGATGGCAAAGCACTGATGAAGAACCTTTTCAAGTTGTTCTCAGAGGGTATCACATCTTCTGGGATCCTTCTTGCTAATCTATCATACCTTGCTACAAAATCTCTCATTGATTCAGAGGTCTCCTTCTTCATCTGAACCAATTGGACCAGCAGATCCTGACAATCTTCTGTACTCTTGAACCTATGTTCAAATGCACTTCTTATATCTAGCCCAACATGTGATAGATCTTAGGGGCAACATGTAGAACCATTCAACAACTTCTTCTTGGAGCGACTCCATAAAGAGCCTAACTGAAATATATTCATATTCAACTCCTAACACTCCACAAGCAATGATGAATGCTGTTCTTACATGTTCTTCAGGGAGCTAAGAACCATCCCCTTTGAATTTTGGGAAGTTCTTTCTTGAGCCTCTTGGGAGGTCATGAAGTGGTTGTGGAAGAGCAAGTGGACCAGTATTTCCTCCCCATGGTACATTAGGCCTACGGGCCTCACGATCCCCCATTCTATTTCTGTTTCTAGCTTCCCACCTTGCTAAAGTTGTGGCCTCTACTACTGTTCTCTCATCTGCCTCGGCCTGAAGTCTTTTGATTTCTTCAAGTTGAGCCCTTATTTCCTCTTCCGCTCTTACTTCTCTTTCTCTAACTTCTTCTTCGGTTTCTACATCAGTGAAATCATCAAGGTTCTCGTTGATGTATGGAAATTCACCATCCAAAGGATTAGCAACACTCAAGTTCTCAACGTGACCGGTTGCTTGATGAAGGGGAGGCCCTGAATTCTGAGAAGCTCTTGTCTTCTTTGAAGTTCTTCAAAAATGGGGTCGTTTTGTCCTCCTTGTCTCTGTTGCCGGGTGTATCTTCTATCATCCAGCTTGAAAGTTTACGCTCTTCTCTGGGGTGCTAGAATTTGTCTCTACCTTTCTAGTTTGACAACATGTTCCTCTTCCAGGTCCAGAATCCTTATGGCAATGAAGTATTGATTGACACTTTGTCTCTTATGCCAAATAACTTCTCTTAGATCAGAAGCAATGTCTTCTTGGATGTGAAAGAGTAAATCGGGCTCTCAATAGGAGGATCTCCTAGAATAGCCATGATTTACATCCATGAAGTTTGTGTGATTATTCGATCTCCATAAACTTTTCTACTAGAATATTTTTCTTATTTTATGATCCCGAGGTTGTTTTCAGTGCGAGATCTTTCAAAATCTACCCCACAAGTGGGCGCCAAAAACTCATTAGCGAGAAAATTTGTCTTGTGGAGAAATTGGTGAGTTTCAGGCCAACGCTATGGGAATCTAAGTCCCTCTACTTGAATGGTGCAGCTTCCGTATGTGCATGCATGAAAAATTGAATTTCAATGGTGGCCTTTCGACTAGAGATCCAATAGGGGCACTCCACTGACCCTGTGGCAAAGCTAGCAATTTCTCACTAGAGAAGAAACTTTGTCTGAGAAGGGGAAAGGGAGTGAGAATGGAGGTAGGAGAAACTAATGTTGTGAGTAGAATGTCAGATGCCCACACACATTAATTAGAAATTTCATTTACATGCATTCATAGTCAGAAGAAAAACAAATCCGCAGGAGAAGCTACAAGACCGAATGAAACTCATTGATTGCAAAGTACCAATTAATTCCTCAATCAAAAAGGAAAAAATTCCTTCTTTTATTATTGAAGCTCGAGCAACGTTTGTACATAGCTTGAGAATGGAAAAAATTCAAGGAAGAAGAGAAAATAGAAGAAGAATGGCGTTTTCTATCTTTTCCAGGTACAGAGCACTCTGGTCTTTTTTTAAATCAATCGCCAGCCCTTGGAATGACATCGAGAAGCCATTATATTCTTTGCAAGAAATCTGTTACAACTTCAAAAATCCTCAACGCCTTTTCAAATTCCTCTGTTGTGAAGAAAACACTCATGGTGGGTTAAAAACCAGATCTTGCAAAGCAACCGTTACATTTGATTTACCAGTTTAAATATAGACCATTATATTTGCTCCTCTAACTCTGAAATCAGGTCGTCCACATGGCAGGAAGGGATTGGAGTGGTTACGCGGGAAGCCCTTTGCATTTTGTGATTTTTTGGAGATTTGGCAATTTGGAACAAATTGGCCCGCAGCCCCACTTTGACTTTTCAACTTAGACACATGGTACATACGATTAGAAATGGGGTCGTGGCTCTTTTCTAAACATTTTAACCTTTTTGGAAAAAGTTTCAAAACTCAATTGCCTCTGCTAGCCCGCTCTCCTGCTTTGAATTTTCAACGGCGGGCTTCACCTTTGACTTTTTCCTTTATAGCTTTGATCGGGGCCCTGGGGAAAATTTACAATTTTTGCCAAAATGACCAAAAGTGTTAAGTTCACCAAAATTCCCGTTCCTCCCCCTCGAATAGGATCTGACCACGTACCTACATTCATTGGAGCCAAAATTTGACGGGGAAAATACGCCCGTCATCTCGACTATGGAAAATATGCAGAGGAAGAAAACTTCATCATTTTGAGTCCAACTTTCAAATTTCCTTCATGAACCTGGAGGCATGGAGGCAAAACAATGACTTGACGACCGGGCCATAGAACAAGTGAATAATTTCGATAAAAAATGGAGGTTGCAAAGAGGATATTACGTGCACAGATCAAGAAATGGAGAATTTCTCAAAATGAGTGAAACAAAGATTTAAACAACACAAGGGCACGACTTTTGCTAATTTCTTAAATCTCTAACTTGGCTTAAACACCATGGAGGGCATGAGCTCAAAAAATTTGAATTTGGATATGAAAAAATAGAGTTGTTTTCAGGAGACAACAGATCTGAAATATTGTGAAAACCCCAAAAACATAGATTAGATTTCCTTCAGTAACTAGTTTGCTTATCAAAATCATTTTATTTCATTTTGTATGACCATCAATGGTCCACAACAAGAAAAGACATACAATTGTGATCCCTTGGTCCCACAACCCAATGGGCTAAAATTGATAACTGACATTGATACCAGTTTACGTTTGACAGTCTTACGCACACTGCAACTTTCACTGTGAAAATAGAACAACTCAATACGTTAAACATCACTGCTAATCAAGCCTACAACTATTGGAATGCTCTTGGCAACATGATTTGATTACATGCATGACCATTTAAGGGCCACAACCTCCATGAGTCTTTGGTTATGATCCTCAGGTCCCACAACCCAACGAGCCTGCTAGTCAGTCAGTTAGACATTGACACTAGTTTGCGTACATTAGTATTCAGATCTTCACCACTTCCACTAGATATTATTGCACAACTTTCCTTATTGAACATAATAGTCGATCAGATAAGACTTTCTGGACTAGACTAGAAAATCACCCATAAATACTTGTGGCTCCATCACACCTCTTGTTCTTACTTCCATGACCTTGTCTAGAAATCTATACGAGGCACTGCAGGTCACTTTCTACGAGTGTTCAACAACCAACGAAGAATCTTGGCCGAGCTCAACATTGATTGGAGTCTACGAGTGACTATTATCTCAGACCGAGCCATCACACCACTTCAAGTTAGGAGATCATTCTTTTCTTTAGACTCATAGATCCCGACATTGCGTGTTGAAGATATAAGATTGCCCAATTAGCTTGATCCCCATCACCACACTCACATTCACAATCATTCTACACCGGTTGTCTCGGCACGACCTCGAGAGGTCAGGTGCGAAGAAGGTCACGTGTTGATTTTTATCATATAGTACTTCGCTAATCTATCATCAAGATTCATAAGGTTTGTATTTCCATATTCCTTTTAATCAAGTATTTTTCAATACTAGATTAAAACGGGTAATTGTGGTATCTTAAATTTGGTTTTAACACTTGGAAATGGCACTTTTTGTAGTTATCTTAATAGATTCCATTTACACATACTTTACCAATTTTATTCATCTTTTTCTCTTCACACACCCTTTAAACCACTATTCGATAACCCTTCCCTAGTTCAACATAAAGCACAAGCCATCTAATTTACCATTGAATATTTGTACATACTACATGTCTTAGTCTAGATTTTTGTCACTCCCAAGAAAGGTCCATATGTCTTTGGAGAGTACTATATCTGGTATTGTCCATATGTCATGAACATTTTCTCCCATCTCGTAATAGCATTAACTTCATAAGGGTTACGTAGTTGGGTTGGCCTAAGTTATATTTTAGGGTCAATTGATTGGTGGGAAACCTAATAAATCTCATTCTATAAATACAAACACACCCTAACCTACCTAGGGGTAACATGACACAATCTAGGATCTCTTTAAGAAGGCTAAGACAACATGTTAAAATATATTACTCCATAGAGTACACTATTAAAGCAACAAGATACAAATCTTAAGTCATCTAAGTGCTTCCCTAGATCACGCACATAACTAAATTTCATGTACAAGTGCATGTTGTTGAGTGTTAGGGTCAAATCAAGGGCTTGTTCTTTATTATATTTTTTTCCATCTCATCATAGGTTTTTGAGAACTACACATGGATTGATCCCTCTTTTAAATAGTGCATTTTAGGTGTAGTACTTGAAATTTGGACCTAAGGAACTTGACAATAATCAAATAATTTATTCCAACATTACCCCATTTATCTATTAAATTGATTATATCCAAGGTATCTTGTTAAACTCCCACACTTTGAGTCCACAAGGTTGACACTTGTCATTCAACTTAGCACTTTTAGAACTAATGCACTCTATACATAACACATATACAAACTCCTAACTATTTGCCTCATGTCTATGATCAAGTCCCAAGCTAAGCTTAGACATTTCTATTCAAAGCTAATGTTTCTATTTTTTTAATTTCAATGGTTAAATTTTTAAATTCACAAGCTACCCTAAT
Source organism: Taxus wallichiana var. yunnanensis (assembly GCA_018340775.1). NCBI lineage: Eukaryota > Viridiplantae > Streptophyta > Pinopsida > Cupressales > Taxaceae > Taxus > Taxus wallichiana. The sequence continues at coordinate 395,805,093 of CM031237.1, read as the reverse complement.
CAACTTAGGGTCAATTAAGTGAAAATCTACTCACATAAGTCACCTATATAAACACATACACCCTACTCATCAAGGTAAATATTTGAGCATCTAGGGAACACATTTGAACACACTTTAAGAAGATGTCTTGGCCCTTATCATTGAACTATCAAATCCTTAGTACACACCAACAAGCTAAAAGTCTGAATACATCTTTATTTGCTGCCCTAGATCACTCTCGTGTGCTATACTTGAAGTCAAATATCATTACCAAGTGTTGGAGGTCGTATTAGGGTTTTATCAAAAACTATTATTTATGTGCATTCACACACATCCACCAGGAGGGATAAGTACATAGGACTAAGGCCCTTTCGAGTTAGTAATATGTATGAAATGCTCAACATTAAGATATTTTTGGGGTCAATCCAACCAATTTGACTAGCCCCTTTTATTAGGCCATAGAGGTGAGGATCCAGGGTTTTAAAAAAGAAGAAGCCATTCATAGGTATTACAAAACATACAAGTATTGTATCCCACTTTTTCCCTTTTTTATCTATCGACAAAATATTCCACATAATCAAACTTGACAAAAATGTATAAAATTACCAAACACAAATATTGTTAAGATCTTGGATATAAAAATACATCCAATGCATATATAATTTACGTATTTTTTGAAGTTTTAGCAATATTTTAAAAGATTTATTAAGTAGTCGAGTTTTAAAATATTTTTTTCCACCTATTAGGACACACTAATATGTTTTGTTGGTCATGTTGATGAAGTGTGATTACCAAAATTTGATCACATATTATATATCAAGGGACATGGACACAATAAGTTCGACAATTAGGTTATGAATCATAACACCATAGGGTGAAATCGATAGCGAAGGTTGATTTTTTTGGGAAATTTTGTTTGGCTCGGTGATTCTATCAAGAGCACAACTTCAGTCACCAAAAGCAAGCACATTAATGACACTCTACATGACCGATTCTCATAGTTTTAGTTATTTATCATATTTTTAGACCTCATAGAAATAGTGTAATCTTTCTAACCCTAACCCTAGTTTCATTTAATACATTCTGAAACCCATGAATGATTGTATCTTATTAACACATGCTTTATAGTTATTATGTTTAATTTTCATAGTTTAAAATTTAATTAATTAATCATAATTAGATTAACCCTAATTTTTAAATTACATCTTGGTAAATCCGCTTATTTATTTATGCATGCACTGTGGTTTTTTATTATTTCCCTTAATGTTTCGATCTCAACACATCCTTATTGGTTTTAGGCCTTATATTTCTCCTTCTAGGGTTTTCCCAAAACCCTTCCACTCTTTAGAGCATAATCAAATGATATATTATAATGTTATCTAAGTAAGCTAAATATATCACCCCAACATGCTATAGTGTTTCGTTAAGTGAAACTTGTATAAGTTATGTCAAAATACCCTTAGTTCCTCATCATTATAAGAATATGGTCCATATATTTATGCCCATGTATCTTATGCTTTTGAAGTTACTCCTAACGAGAATGGAGGGTGACATTGTTTATGTTTCTGGAAATGCTACACATATTTCAAAAGATACAATTGTCATTGAGACCATGTCTAACCATGGAGGTGACCAATATGAAACTAATAATGATCAAGATCCTATTACCCAGCAGAAACCACATACAATCCCAAATGATACATTCAATTAAATCCTCAAAAACTAACCAAACAACATTGATAGTGTTATAGTATGATAACTAGCACCCTAAAAACTATAATGTGCACAAAATAACAAAATATGAGAAACTTAAGTTGAACTCTCAAATGATACAAATCCACCTTCTAGAGGCTTTACCCCCTTCGGGGTTATCTCCACTCATGTGTTTACCCAATGAAACTTACACTTATTATTCCAATGAAAGGAGCATCACACATCATCCCCTAAGCTATTATTTATACAAATTATGTGGAATCTACAACCGAACCCTACCATAAATATGGTCTAAAATCCTAATTGTAATGCATATGTCCAACAACTTCAAGACATAAAATCACAAATAACTCTTATCACACAAAATAGATCATAAATCACTATGAGTTAGATTAAATTACTTAATAAATCATTATCCCTTTATGTTCTTAATTATTCATTACCACCTAGGATTTCTCCATCCAAGCTATAATTCCATAATGGTAAGCCCAATCCACAACAACACCTTTATGTCTTCATGGATTTTTATATGGATTACTTAGGTAACAATATCTTTCTAACCATGATTTTTCCATGAATCCACAAGGCATGCACATGAGAATATTTTTATACCATCCCTTCAAGCCCTATAAGGTAATTTCATGCTTTAGTTGATAACTTTCTTGATCATTTCTCGATCAATATTGGCCAATGTCTCTCATTTTCCTAAATTAGTGAAATCGAGCAACAATCTAATGGAAGGGTCATGGATTATAATATTATGTTATCTTATGGACCTAAGCACACCGACGAGGGTGAGTTCATTGTAGACACTAAATTTTTCTAAATTTTCCTTTTGTAATGCTAATTTTGACTATGTCCCCTTAGATAAATGCTCACACTCAAAATCCAATTAGTTCATCTCTCTATATCTTATGTGACTTTTTGTCTTTACATTCTACTTTATCATCGATTATGGGAATATTATCTTATCAAAGTAGTAAACAACCTTTGTGCTTCATGTTTTAATTTTATCCTTCTTTGTCTAGAACCGTCTAAATGGGTAAGGATGTGGGGTTTGATATTGGCCGACACTGTATAGTCTTATCTTTTCAAGTTCATTAACCCTATTTTTAATTTGAATATCTTCTTTGGGTCATTTCATCTTCCTAGGGTTGGCCTTATCAAAATATTTCACCTACGAAAGGCTATATAAGTAATTCGTCATCACTTTATAACTCACTCGACACTCATACAAGATATTATTAAAAATATCATTCTAAAAGCACTCAAAATGTCCCTAAGTCTACCCAATTCAGTTGTAGATCAATTAGAGTGGTCCCTACTATAGGTTTGAAGCACTTAACTAAGTAAAATAGTCTAGATTACTCCATTTCCAACTATGCAAAGGTCATATATCCATGTCTTAGCAAGATCAAAGTCATTCAAAGTATTGTTCAAGGGTTTTAGGGAATAAAGTGTTAGGTCATGTAGCTGAGGCACACCACGTCACACTAATACTGCAATAGGTACATTATGTACTATACAATTAGCATGTTATATTGGTGTTAAGAGACACGAGGGCACCCTTAGGGGTAGACTAGTTTTTCACACTTGCAAAAGCACCTAGGAGAACTACATGAGGCCCGATCATGTAACAAGGGCATGCAATTCTTAGATTGGTTCACTAGTTGGGAGTTTGACCACTAAGAGTAGTCTAGCTTCAACCACATACATGTGTTTTCTCCTTTTTGTTCGATAATTCTATAATGAAGGGTTCTACGGTTTCTAGCCTTTACACTCTATTGCATGTGATTATAGGTCATCATGAAGTTGTGCGAGGAAGAGAATCATACAATGAAGGTAGTTTTTGAACAAGTGAATCTCACAAGAAGATTCAAATCTAGGCTGACAAAGGTTCCAAGACCATACATATCCAGGTCAAGACCATACAAATCGGGTCTAGATCATACAACCATTGTATGGTCCTTCCCGTGCTCAACTTCTAGTTCTATAATTAGTATTGAAGCATTTCCGGTCTTTGATATATCCGTTTCACCATTATGCACATCCATATCCTTCCTATTATGACTTGTACAAATAAGTTTCTTCCTCCTCTTATGTATTTGAGGAGTTACTTATGATGTATCTATTGTTACATGTATGGAAGCATTATTGTGAATGGTTTATGTTGGAAGTTAATTAATAAAAATAGTCTACATGTTACAAAAACTTACATCCTTCGATTGTTGTGCACTCCCATAACACGTAGATTTAATTAAGGTGTCGAATTTGATGAACCCAACTCTTGAATTGAATTTGTTCCTCAAACCCTAGTGGTTTTAGGGTTTCATATTATAATATTCGGATACTCTCGAGTTGTCTTTTTATGTATCATCATGTGTTTTCCTTCAATCTTCTATTATTGTTATTTTGAACCTAAGGGACCCCTCCCTCAAGTTGGTATGGGTTATTATCCCTCTCACAAGGTCCATACCCATGTCTTGTCTAGTGAATTGAATCTTTATGACGATTTTGCTTATTTCATGACTGATGAGGCTCCTATGTTCATTAATATACAATTTGAATACATTCCTCCTACTTGAAAACATCCATCTTGATTATCTTATTCTCATATGAATCTTGAGGTTAATCTTGTCACAACTTCTTGTACTAAGCAACTGTTGGGAATCCACCCTTGCTTCCACCACCTATGACTCATGTTTCTAAACCTACTTTTCCTTCTAAAGGGTTTAATATAATAGAATAATCAAATAATGCACTTGCTAAGATCTATCTTCTTGACTTCTATGCAAAAGGTAGCTAGCTATAAGGATATATTATATGAGACTTTACAATCTATTACCTTGTATATTACTACTTAGCCTATCATTTTTGCATCTATTATGGAAACCTTCAAAGTTATGGATAAGGCCATCACTTTTAGTCCAATTAATGTCCCACTTGCAATTGTTGAGGACCCATGTGCACCCGTCCTTATTACTACACAAATCTAAGGGTTCCTCGTCAAGTGTGTCTTAATCAACAATGACTCTAGCTTTGAACATTTGTTTGTTTACACCCTAATTATATTTAACATGAAACCTAATTTATTTTAGTGAATTAAGTATATTAAAGGATGTAATGGTTAACAAAATGTGGTTATTCTGATTAATTAACTTCCAACATTAATTATTACAATCAAAATAATGCTTTTATACTTGTAATTGATATGCTAAATAAGATACAAACTTGACAATACAAAGGAATGAGTGCACTTAGTTGATTACATATGGTTTTGGAAGGTTTTGGGAAGTTTCCCTATAAGAATGAGGAAATTTATATTTTATCAAGCTTTATCCTAGAGACTATGATTGGAAATCAACATGGGGTAGGACCATACAACTCTACAACGGTCGTACCATACGGTCTTAACCCTTTTGTACAATATTGGACTAGTTTGGTTCTAGGTTCTATAACTTTATGACACTTTTAGTTATCTAAAACTATTTGTTGTTGTCAAAACCTAATTTATGATCATGTTTTGAAGCTCTCTGAATAATTTGATCATCATCTCAAACCCTAATCATGGATGAGAAGTCCTAAAAAAATAAACATTAGTTGGTTTTTAGGCACCATTAACAATGTCACTACTCTAAAGAGGTATCGAAACACATGTTTTTCTCTACCTAATATGTTATATCTAAATGAATATAACTATATTTGACAACCACATTTGACAATACTTGAGTTCGGTTGGCTCTTGCTAAGATACTTGGGAAAGGGATGTTTGATTGCTCCTAAAAGAGATAGACGGATGTCTTGACCTGTTATTGAGCTTCAAATATGTAGATATTTATTCCGTAATGACTATGGATGTGCTATTGCAATATTTAGGGAGCCTTGGGTTTCTTTTGTAAGTGTTAGAAGTGAGTGTATCAATGTAGTGTCATAGGATTTCTAGGTTAGCAAATGAGGTAGTGTTTACTTGCTTATACATGACTCTATAGATGATTTATCAAAGAAAGGATGCCCTAGAGAGGTTAGAATACCCAACAAAAGATATGAATTTGAAAATGAATTTAGAGGACATGTCATTCCAAGACCATAAAAGTTGGTCAATACCAGATGTATTATCTTGACTAATTTGTACATCCCTGCCCAAGGAAGGAAAACATGCAAAATAAGGTTTTTAATTTTTTTGATGTTTCTCTATGGATGTTATGCATTGTATTATTCAAATTTTATGAGGTGTTAGTGTGCAAGGATAAACGAGCTAAATAAAATACTTCAAAATGTGCTAAGCGAGAAAGGGAAGGTTACACTTATCTTAACAAGAGTGCATTGTTAAAACTACTAGTGTCAAAGAGTGAATTACCAATTTGAGTGTATACATTCACCCCTTTAAGTATGAAATGAAATTGTATGCTTAAAGGAAAAGATACATGAGTGTGTAGACACACTTTGTCTTTGCTCAAATGTTTATTTTATAGAATCTCGTTGTGCTTGGTGTTGGCATGTTTCATGATGAAACTTGCAACACCGATTGTAGTCAATGTCCATGATAAAGAATTGAACTTTAACTCAATATGTAAAGTGTAACATGAAATATCTACATTTGCATGTGAATGAAATGAAAGAGATATAAACAAATACGGGATACACCTATTTTTTTATAGAGGGAAAAACTCTCGTGTTTTGCTTGTGCTTGAAGATTTGCTTTGCTAAAGTTTTTGAACTTTGCCAAAGGATTTGGGGTGATTAGTCCTATATTGTATCGAGAAAAACTAGAGTGTTAGGTGCATGCAACCCAACACGAAATGTTGAGGAGAGAAGAAGAAGAATGAAGTGTCAAAACACTCGCATAAGGAAGAAGATTGGGTATCAAAGTTATTCAACAACTCTAATATCTTCCCCTTTGAGTGTAATAGAAAAGGAAATTCTACTTACGAAAAACGTATCCCCTTCAATACTTTCCATGATCCAATAGACCACACCATTATAGATGGATCTAGGCCCGATTATGTAAATAAGGACACATAGTAGGATAGAGAATAGATTCCCCAATGCCCTTCACATGTGCCACACAACTGCAATGTACTAAAGTTTTTATGGAGAAAGGAGGCTCACACCCCCAAGATGCTTGAAACTACAATAGAAATTGAATGCCATAACAATGGAGTGAATTACTTCATGCAACCCGTATTGGCCTAAACTAAGTGACCTGAATTTGAAACGATGCCAAAAACATGAAAATGTAGTTGAAAAACTAAAGCTTTTGATAAAAATGATGTTTCTACCCCTGAGAAAAAATGTGTGGTATGGTCGTGGCCACACCATAAGACCCTGACCAATCTATATGTTTATGAACATGTGCATTTTGTCTGAATTTTTTGTGTTTGACTCGAATTTATGAGTACATGTACCCTTTTTCTACCTATATTTTACCCCATAATTCTTGTATGTTTTTGATGTAACTATAGAAATACCCAAATAAGTGCCCATTTTTTGAGGCATTTACAAAAACCATGTTGAGAACTTGACTCAAAAAGAAAATATATGTTCCCATGCACTAGATATATGAAAAGCTATAGAGGATTGTAGAATGTCGAGAGGTGCCCACCTTGAATAAGATGCACTTGTAAAGGAAGGTGTTTGCACATGGTGAAAACCATGACGTGTAAGAAAAGTAATGATAACAATAGATAAAAACCATATAGATAATAACAAGAGTAGTCTAAATGCATATAGGAGAAGACAAGTACAACAATAATGAAATCATATGTAATAATTATGTAAACAATGTCACACAAAAGGCATAAAGCCATAAACATGGGACACCGATGATGTCACAAGACAATCAAGGCCTATAGACCTACAAATAAGAGCAGAAATAGAAAACAAGATATGCATGGTGCTACTGATCATGAGACACCCATAATGTCGCAAGACAATCAAGTCTTAATTGACACAAGCAATGAAAATAAACAAAGAACAAAACACACACAAACAAGTATGTATGAAGTAAGGGTGTTAAAACATGAACACATGATATGATAGCCAAGATAAGTGAACATATGTGAAACAAGAGATGTCAACGTTAGACAAGACACATGTGTTAGTCCTATTAGCCCAAAAGATAACATATACACAATAAATGTAATCAAGCATAATGAGGAAGTGTAAAGGAACTATAATGGAACAATAAAACATGAATGTAGTGTAAAAATAGATACCCCCAAGGTATATGATGTATTAGTAAAGGGGCTGCTAGTACTTATTATCGTGTAACACTCTGTGTATGTCTTGCATCATGCTCAAAATATCATGTGAACACATGTGTGTAAAGAGTAAAAAAACATGCTATCTATCAAATCTTAGTACAAACAACATATATAATATAAAGTGCTATTAACTCAAGAGAAATGTATAGGTCCTAATTTTGTGTTTTTACAAACATGTGAACGTTTATGTATTTTTAAAGTTCTTAGTTTTAAACAAAAAGAAGGGTAGCATTGTCTTTATTGAATGTCGAAATAAGATGTAATCCAATGACATTCATAGGCCAAGGTCCTAAGATATCATGATCCGTAAACACAAGTAATAATTTTACCCCTTATATCTGTTTACCCATATCTCATAAAATTCATCAATTTTTAGACCTATAATTAATCACAAAAATTGACTAAAAATATGATTTAAGATTTATCCAAAACTGATTTTCAAAAATCACATTTCCATTGTTTGATCAAAGACATCCAAAATTTAGATTTTCATTTTTACCAATTTTTTGAGGTGTCATTAACTAATATTTAATCGTGCTTGAATTTTAACTTAACTTATTAAATAGGAAAATAAATCAGAATTCAAATTAGATATACCACATAAAATAAGATGACACTAAAATTGTTAATAGAGTTCGGCATGCAAGCCTACATCTCCGGGTTCATATGAACCAACCTATTAAAAACTTGCTCAAATTGTAAGTACAATAACCCTTACAATCAACAAAATAGATCACAACCTACAATAATGTACTTTCATACCTTCGAAAGACCCCAGCATAGCTCAGTAAAATGTCTTTCACCTTCCCGAGTACTTGTCGAGGTTACTCCCTTAGGAATTTCACAAACAATGACTTATGTAACATAAAACATCAACATAGAAACTCCAAAGCATGAGAATAATTACACCATCAAGAGTGAATCATAATTGTGAACAAATCACCAGCTCACCCCAAAGACTGGTTTTTTCTCTAAGTGCTCCAAAATCAAGATTACTACAAATTGATCTAAACTGCCTTATCACAGATCTACACTAACATTGCCTTAAATAGTTGCGAGCTCATATCTTAAATCATCAAGCTCTTGTGGGGTAATGTCAATGCATTGTTTTATCAACTAGTGAGTAAAGGGTTTGACCCCTGTTGACCACCACCCATCACTTTTACACTTTCTATTTGTGGTTAAAATCCCACATTTAAGGTGCGGCGAGGGTTAAAATGTTTAAATGCATGTTCACCTCCCTACTTTATTGTGGCTGCAACCACGCATATCATCATTTGTTTTGCGATGTTGGGTGGTGGCGAGTTAAATTGGGAGCCCACATGGATGGGCTGACCATTAAAACACCACATAGGTGGTGGTTGAGTCTTGGCTCGGGGAGTAATGTAAAGTTCCCGAGTTAGATGGCGTGCCACATTGACGAGGTGTCTAACGAGATCTTCTTCACCGTATAGGATATACATCGAGCTATGTGGGGAGTTAAGTGACCAACTCTCCCTGAATGTGGATAGTGAGCTCATCTAGATGTTAAGGGGGAACCAAGATCAATAATAGCTCATCCTGTAATATCCCACATTCATCATCCAAATACACCAAGAGGCATATATATAGAAATTTGTGGCAATGCCATAGTGAAGAAATGTCCGTAAAGACACCCCTCCATCAAAAGAGTGTGTCGAAGGCCGACCGAGGGCCCCACCTAGTAAATATCAGGACCCACCTATCCTATCATGAGTGTCGAAGACCGGCATCATAAAACCAATTTTTACCATTTACATAAACTCCACTTTTGCCACTTGTTGCATGGTCATATTGGCTAGTTGACCTTGCAGAGTCCAAACTTTGACTAGTGATAACTTGAGCATACAAACTTTGTTTCCAACATTCTTGATATCGTCGGAAAGATATCATAATGATCTATTGTATTGGCATGATTTAGGGATATTTAAGGAATATACAAAGTCCCAAATTATCCTCCAGATCACACCTCCCTATTGAGAAGGGTTTTTGTCCACAAAAAGTTGTTTTCACCCACAAAAAAATGTCAATCCCTACTGCATCTCATAAGAGCATACATGACATATTAGGGATATAAATATGGGTTAATCAAGTAAATGTTGAGTAACTAATGATAAAAATTGATCAATCAAAATAGACAATCATAAGCCATGAAAAGGCAATTGTCCAATGTTACTCTACAACCCTTTCAACTTTTACAAATAACTTTGGATTAGTATAAAAATACCAACCAATGCCCAAGTAATAGGTGAACATCTCACTGAATCCTATAAACTATCATCCCACTGTGATGCCATCACATACATTGATCAGATAAAAACACCCATTCAACAACAGAAAGAAAGTGTCCAACTGATACTCTATGATACAACCAATCACTAAAAATATAATTCCACCAAAAATAGATCAATATAACAGACATCTAAAATTCCCACAATATGATAGTGTCCACTATCCATGTGAAACTATAAAACACTGCAAAATGTCACCAATATGATCTAGAATAAACATGCCAAAAATAGACAATAATTGAATCAAGTGAACTGCTAGTGAAAAATAATTTATCCCCACAATCTGCATTGCAAATAGGATAGAAATAAACTATCTGCACAAAGCTAAAATACCCAAAATAGTGAACTTCCATCAAGTACAAATATCACCAGGTACACTTTACAAACCAATTTGTTAGTGTAATCAACATACACCCTAATTGTAACCACAAAGGATAGTTATAATAAATGCCCATAATAAGTTTGTAAATTAATTACAAAAACAAAATGGTGCCCAAAATGGGTCTTACAAGCATCCATACTTTGCACAATAAAATCAACAACAGATATTGAAATGCAAGTTTCCAAAAATAGACATTTCAACCATGCCCACTTGAACCTGCATACTACTATCGGAAATCTCCCAAGATGAAACATGAGTTGTACCCAACTATACCAAAACTCAAAGCTGAAATAAGGAGATGTAAATGGAGTATTAATAAAATTTTCTAAAGTAAGAAAACCCACTGAGTATGGTAAACATGTCCCTTAGCTTGCTCACAAAATTTGAACTCCAAAACCATTCAAAGCTAAATGGGAAACAATTCCGTATAACAAACAACCAAAATCCCATAACAAGATCCTGGATTAATTGCATACTATAAACAATCAAGAGATATGAAAATAAAGTTGAAAAATTGTTTACCAACCCATTGTAACGGATTTTCATCTACAGGTATCACCTAATCCAGGTTGTAACATCAACTGATGGTGGATTTGAAACTTCATTTACCCTTGTCATAGGTATATACTCCATCTTTGGCTTTCCACTATACGATGGCGAGATGGATGAAGTTTTTGACAAATTCCACCCGATGCCCATTGTCATGACAAGGGGCACAAAAATTACTTACAACAGAGGAATTATTCTTTCCATCTCTCACTCATGAATGACAAGATTAGTAATTTTCGGTTGCCCAGGTTCTTAACGAATGACAACAACTTCTACAACAAAGTCCTTCTCTTCCAACATATGGCAACAAAATGGTTATGCATCCCACAAAACATTTAAGGAAAAGCATTGCACATTTTTTTAATATCAAAGCCAAACTTTTCAAATTGAAAGAGTGGATAAGAATTTTTACAACACTTATTCCTAGAATGCAAATGTTTGTAAGAAAGAGGTGGTATCTCATTACCTCTTCACTGAATTTTCTTACCACCTATATTCTCTAACAAAGATGCACCATTTTCCTTCTCAGAATCTTCCAGCAGGACTAGTGGGGTTTTCAATTTGATTTTATAAGCTTGTCTCCCGTCAGCGTGCTTGGAGCAATCTCCAATATCCATTCCCTCACTAGGAAAACCCAAACTTGCAAAATGGGGAGGATCCTTGACCTGTATTGGGTTAACAATGTCTTGACTATCTTTGCTAAGACCTCTTCCATAAAAATCCATCTTAAACAATAATTTGGATCCAATGCCTCTAGTATGCTTTTCAAATGAACCAAAGACATCATTACTTGAATCCGAAATTGAATGGGAGGAAGAATAAGATTCATGTGGTGAGAAACTTACAGTGCACTCTATCATGGTCTCTACATCTGAAGTAGAAGGAAATTCCTTCTTCTGATCACCACACTAAACTAATCAAGAGCTCATCCTTTGATGCTAGCTCCATTTTCAACCGATCAACTTGCTCTTCGAGGGAATAGAGCTTACATCGCAGAACATATTTTCTTCCTAAACTTGTCTATTGATGCTCTTGAGCTCTTCCAATCTCTCCCTCTTTAATGCTTTCCCCATGATTACCTGTAAACCAACTATCTCCCAAAATACTACAAAATTGCAAAGTAAGAAGATCAAGCCAAATAGTCTACACTGGTGGGATTAGAAAATCACAAACCGGTATCCAATTGTAACTAAAGCAATCACGGAATCAACCAACTCTGATACCAACATGATCCGTAAACATAATTAATAATTTTACCCCCTATAACTATTTACCCAAATCTCATAAAATTCATCAATTTTCATAACTATAATTAATCCAAAAATTGACCAAAAATCTTATTCAAGATTGATCCAAAACTTATTTTCAAAAATCACATTTCCATTGTTTGATCAAAGCCATCCAAAATTTAGATTTCCATTTTACCAATTTATTTGAGGTGTCGTGTTGGCTAGATTTTTTGCATAGCATCAAACCTAGGCAGTCATGAGATAAATCTCCCTCATTTAACCGGTGAGGCTCCCGTGTCAGATTTGTCAATATAAATGTGTTTTTATCTATCAGGGGTTTTACTTTAACCACTTAGTTCATGAACCATAACTAAGAAGTTCTCGTGAAAGTAAGCAATTTGTTTAAGAAAGGAAAAATGATGGAAGAAGAAAGTCAAGGTATTACAGAGAAGAAGTAAGGAAGATGTGCATCCCAATTAGTAGATAGCAGAGCTAATTGCATGCACATAGAAGAAACTTAATAGATTTGAACACACAGAATTATAAAGCAAAGGCAGTTCTAGATCCAGATCTAAAATAACACAAAGTTTACTTTAAAGATCTAATATTTAAAAGCAAGAAACACAGTACGCCGTGACACAAAGTTCTCCGAAAAACCGCTTCTTTGTATTCCTCTGCAACAAGTGGCTCTCAGGGGTTCAACGACAAAGTCTAGAACACAAGATTGCTTCTTACAAATTCTGATCGATGATTAACTCGTAGGTTCTTCTCCTACTTATAGAATGTGGGAGGGAAAGTACAAATAGAAGACTCAAACTGAACTAAAGTATGAACAACAAGTAAAGATGACATTTGGCAATCATCCTCAACTAACTTCTTCTTAAGTGACACATGTATCACTTAACTAATAGAAAGGTTCCACATGACTTCAAGTAATGGTTGCAAAACCAATAACTTAGAAGTTTATAATTTCATCCGGGAACATAGAAAGTAAAAGAAGAAAGAAATAGAAGAAGTCATGCCAGCTGTAACATCTACATCTTCTTCTTGTTCTGATATCTGATATACTTGTCGAACATATAATTCAGCATCTTTCCATCTGTTTTAGCTACTGCTTCCTTTTCTGTCCTGAATTGCAGCAATCCTTCATTCAACACTTTGCTGCATGCTTCCACTTCTTCCAAACTTGGCCCAAATCTCGCAATGTCTGCCTGCAGTGTCACCAGCCTACTGATAGAGTTCATCGTGAAAGGCTTGGTAGCTTTATCAATTCTCTTTTGTACCATCAGAAGAGAACTTTCCAGGGAATCATGCACCTCGTTAGAAACAATCCGCACGTATGAAGTAACACCTCCATCCACTCTTTCCTCAGTGAAAGAAATGATACTGTCCGACAAATCTGATGTTCTACTCTCAAGCGCCTGCATCCTTTTCAGCAAAACTCTGCAGATCTCCAAACGGAAAGATACTGCAAACTCTAGCTGCTTCCCCTTCTCGACTGATCCATCCGGCACAATTTGTTCTGCAACCAATACATCTCCCGGCAGCTTGTTGATCTCGGCCAAAATACTCAGGTTACTCTCTGCAACTGTATTCATTCCTTCTATGCTTTCTATCAGTTGCTTTAGTTGATTTGTTGCATCGTTCATAACCTTTAGACGGGCTGGCACTTCCCCAAGTTGCACATAAGCTTGACGAATAATTAGATCCTTCCATTCGTCAATAGCCTTTACTTGATTGCTTACATCTTCCATTTCCTGCATAAGATGATCACTCACCTGCGCTGAAATGGGCTAAACGGAAGGTTTAGCAACCTTGGCTATGATCTCACATAATTGAGATATTTGCTTCTGCAGCTCTTCTTTCTCCGCCTTTTCACTGTCAAGCCTAAGGAACAAAGCATTCAGCAACGTCTGCGTGTCCTGCTTCAATCCTTCAGTGGTAGCTTGACCGAGTGGTATTTTGGTCACCGTCACATCTTCTGCCGTGAGCTCCTCTTCTACCTTTCCTTCCGCCGGAATTGATATCTCAGCAAACTTCTCTCCCGAATCCTTGATGATCAACCTAGAAGTTGCTTTAGCAACTTTAGGCCTTCTGTCTCTTCTGCTCAGATCCTGAAGTAGCTGCAAGTCATGTTCCTCTAAGTTTATCTCTACTCTAAGTTCATCTCTACTCTTGCTTCCGGAACCAACTGCAAAGCTAACCATTCCGAGAAATTACTTCTCGGAGAGTGAGAAGTCGCTGAGTGCACTACCATCTCCCGCTCTGCATCCTCTCCATCAGAAAGTGCCACAGTATCATGGCTGCCATCTTCTGAAACATCCAAGGACAAAGCTCTTTCGAACTCCGTCATCTGCAGCTTCAACATCTCCTCTGGAACGGGTGCTGAACGAAGTGGCTGCGGAGAGAAGATGAACGTCGCTGGTTTTAATGAAGGCATGGAAACATCCTGCTGCTGTGGTGCAATAGTTGGTGATCCTCTGGGTACTGGAGAAGTCGGAGTCAAAGCTATGGTCGTAGAAGTGGTCTTCTCTTTCTCTTGAGATCTTCTGTGTACTTTCAACTTCTCGGACCTTCTGCTGCTTTCTCCTTCATGCTTTCGCTTGGGAATCTCTGTGCCGAAGTTGCACGTGATTTGATTCATCAATACTTCATCAAGGCGTATCCCTTCATTAGCAACCAGCTCGAAGTACTCACCAACACGCCTCCGATCTTTCTTCTATTGTCTTTGCGGCCATCATTGCTATCTGCAAAGTATAGCTTTATCTCCTCCCATTTGATGGTAAGTGTCAAGTACCACGTTCCCATCATCTTTAAGATCCGCAGGTATCCGCGCTAGTCCAAAGTCAAATACTTGCTTTGCCGATAGCTTGCTGAAATCTTTCTTTCTGACCTCGTACTCACTTCTGCACTTCATCCATAAATCTTCTAACGAAGGCACATGTGCGTACTCCTGGGAGATTGTCTTCCTGGCTATTCCAAATGGATCGAAATTAAGCCGCGCAGGGAAGAACTCTTGCTCATACTCGGACAACATTTGTGCTTCCATCCCTCGAGCTCTGTGAATGCTGATGCAACTGTAATATCCCACAGTGAGTGGGAAGAAGCCCGTAGACTTGTGCCGCTTCGACTGAAGGTCGTGTAACTCCACAAGTTGCTGCTTTCACTTCATGGCGATCAATCATCACTCAGTACCTTGGCATCTTTATTGGTTCACCTGAAAAGCTCGTAACCCCGAGGTATGTGAAATCTCAAACTGGATGAATACACTGCCAATCTTGGACACTGCTTCCCATGCCTCCTTGCTTACCCCGTGAGTCTTCAAGTCTTTGTCTAACTGCGCAGATGAAATCGTAGAAGAAGCCATCGTTGATCACTTTAAAATCCTTCTCGCACGCAGTACAGCAGAAGTCGTGGGTAGCACTCGAAAATGGGATCCTCGGAAAGAATACCACATCTATCCACTTGGAAAAGACACCTTGTGAAGTCGCAAAGATACACCAAGTATGAAGTCATCTTGAAGGCGAAGGTACGCTTCACGTTCGCATTTCAGCGATTCTTGCTGCTAATAATTTCGACCAATTGATTATAGAATCAACCTTGTTGATTTCAATGGTCCTAATGAAAGCATACATCCATGTCCTAGGAAAGTGTAGGCATTCGCTTCACCATTCAACCCGCATAGCAATTTGACGATATCATCCGCCTCCCGCACCAAATTGGATCGTGGAAGACTTCTCGGGAACTTGGAAGGGGATTTAGGCTTCTTCATGAACCGGCTATTCATGATGCTCACACAGTCGACTATGCTTTTCCCACCTCTCGTCAAGATCCCGAATGCTAATAGAAGTCACCACCTTTCGCAGACTGGAATCTTGAGACAATAATTGAAGAATTTTGCATCCAAACGAATTATTTTCTTTCCCAACATCTCGCATCGATCTGGATGAAGGATGATAAGATCTAGCACACTCCATCACAAATTCTCGCAATTGGGCCGTACACATTTGCGGAAAAAGGCTGCAGCTCGAATAATTCCACTACTTTTGACCGCACGCATGAGTGAAGTCTTTCCAGGCTCTGGATCTATCAATCAAATCGAAAAGAGGTTTTGGGCCTAGATCCGTGTCTCCTATGTCTCGAAAGTTTAGAGCAATGCATGAATCCATCGTGCTCTCTTTTTTCATCTCCTTTCGCCATGGCTTTATCAATCTTTGTCTCAATAATTCTTTTTCTTCTAACTTGGCGGATTTCTTCAATCTTTTGACCGTGCGGATCTGACAATTCTTGATTCGGAGGATATTTGCAATGTATTGGACATTGATAAAAACTCATTTTCTTTTATAAAGCACCTGTAATGAGTTCCTGCAATTTATTCAGACAAAAATGGCCACCGGAGCATGAATAGTGAATTTAAATTATAAAAATCTGCACTTTTCAAGCCTCTTTTGCCCCAAAAATTGGTGTTTAATTTGCACATAAAGAGAGCATGAATCCTTTCAATCAACACCTGAGCTCCTGTAACACCTGTGAAAACAACTATGCAGACGAAGATCAACCTTCTCCAAAGCATGCGCCAAATCTGGAAGCTTTTAGCCTTTGTTAGCACTTTGTCTGAGCAAAATCCTTCCTCTAATGGGGGCGCACTTTTCCTCCTTGCTGCAATTCTTAACCTGTGAATTAAATAATTCATCCATATGGCTGCCCATGCTTATATAACCTTCACAATTCTATAATTAATAATTGCCCTAACAATTAAAGGCAATTAATTAATTAAAAATCATGCTTTTCTCTTTTAAAAATAGCATGTTTAAGGACAGCCATCCAATAAATTAAATTAATCCAATTTAATCCTTCACACAGCACTTCACTCAAGCCCCACAGTGTGCTTTGACCATAGCCACTGAAAATAGAAATTAATTTAATGTTTTAATGCTTCAAAAATCATTAAATAATGCCCAAATGGGGCGCACTTTTTGAGAGAAGGGGGCAGCCACTAAATAAATTAAATTTAATTAATTTAATTCATTTCTTTTATTCCTCCTTTGACTTTTTTGACCTCCTCAAGCTTGGGCGCACTTTTTTAAGAAGAAAGATTATTAAAAATAATCAATTTAATCTTTTAATCCATCACCAAAGGGGGCGCACTTTTTTGCACATGTAATTCTATTTTTAAGAATTTTTCCATAATGGGATTCTTTACCCTGCCAGGCAGGCACCAAAATCCCATGATCCACTTAAGTGATTTGACTTTGACAATGGGATTCTTTACCCTGCAAGGCAGGCACTAAAATCCCATGATTTCACTTAAGTCACTTTCCTTTTATTATATCATGGGAATTTTCACCCTACAAGGCGGGTGAATAAATTCCCACCTGCCTGCAGCCTCTATTTTTCCCACTGCAGCTTAAGTGACTTTTATAACACGGGAAAAAGTACCCTGCCAGGCAGGTATACAATTCCCACCCTGCCTGCGGCTTATATTTTTCCCATCGCAGCTTAAATCCTTTGTTTTCCAAAAATGCGCCATCTCGCAGAGGCTTTTCTTTGCACGCACGACTTCGCTTTTTCCCAGTGATCCAGACCTCCGATGATGACTTCCTCCGGGCAAAATGTGCGTGTATGTTTTCCAGCTGCTCTAGGCCAAAAATCGGGCTTACCCGGTGAAGGAGTTGTTCGGAGAAATTTTATAGAAAACAGAGCAACTGACACCATAAAAACACAAAAATTGCCAAAAGTTACAAATAAAGCCCAAAACTTAAAATAAGTTAAAATCCTTCTGGTATATAGGAATAATAACATATTCGCTTATAACGAGTTAAAACGGAGCGCAAATAGCCTCATACGGGGCTTAAAATAATTAAATACAAATTTCCCGCAGACAAATCCCGACGACAGAATAAAACAATTTTGGGCATCTGGGTATTTGGCGAAAAGGGCTAATATGGCTCTTTGGGATTATCTTGACGCAATACAAGAACTTTCAGGCAATAAAAACAACAAATGACCCATTATTTTAAAAGTACGATTTTTTTTTCGAATGGGTTGTCACATTTCGGTGAAATCGAGTGACACCATGTCGTTAATCGATATTTAATCATGCTTGAATTTTAACTTAACTAATTAAATAGGAATATAAATTAGAATTCAAATGTAGATGTACCGGATAAAAAAATGACACCAAAATTGTTAATAGAGTTTGGCATGCAAGCCTACGTCTCCGGGTTCATACGAACCGATATATTAAAAAATTGCTCAAATTATAAGTACAATAACCCTTACAATCAACAAAATATATCACAACCTATAATAATGTACTTTCATTACCTTCAAAGAACCTAACATAACTTTGTAAAATGTCTTTCACCTTCATGAAGTACTTGCGAGGTTATTCCCTTAGGAATTTTAGAAATAGTGACTTTCATAGCATAAAACATCGTCACACAAACTACAAAACGGGAATGTAATTATACCATCGAGTGTATCCGAATTTTGAACAAATCACTATTTCACCACGAAGTCTGGTTTTGTCTATAAGTGCTCTAAAATCGGGATTATTGTAAATTGGTCAAAACTTCCCTTATCACAAACTCCGCACCAACATTGCCTTAAATAATCTGCGAGCTCATATCTTAACTCTCCGATCTCGCGTAGTGTAATGGCCATGAGTTGTTTTATCAATTAGCGAGTCAAGGGTTCGACCCCCTTGATCACCGCCCATTTCTTTTCAGACTTTGTCTATTCGTGGTTAAAATCCCACATTTAAGGTGTGGCGAGGGTTAAAATGTTTAAATGAATGTTCACCGCCCTACTTTATCAGTGCATGCGTCCACACATATCATCATTTTTTTCCACATTGGGTGGTGGCGAGTTAATTTGGGAGCCCACATAGATGGACCGATCATTAAAATGCCACATTGGTGGTGGTCAAGTATTGGATCGCCGAGTAATGTAAAACACCTGAGCTAGATGGTGTGCCACGTTGACAAGGTGACAATCAAGCTTTGCTTCACTGTATAGGATATACACCAAACCATGTAGGGAGTTAAGTGACCATCTCTCCCTATAATGTGGATAGTGAGCTCATCGAACTGTTAAGGGGGAACTGAGCTCGATAATAGCTCATCCTCGCAATATCCCACATTCATCATCCAAATGCACTAAGAGGCATATATATAAAAATTTGTAGCAATGCCATAGTGAATAAATGGCGGTAAAGAAACCCATCTCACAAAAGAGTGTGTCGACCCTAGTTGAGGGCCCCCAACCAACAAATAACACGACCCACCTATTCTATCATGAGTGTCGAAGGCCAATGTCTTAAAACCAAATTTTTACCATTTGCATGAACTCCACTTTTGCCACGTTTCACCGCCATATTGACTAGTTGACCTGTCGAGTCTAAAATTTGACTCAAATTTGACAAGCGATGACTTGACATATAAACTCTGTTTCCGGCATTCTTGATACCGCTGGAAAGGTCCTGAATGCTCTACCATATTGGTATGGTTTAGGAGATTTAGGAAAATCCAATGTACCAAATTGTCCTCCGTATCATATCATGTCACAAAATTTTGTGATGTACAGAAAAAACATGGAGCTATGATAAGATAGGTAAGATCTTGGTAGAAAAAATGGTCGTGGTACGAGGGTCATCGAAAGGGTCATGTCCTATGTCAAGGGTGATGAGATGGAAGTAGTAATAGGTTCAAAGCGTGGTATAGAGGAATGTATGAGAGGTATATTGTAACAAGTGAGTATCCCTAGTGGGTATAGATGTGTCATGGAGGAACTATATAAGGCCCAAAGTTTGAAAAACATCAAAGTGACCTTGTTGTAGTTGGAAGATACAATTATGTAAATATGTAATAAGGGTTTCATATGTGTATAGGTTAGTGGACGTGGATGTTACCATAAGAATAGGGTATAGGAATGAATAAAGTGTCACTATATCTATAGTAGGAGCCATAAAAATATGTGTAATTATAGGATGTCGAATGACACAATGGGATATGGGGGTTGGGTATCAAGTGTGTTGGAAAAATGCATATGATCATTTGATGTCTATCGAGCATTATTATAAGTAGCTAAATAAAAGGCCATAGCCATCATGACATTTTGAAGTGGGAGATGAGATGCCCCCAACATCATTGGTAGAACACATGTAGTTATGGGTGACATAGTGATTGACTAAAAATTGAGCTAAACTAAGTAGTATATATATAGTTAGTCTAAGCTATGAACATCTGTAATAAAATAGATAAATGCAGAAATAAGTATGAAAGTAAGTTAAATAACTATGCAAAAGGAAATTCTAACCCTAACATTAAAAATAGAGTGAGGAAAGAACTCAGCTGATAACAAATGCCTATCGGAGAGTGTCGTAGAGGTGCCTAGAAAAATCAGGAGCATGAATGACTATGCAAAAGTCTCGAAAAGTATGGATCTGGGGGTATAGGCTGACCGGAGTGCTTGGAGGAGGACTGAGGTGCCTATGGGCGCTCTATTATGCAATCTAGGTGCCCCGACTGCAAAAGCTCAAACTTGTTTTTACAAGATTGGAAGGTGGTCCGAAACCCTCGTTGTGTGTCACATCAACTTCGTTGTCCTACGTTGAATGTCGCCAATAGTCCAAGATGAATAAAACACATGTAATACCCCAAAACAAGCATCAAACCCTAAAAAAGAATTATGCATATGAAGGGGTCAAACTGTCCTTAAGACCACAATGGTGGACTTACTAACTGAGTGGTATACTACGTCTTAGACCCGATGTAGTTCTATGTGCAAGTTTGTGAACATGCCCTAGGTTGTTTTTATGTTAGTCACACTTTGTTAAGTAGTGAGAAATAACTATGTGTAGAAAATGTAATAGAATGTGTACATGGAATAAAATAAAATCCCTCCCCCTACGAAGTGTGATGTAGATGTCCTAGCCTTGATGATGAAGCTATGTGGATGCAAGTGATCTACAATAGAATAGATGGATGCAAATCTAGATGGAGTTATAGTAATAAGTGATGTTAGATCCTTCATTATGGTCTCATAACTTTATATTTATAGGGTTCTCTTGATCTAATTTCGTAATTAACCCTAAAAAGGCTAACCACAAGAAAATAAAGATGCCAAAACGGCTAGAAAGAGCCCAAAAAGTGGCAGGAAAGTGTGAAAAGGACCGGGCGCCCCTGTAGGGACCGAGGTGCCCACGGTGCCCCAAGATCTTGGCGCAGCGCCCGATCGAGGCTAAAATGATGGTAAATGACCGAAATAGACTGGGCATGTGGATGAAAGGGGCGGTAATGGTGAAATAAAATAAAATAAGATGGCTAAAAGACGGGGGTTAATTAGTACTTTCTTCACTCAAGAACCTTATAAATAATAGTATGAAACCGGGATAAATAAACATCTAAAGTGCATGATTTTGTAACTACGCATAGTATGAGGAATCATTGGAGGGGCTAGAGGAAGCGGGTGATCTACATGACTGTCTATAGTCAATGACACAATAGAAGTGGGGTAAGTATCCTAGTGGAGAGTATGTGATTCTATGAGATCTTGGATAGTGTGATGAAGCTTGATACACCTATACGTGAGGTGATTGGTACATCAATGATATTTACAGAAAGCATTATCATATAAATTATTACTTCAAGGCTTACTTGTATCAACCTCAAATGGTGGAGGGAAAGACACAAGACTATAATCAAACAATTATTACAATACAATGTGTGGGGCACAAGGCAAGTGGGTAAAGTATTTTCGGGGTTGTGTAATAGGGGTATGATTATGAATGGATGCCTGTCATCGAGGATCATAATATTTGAAAGGTGAAGGGTACCATTTGTAAAAATAAGTAAATCCTTAATAAGAAAATGTAAGGCCATCGATGCTATAGTTAGGTTGGAAGTATGTAACAAAAGGTTTCCAATGAGGATATTATAGGTAGAATCATTAGGGATAGCATACCGTATTGTGTCAAATGTTTTGGGGACCATAATAATTGGAATAATGATAGAACAAAATACTTGACAAGGAATTTTGGGACAACTACAAATATTAAAGGAATAAGGGAAAGGTCTTGAGTATAAAAACCTAAAACATGGACCAAGGAGATGCCACACACATTGATGTTTGATGATAATTCAAGATGAACATGCTTGACCAATGTATTGCACACAAAAACTCGAACATAAGTTGGAGGGTGGGTGGCAACCAATGGTGGAGAAGGGGTAGTAATATGATTAATATTATTAGGGAAGGAAAGGGCCTTTTGGATAATACTTTGAACATGCTCAATGGGTGTGTTAGGAAGAAGTTGGGAATTGAAAAAGACTTGAAGAAACATCTACTTACAAAGGGGGTTATATTTGATATATTCAAGGAATGATATGATATGATACGGTGGGGAATCCATTGTGGCAATTATAATTTTTTTTATTAAACCAACAATAAGAAGCATACAATATAATAAAACAAATGATCCCTAAGGGTATTAGGGTATATGGCTAAGATCCACTCATGAGTCGGGTTCACCAAAATGTTTACACCCTAATTAGATTTAATGTGAAACCTAATTGATTTTTGTGAATTAAGTACACTAAAGGATGTAAGGGTTAACAATAAGTGGATATTATGATTAATTAACTTCCAACATTAATTATCACAATCAAAATAACACTTTTATACTTGTAATTAATATGCTAAATAAGATACAAACTTGAAAATACAAAGGAATGAGTACACTTAGTTGATTACTAATGCAGGGAGCATCACTCCGTACATATAAATAAACCATAAAGACATTAATTTTGGTTTGTTAGGTGTGTTTATGAGTCCTAGGAGTCATTAGGAGTCGAGTGTATGTAGTAGTTTTGTTTTGGGCCTTTCAAGTTCAAATGAATCATTTTCCCTCAAATGTTAATTCAAATTGTAAGGTCAATTTGGGTTTGGTTTGAGAGTTTTTATGTATTCTTGGAGCTCATAAGTTTTGTAATGGGTGAAATGAGGCAAAATAGGGGTGTTTAGGGACACAACTAGTGTTATTTAATGATATACTTCAAACATATTGTTTAAAAGACCTCCAAATGGTAAACTCATAATTGTAACCAATGGTTGAATCGACCCTAGGATCAAATCATGATTGAAAGGAGGTAGGTAGATATATAAATCCTATTGTAACTAATTTCAATTCATTCCATTCGAATGAGAATCGAAAAGGATAACTCTAAGAAGTTGTTTGAGAGTAATTGTGTGCTATAGTAGATTAAAATCTTTCAATGTGGTGTATGATAGAAGTAACCTAGATGCATGTTAGATTCCAAAATTAAATATCAAAGTGAAAATATTCATATGAGAGTGGTAAGATGTTTTTCTTCTGGTTTTAGAGCACCAAAATGTTATATTGTGACTAAATTTGTTTGATCTCCTTGGTAAAACAAATTAGAGAATGACTGTGACTAAAATTTCTAATGATAAGTGCAAGGTGGTGGCTTACATGAGAGTCTTAATGAACTAATATTCCTTGTTTTCTTGCTAAGAAATTGGTTCTTGAAGTAATGATCATGGTTATACCTTATAATAAGTCATTTTGATATCATTCCATTGGATCAATAGTTGTAGGGTTTTAGTGACCTTTTGATGACATAAATGAATGCATAACAACTTGTAGCGTGAGTTTATCTCAAAGGGATAGGTGGGTTTTTGCATCAAGAAGTCATATTTTGTTTTCTTCGGTTTGAATATCTATCCACAACCATTTTTAACTGAATGTAGGCCTAGGGGTAGCTAATAGTGTGCCTCATGGAGTAAGAACAATACATACAAAGAGATTGGAATGAGTTGGACAAGACATGAAGTATTGTGAAAGGGAGAGGCTTGATGACATGTTTAGGGTTTAAAAGAATCAACAATGAAAAGGGAAAATACAAATAGTTGGTGGAGGATCTTTGAAGGTGTGTACCCCACCTCCGAGTTTTCATCTATGACAAACAGTAACCTTAAATGAGATTAAATTGATAGAAAAATGATAGTTTAAGAGTCATTATGCATTTGGAAAGATGCTAAAGAATGTTACGGTCCTCTTGAATCCTGCAGAAGAGTTGGAGGTGGTAGTATCATGAAGAACCATTAAAATTTTCCCTCTCGGGATGTCTCGGTAGTCCAAAACCCTCGGTCTAGGGTTTACGTGGTAGAAAACCAAATTACTTGCTATGTAACCGATGAAATTGCCTGCAAATTTGTAGTAAGGTTTGTCTTGTTGCCATCTAAGTAATTTTTATGTTTTGGAGTGAATGGGATGTCTTCGAGAGATATTATTGATAGTGGTTTCCTAGAACATTGACAAGATACCAAGAGCATAATAGGAGATGAAAAAGCACTATAATGTTTACATCTTGTCAAAATAATTGCTTGAGGAAATGTAATTAGATAAATGACTCCCTTAATAAATTGTATTTTCCATGGTTACCTACATTGTATTAGGAGATACCTTATTTGAAGTGCTTTAGGCCTAATTATACCTTGAGATCGGTGGATTTGAGGCGCTTTGTGAGAAAGGACAATTTTTGCAAAGGAAAGGTGAAGTTATATTTTCGATTGAATTTAATCAACATGATGGTTGAAATAGTTTAATGGAAACACTAAGGATAAGAGGGAATGGTTGCATGAGTTCATTGAGATCATGACTCAAAGTTACTACTAGGTTTGAAGAACCTTCCTTTTAGAAGAAAAGAGCTAATATAAGCCATTTAGAGAAATTATGGCAAAATAGAGTTGATAAGATGTTTGACATGATTAAATGAGCACTAGATAATTAGATATGATTATGAGGAATAATACTTTGCAGGATAGGAAAATAATTATGGAAGGTTAGTCTTGAGAAGAGTCAATTGTGGCACATTAAAGCCTAGTTACACAAGAGCTAATTCAGGGGTAGTTTCAAGTAAGGTAAGAATAGTTGCACTTTCTATGTTTGATGATCACTTTAATGGATTTATTAGCATAACTTAAGATATCTAAAAATATTTAATTGACTACAAGATGGAATGCAAGGTGAAAGACCAAATACTTGAATGTCAAGTTTGAGAAATGACATGATTAAGGTGCTCTAAAGGCAAAATTGAACTTGTTTGAAGTTAAGAATTGTCTTGAATGAGTGGAAAAGAATATTTCTATGCATCATTTGGTATCAGAGCATGGAAGATGGAAAAAATATATAATTTGATGAAGAATATGAGAGAGGAAAAAGAAAGAAAGAGAAAAGAAGAAAATAAGAGAGAGATGGCAAGAAAACAAGAGTTGTGGGTTGAACAAGAACTCAAGGAGCTCAAGAGAGATGTGGAGAAGTTAGGGGAGTTGATAGAAGCTACAAACATGGAGAAAGAAATTAGTATACTTGTCTTTGAGATGAAGAGAGGTGTAAAGTGGCCTATAAAGTTACTTATAGAAAAGAGACAAAAGGTGAAGATGAGAAAGATGATAAAAAGGGAAGAGAAAGAGATGAAGAAAATAAAGAGAAGGATGAGAAAACAAGAGCAAGAAGTGGTAAATCAAGTTGCACATGAAGAAACTCAGAATTTGGATGAAGAAGAGGTGATTGCAAGCTTCTTAGCTTGTCTTGAAGAAGAACAAGAAAGTGAAAGAGAGGAACAACAAAGTGTGATGAAGGCAAAGAGCTCATTAATGGAGCTTCTCAAGAGGCTCAAAGGCTTCAAGTTTTAAATATTATTATGTCTTTGAATGTGTGAATGCAGGTATACAAAGAGAAGAAGAAAAGGTAAGAAATTATGCCTTGAATGAAGAGATAGAGAACAAAAGTGAAGGAAAGCAAAAAGAGGAAGTTTATGAGAAAGTGCAAGCTCACTATGGATCAATCAAGAGTGAAAGTGTAGCAGTTAGTGTAATGAAAGGATCATGGAGAGCTCTCACAAGCATGTGGATCTATATTAGTGGTGAAGATGAGGTGAACACCAAGGAAAATACTAGAGAAATCTTGGCAAGTGAAAAAACAATTAAGATGAAGGTGAGATGAAGATTCAAGGTGAAGAAAACAAGAAAGAACATGATGAGTTGCAACAAGATATAGTTATCTTAGCAGAGGAAGAGAAAAAATGAATGAAGAAAAGTTGGTGAAGAGAGAAGACAAGGAAAGTACTATTTGTCCATTATTTTTGCATTCTAAAGTGGCTTTTAGCTTTGTTTTTGTAGGTATAGACCAAGATATAAAGGTGAAAGATCAAGAGAAGCATGAAATTGAAGAATAAAAACAAGTGAATGATGATGAAGAAGAAGACAAAGATGAAGAAAGATAAAGAAATGAGAAAGAATATTCCAAGGCAAGAAAGAAAGGAACCAAGCAAGCAAGGAAAATATAAAATAAATCTAAAGAACATAAGGATGAGCTCAAGAGCAAAGTGAGAAGAGTAATGAATTCAAAGAAGAAAAGAAATTGGAGGAAAAAGAAGAAAATTAGAGCTATGTGGTTTAATCTTTTCCTAGCCTTGGAGTATGATGTAGGAGCATCACTACATACATATAAATAAACCATGAAGACATTAATTTTGGTTTGTTAGGTGTGTTCACAAGTCCTAAGAGTCATTAGGAGTCGATCCATGTAGTAGTTTTGTTTTGGGAATTTCAAGTTCAAATGAAGAATTTTCCCTCCAAAATGTTAATTCAAATTATAAGGTCAATTTGGGTCCTGGTTTGAGAGTTTTCTAAAAGGAACGATAACCAGATCGTACCAAGCCAAGAACACAAATGCTAATCAAACACCATGATTAATAAGATGAAAGCAATTCACCAGAATAACTTTACATAAAACCTTTGCAAACAAATAAGAAACAATATCATATATTATTATGGAACTCAATGCAATACATTGAGAATGGGTCTTGCTGAAATAAGGAAGGAATAACAATCTAAGAACCAGTCAAGGTCGTAGATCAAGCCATAAAACAAGGAAATAACTAGTCATCAAAGAACTAGTCAAGACCATAGATTTAGGAGAGAACTATAAATCAAGGATCCGGTCAATACCATAGATCAAGGAAAGAACTATACCTAACAACTAGATAATATCTCTTAATATCTAAATAAGATAAAAGAAATATCCACACACATAAGTGGGTGAGGATAAATACAATAAAGGTAAATAAAGTACATAGGTGAACATGAGTTACGGTAAATACCTACTCTAACATTTTCGATGTATTCTTGAAGCTCATAAGCTTTGTAATGGGTGAAATGAGGCATATTAGGGGTGTCTAGGGACATGAATAGTGTTATTTAATGTTATACTTCAAACATATTGTGTAAAAGACCTCAAAATGGTAAACTCATGCTTGTAAACTATGGTTGAATCGACCCAAGGATCAAATCATGATTGAAAGGAGGCACGTGGATATATAAATCCTATTGTAACTAATTTCAATTCATTCCATTCAAATGAGAATCACAAAGGAGAACTCCAAGAATTTATTTGAGAGTAATTGTGTGCAATAGTATATTGGAAGCTTTCAATGTGGTGTGTTATAGAAATAACCCGGATGCATGTTATATTCTATCCTTAAATATCAAGAAGAGATTCATATGAGAGTGGAAATATATTTTTCTTCTGGTTTCGAGCACCAACATGGTATATCAGTGACTATATTTGTTTGTTCTACTTGGTAAAACATATTAAGGGATGACACAACTAAAAACTCTAATGATAAGTGCAGGGTGGTGGCTTGCATGAGAGTCTTAATGAACTAATATTCCTTATTTTATTACTAAGAAAGTGGTTCTTGAGGCAATGATAATGGTTATACCTTGTAAAAGTCATTTTGATGTCATTCATTTAGAGCAATAGTAGTGCGGTGTTTTAGTGATCTTTTGATGACATAAATGAATGCATAACAACTTGTAGATTGAAGTTATCTCGAAGGGATAGGTGGGGTTTTTCACAAAGAATTCATATTTTGTTTTCTTTGGTTTTAATATTTGTCCACAACCCTAGGGGTAGCTAACAATGTACCTTCCGGAGTAAGAACAGTGTATGCAAAGAGATTAGAATGAGTTGGACAAGACATGAAGTATTCTAAAAGGGAGAGGCTTGATGGCACGTTTATGGTTTAAAAGAATTAACACTGAAAAGGGAAAATAAAAATACTTTGTGGAGGATCTTTGAAGGTGTGTACCCTGTCATTGAGCTTTCATCCGAGACAGTGTAACTTGAAATGAGATTACAATGATAGGAAAATGATAGTTCAAGAGTCATTATGCATTTTTTAAAGATGGTAAAGAATGTTACAATCCTTTCAAAGCCCAAAAATATTTGGGGTGGTAATATCATGAAGAACCATTAAATTTTTCCCTCTTGGGATGCCTCGATAGTCTAAAACCCTAAGTCTAGGTTTTATGTGGTAGAAAACCAAATTACTTGTTATGTAACTGATGAAATTGCCTGCAAATTTGTAGTAGGGTTTGTATTGTTACACTTTAAGTAATTTTTGAGTTTTAGGAGTGAATAAGATGTCTTCGAGAGAGATATTATTGACAATGGTTTCCTAGAACATTGACAATCTACCAAGAACAAAACATGAGATGAAAAAGCACTATAATGTCTACATCTTGTCAAAATAATTGCTTGAGGAAATTTAATTAGATAAATCAATCCTCGAATAAACTTTATTTTCCATGATTAGCTACGTTATACTAGGAGCTACTTTATTTGAAGGTATTTAGGCCTAAGTATACCCTGAGATCAGTGGATTTGAGGTAGTTTTGTGAGAAAGGGCAATTTTTGTGAAGGAAAGGTGAAGTTAGATTTTGATTGACTTCACCAACATGATGGTTGAAATAGTTTGATGGAAATGCTTAGGATAAGAGGGAATGGTTGTATGAGTTCATTGAGATCGTGACTCAAAGTAACTACTAGCTTTGAAGAACCTTCCTTTGAGAAGAAAAGAGCTAATATAAACCATTTAGAGCAGTTAAGGAAAAGTGGAGTTGATAATATGTTTGACATGATTGAAGGAGCAATAGATAGGTGGATATGATTATGGAGAAAATACTTTGCAGGATAGGAAAATGGTGATGGAAGGTTAGTGTTGAGAAGAGTCAATTGTGGCACATTAAGGCCTAGTTACGCAAGAGATAACTCAAGGCATTTTCGCTAAGGTAAGAATACTTGTACTTTCTATGTTTGATGATCACTTTAATGGATGTCCTAGCATAACTTAAGATAGATAAACAATATTTAATTGACTCGCATGATGGAATGTAAGGTGAAAGACCAAATATTGAATGTCAAGTTTGAGAAATGACATTATTAAGGTGCTCTAAAGGAAAAATTGAACTTGTTTGAAGTTAAGGAGCGTCTTTCAATGAGTGGAAAAGCATATTGTTATGCATTAATTATAAATGATTACGGAAAGTTTTGGGAAGATGCATTGTATGAACATGGATATTTGGACTTGATCAAGCTTTGTTCGGATATTGTGGTTGGAAATCATCCGAGGGCAGGATCGCACAACTCTCCTAGGCCATACTATATGGTTTTGACCCTTTTGTATGATCTTGGACTTGCTTGATTTTGGGTTCTATAAATTTATAACACTAGTGGTTTTTTGAAACTCTATGTCATTATCAAAACCTAATTTTGATCATGATGTGAAGCTCTCATAATACTTTGATTATCGTCTCAAACCATAACTATGGATGATCATTTCGTTAAAACAAACATTATTTGGGTTGTGGGAACCACTCAAAATCACCAATGTTGACACTACACTTGAAGAGGCCTCATACCATATGAAATTCTCCACCTAGCATGTGATATCTCAATGAATGAAAATATATTTCATAACCACCTTTGAAAATTCTTGAGTTGAGTTCTCTCTTGCTAAAATACTTAGGAAAGGGGTGTTTGAGTGCTCTTAAAAGAGAGATATTGATGTCTTGACTTAGTAATGAGCTTTAGAATTGTAGATATTTCTGCCTTAATGACTCTAGATATGCTATTACACGATTTAGGGAGTCTTGGGTCCCTTTTACAAGTGTTGGAGGTGAGTGTATCAATGTAGTGTTATAGGATTTCTAGGTTAGCAAATGAGGTAGCATCTACTTGCTTATATAGGGCTCTGTACATGATTTATCGAAGAAAGGTTGACCCAAAGAGATTATAAAAGCCAATAAAAGATATGAATTTAAAAGTAAAGTTGGAAGATATGTCGGTACAAGACCATACAAGTATGTCGGACCGGATGTACTATCTTGACCAATTTGTACAAACTGTCTAGAGAAGCAAAACATACAAAATGAAGTTTTGAACTTATTGTTTGATTTTTTTCTATAGATTTTATGTATTGTGTTCTTAGAATTTGATTACATGTTAGTGTTCAAGGATAAATAAGCTAAACAAAAGACTTCGTAATGTGCTAAGTGAGAAAGGGAAGGTTGTACTCATATTGGCAAGAGTGCATTGTCAAAACTAGAAGTGTCAAAGTGTGAATTGCCAATTTTGAGGTATACACTATCCTAATTCTTTTCTTTTAAAAATGGACATTTCTCTACACACAATTGACAAGACCATTAATATTGTAAGGGGATTTGATAATATTACCCACTCTACATTAGGCACTATTACTCTTTACCTTCTCACTTTGGTTTTAAAATGTAGCCCACTATATTCATATCATGGACACATATTTACATTATAATCTCCTTTTGGATCATGATTGTATAAATACTATGTAAGTTATCCCATTTATGATACATCGATGTCTTAAGTTACTACATGAAATATGTGAGTATACTATGATTGTTGATCCAAATCCCTTTAAATATTACACAAACTGACACTTCAACTTCTCAATTCCTCAAGCAACCTATCCCTATGGAAAAATTACCCACATATATCGTGGGTGAATCTAGTCACAAATTTGATACTACAAATTATACACCACAATTTTAGGAACACACTATGGGTTAAAATACTAATGTTTGATATGGTTAGGATGTTCCATCTCCTACTTATAATTTTTTAGCTAATTCTCAGGCAACATGACAATGTTGAAGATTTATTCTCGACAATAATGTTGATACTATCTCACTTATCGATGTCAACTTGGATAAATTTAATTTCAAGCCCATTGATGAAGATGAATCTATGTTCCATTTCCTTTTTTTTCCACTAGCCCCGAAATTATCGGCTTAAATATACTAGACCTCGATACTTATGTCCTGTTGCATTGGATTTTCCTAATACATCTACTCTAGCTAGTTATGATCCTTTATGAAATTTTATGAATACACTAGACCCCATACCCACTATTTGATATCTTACCATTCGACACATCTTGATACCCCATAGGAGTTACTATCTATCTTTTTGGATCTCGAGTTACTTATTTTACCATCTTTGCAACATTGCTCTACTAAAAATCTAGCTCGGTAACTAGATCAACCCTTTTTGATTATCACTATATATTTGGACATGCCATTAATCATCAGTAAGGCCCTCATCGCTACCACTACCATGTTAAAGGTGGATGGTGTTATCGCCATTCTAGAATAACCCTCGTAGTTGACACGTTCATATTCACTTCACATATATGCCTCTAGTAAGTGATCATGTCTTCATATTTCTATTGACATACCTATTTTTGTGGAAAATACTTGACACTTGATCCATCTATTGTAGATACCGACATGAACATCACTCCTCTTGAGGTATTACTCCCTTATATCTCATTGAATTCAACCTCGAGACAAATGATCTTCTTGATGACCATAGAATCTTGTGCTACCCCTTTCTTATATGTTGATATTTTCAAAACAAGTTAAAAATATTCAAATAATCACATAATATAAAAATAAGAAAATATGTGCAAAGATATATAATTAGGACATACTTATGGTTTTCTTGGAAACCATGTTAATTTACATATGTTATTTCTCACGTTGGTATGATATTCATGAGGTATATTGAGCTTGATTCAAGACACACATAGGTTGATACATGATGATTTGAGATGACTTGGTTCCTTAAACTACTCTTCTAGGGGTATCTCACCACTCTTAACATGTGTTTTGTTACATTATATGTTATTTTACACCTTCCTCATCATGTTTGATTCTATACATAATGTTTATTGTTATTATTTAAGTGAATAAGACTAACATGTATCATGTGCAATGCTAAACTATCTTGTTATCTATGTTTTTACTATTACTATTTTCCAAATACCGATTTCATATATTGTTGTCACTACTTGCTTATACATATTACTTCCTTACTTGATTACTGCATGGGTTGACTCAATTATCTTATTTGATTACAATGCTATGATCATTTGTTTTATATAACCTTAGCGCCTTGATTGTCTTGTGACATTATTGGTGTCTCATGTTTGTGGCTTCATTCCTATCACACATGTATATAATTAATTATCTGATTGTGTCACATTATGCCACCTATTTTGATTGTTTTATGACATTGTGGGCGTCCCATGTTTAGAGCTCCATGCCTATGTATAATTACTTGTCTCTACAATGTTGTTTTTATTGTTATACTACCAATTTTATAGCTTATGGCACACTTGATTTATACTATGATGATTGCACTATTATTTTTGCTATGGCTTCTTACATGCTTGTTTTTTCTATGATGTTTTTATGTTCATACTACTCTAGATTATGACATGTTTGTCACTTTTTCGATTGTTTCTATTTCTATACACACGTATTCTTGCTTATTATGTGTTGCATGTTTTTTTCTCTTTGTGACATCGTCTTTACCATGCACAACCCTTTTACAAGTACATGTTCTCAATGATGGTTGTCATTCCAACCTTCTATGTGATCCCACATAGATTATCAAACTTATTACATGTGGGTACACACATATGCTTTTGAGCCACATCCTCAAATGATTTATCAAACATACCTCAAAAGAGGGCACATTCATTAGGATATTTCTACACCTATGGATATATTACAAAATATAGGAATGGGTTTTTATAGGAATTATATCCTTAGAAAAGGTTATAGATACATAAATGTGACATAATTTAAATAAGGTCAAAACCATATCATCAAATACCAAAACCATGGTACGATCATGACCATGATGGACATTCCAAGAAAATGGGTGTATTCTCTATTTTTTTTTCAATTTATTTGAATTCTATAAGCATCCATCCATCTATTCTCTACGTGATATGACTGATGAATGGTTTGGTTGTATCACAAACCAAATAAAGATCATGTCTGGCTGGTTCGGTTGTGTCACGTAGAGAAATGGACAAGGCGAGGAGGGAGGGTAGCTAGGCTATTCTTGGTTTCCTCAAGTTCCACAGATACTATAGAAAGGAAAGGCAATGGGGCTGACAATTATATAGGCCAAGCCGACTATAGCTCTTCAAGTAACAAGGTTTCTTATATATGGTCGAGCAGGGGTTTCCTCTATCTCCATATTAGATTAGAGGATCCTTCTGGAGTCAAACTATCTTATCTACTATTTACAAGTTTTTCATACAATTTTAGATATAGATGACATAGTTAAAAGTAAGATATAAGGGACATGGGTGCTTTATTCCTTCTTTATTATACTATTTAGATTCAATTGCAAGAACATGGTCTTAGTCCATGGGTCTCCTTCTCCCCTATGATTTTTCATAATCCATATGATCAATATTGACAACAATGACACCTTATGGGGGCATGAAAATGTCCATTCCCTTGATGGTTTTATGTTACAAAGCAATTACAACAATACAAATTGGACCTAGATCTGTCTACAATAATGTGGTCCATAGGATTAGTGAAAGGTGTCGAAGTGGTCGAGTTTTTCATGCCTATCTTTTCTCTTCTCTCACTAGATTACCAACAAGGGGAAGGTGTCAAAGTAGCTAAGTTATTCTTAAGATATACATTCCTCTCTACAAATATCCAAAAGGGGGCACATTGGCTCCTCTTCTCACTATCTTTGGTGTTAGGGTGTACCCAAAACTCTAGTCTCTCCTTTGGCACAAATTGGGGACTGATCACCCCTAATCCTCTAGCATTTCCACAAAACATTCCAAGTATCTAAGACATGTAAATAACAAGATATATTTCCCACGTAAAATGAATAAGTGTATTCCTTCCATGTTTTGCTTCTCCTTACTTTTTTAAATATAAAAGTTACAACCACTATCTAAATTTTGAGTTAAAGATCAATTTCTATCATAGACATTAACTACACTTTGTGTTGTAGTTTTCATCATGGAACATACTAACACTAATACATCAAAGAACCATTATCGAGTGTGTACACTTAGTTATGTTTTTCTTTAAGCATATAATTTTTAATTCTACACTTATTGGGGGAGTAAACACTAAACTTTGGTAGCTTTTCCTTTTCTAATTTTCCAAGTTTGACTATATTCCCTTGTTAAGACAAATGATCACATTCAGAATCCAATCGGTTTATCTCTCTCACTCTTATGTGACTTTCTTGTCTTTTCACTCGATTTGTCACCAATTCGGGAATATTATCTAATAAAATTAATAAATAACCTCTACGCTTCATGTCCAAACTTCTTGTTTTATTTTTCTCCTTCTCTATCCAGATCATATAAATGGGTCAAGATGTGGGGTCCGGTTCTGGATGACATATACGGTCCCAACTCTTCACGCCTATTGAATTTATTTTCAATTTAAATATATTATTTTGGTTATTTCATCTTCATATGGTTGTCCTTATCAGAATATTTCACCTACGGAAGGCTATGTAAACAAGTCATTATCACTTTATAACTCACATGGAACTCTTATAAGATCCTATTACAAATATTATTCGAAAAGCACTCAAATGGTACTTAAATCTTCCCAAGTCAACTACACATCAATTAGAGAAGTCCCTAATATAGGTATTATACACTCAACCAAGTCAAAGAGTCTAGATTCCTCCATTTACCGTCGGAGTATTCATCGGATCTCTAGTAGAAAATAAATGCACATGTAGTTGCAAAATCCAAAAGAACTAACAATAAAATGTAAAATTATATTAAAATCACAAGTGCATGAAAGTGATGGAAAAATTAATAAATATGCAACAAAGCCAATATTTCCATGATCCTCCAATACACTACCTGAATAACTCACAAATGAAGATGTACAAATAGGAGAGTGAATGTGTAACACATCCATGAATAGTGGACAAAGACCCCAAAATAGAAATATAACTCCTACACTTGGCATATTCAATCAAAGAGTAAATCCCACTTAACTAATAAAGAAGGCAAAGTGTAACTCCTATGGATAACTCCAAGTATAGCTCTGACGACCAAGTACACCTAAGCAAGCTAACTCCTTAAGTGTAAGAATACTATACAATAAATAAATATGAGAAAAATAATATCCTACACCAACACCCCCCTTAAGTGTAGCTTAGGTGGGTGGAAAGAAAGCGGTATTAGAAACAAGGCCTCGATGAGTTACTTATGTACAATAAAAATCTCACAAAGAGGAGTAAAAGGAAAACCCCTAGTGGGAAAAAAACATCCCCTAAAAGAGAGACATAGTAGAAAAGTGATGACCGAGAAGACCCAATAGTTACTACAACTTCTTGAATCCACCATGTATCCTACAAAATAGGCCCATGTGTGCCTCCAAAAATAAGAGAGAGAAGATAAATGTAAAATGTCGCATGAAAAATGTTGTAGTAGGTCTCTCTGCAACAAATAATGTCTATTCCTTTTGGAAGAAAGAAACCCTGAACAATCAAATCTAAATTTCCACTCAAGTGGAATGCACATAGAATGGATCAAAATGTAGAAGTATATAAACTTCTCAAATATCTCCAAGAGAGTGCTCAAATGTGCTAAATTATTTTCAATAAATCCACACCTAACTATAGAAGATGACAATGCAGAAGCACATAATGAAGGAGAGAGAGGAGGGTTTATAAGTACCATCATTACATCCCAAGAAAAAGGTACAACTCCATAAGAATTTTCAAAGAGAAGACAAATATCCTTAATGGTGTCTTATAGATATGAAATGTGAAACTCTACAAACAAGGAAGCAATTTCCAGTAGAAATGTGTCCTGGTGAGGTGAATCTAGAAGACATATGTGATCCTGTTGTAAAGGATCAAAGGAGGGTCTCAAATGCATAGGAGTAGGTGGAGGTGCCTCATCCATAATCTCCATAAGTGATGGTGGAGGTGCCACATCCTCTAGAATCATGTCCTCTTGATTAATTAAATGAATAAGAGGATGATTTAATTTGATTTGAATTAAATCTGATTTTAGAGTAACTTATTGAAATAAATGATGTAAAAATGCTAAAGTAAAATGATGACACAAGTAATAAGCGAACAAGATGTGAAAACTTAAGAAAGAGACTAAGGTAAGAAGACTTAGCTGATTTTTGAGTGGAAAGGAAGTGATCTAGGCAGGGAAAGTGTTGAAGAGACTGCAAATGATGTTGTCAATAGTCACCGTAAATTCGAGCTGGAGAATGAAGCCGACACACGCGCCCTCTAGTGGTAGAACCGAGTCACACATAGAAAAATTTGTTATTTGATTCAAGAACAAGATACAATTATATAGGAAAGACATTCCTATAATTACAAAGATTATATCTCTTCATATAACAACACCCAAACAATATTCCTAACCGCTTAACTATTTGTGATATATATTTTTATAACAAAATATATATTCGACTTAACCATCTAACAAACAATATTACTAACTTACTTGTATTAATCATATCAGAATTACAAATAATGTAAATAATAATTTACCATACAGTAAATCATAACTAACGTGTGAATAATAGATTCCTAACATTCCCCCCTTAATTTTTACATGGTAGAAAAACATTCACACTTCCTCTGTAGCCTACTCGCTTATGGTCACTCATGATCTTGGCAGACACTCGAAATGAAGGTAGAAGAAGGAACACATCAACTTCTTATCAACCAAGCACTTTGCCAGGAACACATCTGACCAAAGTAGTGTGGGAACACATACATGAACCGTCTTATTATCAACCAATCACTATAGGGACACACATCTGACCTACTTAGTGTGGGAACTCAAATAAGAACAATCTGGACAACCTTTAATGGTTTTACAAAGGTTTGCCACAAACCTAGGTATGAACATGATCACATCAGACTGCTCAACCTCTTCAAGAATCATGATGTTGCATTTCACTGTGCTATTTATTTTTCATTATGTTATTACATCAGGGAATTATGTAAGAATAGCCACATATACCAGTGAACAAGAATGAACATCTTATCTTATTTTGCATACCACATTGAAAATCTAAAAGACTGAAATGAAGCACAATTGAAAAATAAAAACTCACACCACAAAATTTGCCACCATAATTGATATGCAGCATCATCATTGGTGACTGATGAGAGGTTGTTGATTGAGCTACATCCTCCGATACCTCAGTCCTTCAGTGTCATGCTACTAGCTCAATTAGATTTGACTTGGACACTCAATAGTTTCCACATTTGGTTTATTTTGTCTCCCCACAATGTGAAGCACCTTATTTTCTAGATGTCAGGTAACACCGAAAATGCGTTCGTGAGGCAATTTTTTATTTTATTTTTTGGACTTTTACAATGACTCAATTTTTAACTTTTGACAACAAAATTACTGACACAAAATAATGACACTTAAAGACTAAAACAATACTTTCAACGACATTACAAATTTGACTATAACTTAATTATTTGATGACACATGACTAACAAATAATATAGACTTTTATAAACTTTAAAATCCATGTGATAAGACAAAATTGACTTTAGTTTTAAAGACAATGGACATTACTCTTTTAATTAGATTTGTAATGTGGACCAATTAAAGATCTATCTATACCAAACACAAAATAACCTAAAACAAACATAAGACTAGACTAAGTGGTACCAAAGCACTAATGAGAAATGGAACTTTTATTTGATGATACTTATATTTGACGAACCTATAAACAACGAAAGATAAACAACTCTAAACAATTAATACCTATCACTTCAGGTTTTCACTAGGTGCACATTGAGATTAGGATCAAGATCATTGATTTGCACACCATCGGAAGCGATTTGTATCCTCCACTGCATTGTATGAGAGGATTCATCTGAGTTGAGGAGTGTTGTTAAAAACAATGAGGTCGAGTCTTAGATGCACGATAGGGGCAGAGCCCAACTTTCTCAAGTCTTCCGTAAGATTCTTCAGGATCTTGTTTCATGAAGTATTTAATAAACTATTGACAAACCAAAATACCACATGTTTGACTGAAATCTGTGTGGATGGGGAATAATGGCGTGGAAGAAAAATGAACTTACTTCGTGAATCACAATGATGGTGATTGGAGATCAATACATGGTCAAAACTACCATAGAATACAAGTTGTAAGAAGCACAGAATACACAGAGCTACGCTGAAATTGCAGATCACTATTCGTGAAATTGGAAAGCACACAGACCAGGTGTAGATTATAGATCTAACATAGAAGTCTGACTCTTTGTAAGCTCTGATAAAAACTTCTTGTAGGATGGCTCCTTAAAATACACATAAACTCCACTGTAACACGACTTTGTAAGATAGACAACGACTGGAGAGGGATCTCAATCTCCTCACAATTCTCTTCCACGTTGGTCAATACGTCAGAGGGGATCAAAAATGCATCTATCTCCCTCTAGACTTGTTATGGCATTTGAAGAATTTTCCTGGAGAAAATATTTTCTTTTTAGCGGTGCCTGGGTGAAATCTGATCTCAGCTGGTACATTGAATCTAACAATGGAAAAATAACAAGCAATAGAGAAACTGTCATGCACATGGCAATCAGAAAGATTGAATTTCCCTTTTGCAATTAAATCAACATCTCTATCGGGAACATAATTTTCTCTGATACCAAATCAAGTGGTAGAACCAGAGTTACACACAGAAAACTTCGTTGTTTGATTCAGTAACTAGAGATATAATTATCTACGAAAGACATTCCTATAATTACAGAGATTATATCTCCTCATATAGCACACCCAAACAATATTTCCAACCACCAACTATTCGTAATATATATTGTTATAACAACACACACACACACACACACAAAATTAACCATCTAAGAAACAATATTACTTACTATATTAATCATACAATAACTACAAATAATGTAAATAATAATTTACCGTACGATAAATTGTAACTAACATGTGAACAATAGATTCCTCACATGCCCAAAGGTAGGATAGGGGTGCCTACGTGCTAATGACTAGGTCTCTGGCACCGGTGATTGTGCAAGAGCTTAGGATCTGGTTTCTTCGTGTCATAGGCCTTCACTATTGCTTCTTGTTGGTCACCTAATAGTTGTTCCTTGATCACCGAGGGTGCCTGTGACTTGCAAAATAAAATTTCACTTGCATAAGCCCACAAACCACATCAAACCTAAAAAGGAAAATGTAGAATGAGAAGTCACACTCAACTCCGACGGTCACCCAAAGAGTGAAATTACGACCAAGCACTGCACTACATCTTAGAATCCATGTAGTTCTGGTGTATGTGTGTTAGAATGATGCCCTAGGATGCCCTTGTGTAATTTACATAAATGATAACGAGTTGTAGCTAGAATGTAGCAATGTAAATAGTATGTGTGGATGGAATAGAATGAAATTCCTATTCCTATTTTGTGTATGTAAAAGTATGTATCCCTTGTTCCTTGAATGGATGCTAGATAGATGCCTTTTGGGTGTTTTTTTGCCTTTGAAATGCAAGCTTAGGTGATGATAGTAATTATTAGTGCTTGGTCCTTTATTTCTAAAACATAACTAGTGTTTATATTATTCTCTTGTTTGAATTTCATAATTGAAAACAGGAAGGCCGACCCATAAGTGAAAAGATGCCCAAAAGATAAAAGAGACCCAAAAAATCGAGTAAGGTAAGAAAGGGTCAGGGGTGCCCAAGAGGGATATGAGCACCTGGGCACTACTATCTTGGTTGGGTGATGGTGTTTAAAGCCATAAAATATAAATTCGTTAAGTTCTGACTGGGATGTAGGGTGTGGAAGGCCAAATAGCACACAAGAGATAAAGAAAAGAGGCCAAAGATAGTTGTCAACTACTAACTTTCTTGCTTATGAATCATGTAAATGCTAGCATGCTTTTAGGATCTAGAAATGTACCCAAGTGCATGATTTTGTGTCTAGATTTGCCCCCTCTTTATGTTGTTGAGTGAATATTCGATAACTAAAGTACATAAAATATTGTAAAAGTGTGTAAAAGGAAGGTGTGCTCTGATATGTAAGAGAGTAAAAGATAGAAAATTGCCTTGTTGCTTGAAATTGCTTATTTGAATGTCAAGGCGAGTTTTTGGGTGATCTCATGCAAAGTGCCGCTTTTTTGGGAAATCTCATGCCGCTTGCAATTTTTTTGGGTGATCTCATGCCAAGTGCGAGTTTTTGGGCGATCTCACACCAAGGAGCAAGTGTTGGGGAGAGAGGTTTAGTCTTACTCTCCTTTCATGACTCTATTCAATAAACTCCATTATAGATGGCACATCCCGGTTTGTTCAAGTGTTTTCATTGTAAGAGATAGAATGCATTATGTGACAGAAAGCCGCTTTTTGTTATTGTGGAATTGCTTTGTAAATTATTATAGACTATGTTTGTAGTGAGAAAATGATTGTTTCTACCCCCAAGTAATTAATCGGCCTAAGAGAGGACAGGAGTGCCCAGGAACTAGTGTTTGGGTCTTGGCATCGGTGTCCACTCCGTGTTTTGGAACCAAGTCAAATTTTGGTCCATTCTGTGAGTATGATCTTGTGTCGCTTTCTATATTGTGCTAATGACAATATATTTGAGTTGTTGTAAGGGTGATTTATTCACCCAATGTATTCCCCCCTCGTTTGGAGTGCATGTAACGATAGTAGGAGAATGTTGCCTAAAGGAGAGGACCCGATGCTGATTTGAAGAGGATACCCGCAGCGTAAGGGTGAAAGGAACGATAAGAAGATTGTTCTAAGCCATGAAGATCTCAGATGATAATAACACACCACATTGGATTTGCAAAACAAAAGAGCTAAAATATCATATATGGAAATCCATCATAATCCATAATGCTCAATACATTAAATTACATTAGATCACATTACATTTCTCAATAAAAAGGATGCACATATAGGAGGAGGGAAGTGCAACTATTACCTAGATCAGCGGTGAAGAAATGCCACTAATAGATACCGGTAGTTAAGTTACCTCCACAAGACTAGCAAAGTAACTCCACATAACTAGAAAGCTAACTCAACACAACTAGTAAGCTAAC
Organism: Taxus wallichiana var. yunnanensis; assembly: GCA_018340775.1. NCBI lineage: Eukaryota > Viridiplantae > Streptophyta > Pinopsida > Cupressales > Taxaceae > Taxus > Taxus wallichiana. Next base: position 395,763,357 of record CM031237.1, on the reverse strand, counting down.
ATCACATAACTAGTACACCTAAGAAATCTAACCCAACAAGTGTAGGACTGACATAAGTGCAATAATTATCCTAATAAACAAATAAAAGGATAAATAGTAACCTACACTAACAAGGGGATGTGCATGGTATAAACCAAGGCATATGTAAACAAAGTAGGCTAATAACACGTGTTAGTATTAAAAGTAACAAGCATGTAATAGAGGAAAATGTAACAATCAAGTGTGCAGACAAGATAGAACACGAAAATCAGATTTCAAACATGGGACATGACTCACAATGTCATAAGATAATCAAGGTTGAAGCGGCCAAAAACATGCAATGATCAAACAAGACATAGGGCATAGCTTGCAAACAATAGCATACAATGGTAAAAAGATCAAGCAAAATGTATCGATAACCATGGTTGTAATAGACCCGCAAAGCAAACACTACACATGAAGCATCCATTATCATATTAGCAAGATAAATAGTATGTCAAAGTGTGTATATATCAGTGAAAAGTGAAGTAACTGAAATGAGAAGTAGTGAATGATGTAGCAATAGAACCTAAAGTGTGTAGAGTGTGGGAGTAGTGAAAGTAGATGCCCTTGTGGAAGCCTCGGTGAGACTGGTAAAGGTACAGTGCAAACATCATCACGGTGTGTAAAAACATATAAGAGTTCCGTATTCACCGCAAAAGCCCAAGTGAACGCGCATGTGTGTGTGTGTCATGATGACATACTAAGAATCCGTTGAGCATGGAAAACAAAGTGTAACATGTGAATAGAATAAGCTAGAAAGAGTAAATGCAACTAAGATATGTGAATGTTGTGTATGAGTGTGATGGTGTGGTATGCAAAATGTGAAGATGATAGGAGCAACATGCCCTAACAATGAATGTGTATGAGATGAGGTTCATTTATAAATGCCCCATTTATATTCAAGAATGAACCATATAACAAGAGCACGTCATTGGGCAATAGGTTTTTCATTTTTGAGTAGATGCTAGAAAGATGTATCATGAAGCACAAAGCATGAAATGTGTAGGGTGTGAGGTTCATTGTTGTAGTGTTCGATCAATAGTCAAGTGTGAACCTTAGCACTAGAGTGCATCATAGGGTAATGACGATATAATGTGTGAATCAAAGGGTTGATTGGATATGATGCACAAAGTGTAAAATGTAGTAATAAACACTATAGAGATAGTGAGAGGGATTTGAAGGAGGGGGAAGAAAGCATGATCTAAGAGATCGTCACTGGGATCATAGCCAATTGGATTGGGATTAGAGACTTGGTAGGAAATGGTGTGGGTTTGATCATAGAGAGAGCCTACACAAAAATTGTACATTCCCATAACGTACTCTTCATCAGTAAAAGGAGGTTGAGGATAATCGTGTGCATACCAGAGTGAGATTTTGAGTATAGCCAAGGAATGAATCATTTCATATAGAAACATGGAAAAAATGCATTGGAAATGAGATATCGCAGATTGGGATCTAGAGTGCCACCAATGTAGTTAAGCCAACACTGTACAATTGTGAGTGGAGAAGAGCGGGGAGTGCGTGCAAGGAAGACCAATAAATGGAAGAGACCTAGACCATAGGCTCCATGATACAAGTGAGGAGAGCGAGATGGGGAAATAGATTGTTCAATGTGAATCCTAGGTGCATTTACCCATCATGCGTGTAAACGGTTTCAAAGAAAACAAGATCTAATGGGATATGAGGCCAATAAGAGTCATGTATGAAGAAGGTGCATGTAAATGTATTACTTGGTGAAGTAGATGTAATCGGTGGAGAAGTCATGAGATCTAGTACATGTATAAAAGACTGGAAAGGGATCATAGTTGTAGTAGAAGGAAGAGTTGTTTTGAATTGATATACACCCAAATCGGTAGTAACAAAAGTATCTTGGAAATAAGAGTCATCTATTTCAAGAGTAGTGAAGTCGATATTGCGTAATGTATCATCGTTAAGTTCTACGACATCAAATTTGTCATCAGAATCATCAGTGATAACATTATCATGTTAGATAACATGGTAGTGGTGGAGCCAAATGTCGAAGTGAGAGGATTCATGATAGGTGTGGTAGTGGTGGGTGGAGAGGTAGACATGGCGGGTGATAAGAGGTCACTAGTATGTGTAGGCATGGATGGAATGCATGTGGATGTAGTAGATGAATGTGAAGCACTAGATCGACACATATCATATGTATTAAGAATATGATATGTTGGAAGCACAATGGAATGAGAGGGGGGTGAATCAATCCTACAAATTTCTTATTTTATTTACCATTATTTGTAGCATCCATTAACATCCATTCATTCATATACATTCAATGAGAGCTTATTAGGTGTGCACAATACATTCAAATAACCATAAAACATGAGAGAGAACACATAGACACAAGATGTAAGTGGGAAACCATCATGAGGAATAAAACCCATTAAAAACCATTGCTTATATTACACAAACCAAGGACTCAAGTGAATATTACACATCACAAGATATTTCTTTATTGAGGCACCAACCCCAAAAGGAGCACCAACCCCTAAACCCTTGGTTATATTAATTTAGTGATTATTAGCTAATTAAGCCTATTTTCACCAAACCTCTTTCCATTTGTTTTGGTCAATATACCCTACTATTGGCTCAAACCCCTCTTCCAACCACTCAAAATCACCCCATTTCCCTCCACAACATCTCAACAAGCTTCAAAAGCTTATCCTAGCCTCCTAGTTGACCCTAAGTAGTTGATTAAGGCTCCACACATCTTAATCACTTGTTAATTCACTAATTATGATTAACAAAGCTTAATCATGATTAAAAATTCTAATCTAATTTGGGGATTTTAGTCCCACATGCACCAAAATACAAGTTTTTCCCAAATGGAAAACTATAAAAAGGACTCACCTCATACCTTAATACTTTACACCATGCTTTGATTTGCATCTCATATAATAAATATGATTTATAGCCAAGCTCAATCCTTGCCTAAAGCCTTCAACAAGGTTAGTAGATGGATATCTAAAGTGACTTTGTAAGTCATTTGGAGAGGCCATTTCACCTTGTTTGGAGTAGCAACCATACCCATTTGATTTCCCTCTTAGGTCTATTTAGGCCCATGTTAGGTAATTGAACATATTAGTAGGCATGTTTAGTTAGATTTTGAATTGTATTCATGTTAGTTAAGCATTCCTTTAAGCTTCTATCTTAATGTTACATTCCTAGACTTAGAGCCTTGACTAGAGGTGGCAATGGTGTTAGCCTTCCTTAGTTAGTCATGTAATTTTCTTTGTAAAGTTTAGGGTGCTTTCATTTGGCATGCCCGGTGGGAGAATACCCCATTGCATTCAATTTTTAAGCTTTTTAACTTAGTTTCAAAGTTTTTCATTTCAAGTTTTCTAGCTTAGTTTCAAGTTTCCTAGATTAATTTCAAGTTTTCTAGTTTAATTTCAAGCTTTCTAGAGTACTTTCAAGATTTTTAGATTAGTTTCTCAAGATTTTTAGATTAATTTCAAAGTTTTAGAGTAATTTTCAAAGTTTTGTAGATTTTTTTCAAGCTAGGTAGTTGTTTCAACTAGATTAGTGGTAGAAGTTGTGTTTTCATGTTCTTTGCAGGATATAAGGAGGTGAAGCCCTGTCAAAATTCCCTCAAAATACCAAATATTTGACCTTTTTCAAGAAATCTTCTCAAAAACTCATATTTTGAGCACCTACAGGAAAAGTGCACATGTGCATTGATAAAGAAGAAAATGCCATGTGTGTGATAAATTATGCATTCTAAAAAGCTTATGTGCATAAAAAAGTGCATCTGCATGTGCAAAATGCCCAGGTGCCCATGCAAACTTGATTTTTGATTTTTGTGCTTTGAGTGTAAAATGTGCATGCATCAGAAAGTGTGCACCTACACCTCACTAGATGCACCCATGCATCACGACTGTGTAAAATGACAGAGAGATGTGCATGCTATGCACTATTGTGTGTGCATGTGCACTACTGAGTGTGCCCATGCTCTATAGTGCACCCATGCACTAAGAAGTGCACCCATGCACTAAGGTAAAATTTTCTCAAACTTCAAAATTTCAATTTTTATGTTTTTAGGATTGTTGTCATTTTTAAAGGTTTTTAGTTGTTGTTTTTGTCAATTTATTGATTTTAGAGCAATATTCCTAACAAAATTGCCTTAGGGTTTGATAAGGGATTTTTGGTTAAATTGGGTTAGGGTTTGATGAGTGATTATGTTTTCATACTTTGTTTGAGTTTGGAATAGGTTGTGTATGCTCTTCTCTTGCACCTAGTGTGATCTTGAGAACCAAAAACACCTCTAAACCACTTTTTTCTTCTTGGGAGTAAGTAGGAACAATCATCATTCATTTTGTGCTTAAGGGAACAAACTTGCATTTTTGGCATGTACTTGATCTTTTAGTTTAAGAGCTTTTTCACTTGATAAATAATCAAGGCTAAAATTTGTGTATGCTCTTCCCTTGCACCTAGTGTGATCTTGGGAATCAAAATAATTTTAGTCTTTCATTAAGAAGCACTTGGATTAATTGGGAATAAACCTTGTTTTTGCAAAATTTGATAGTAGTTAGTTGATTTACAAGCATTTTCATTGCTATATTTCTATGATATTGTGAATCTTTTTTGAACTACTAACCATTTGTGTGAAGGACCTAAAACACTTGTCAAAGAAAGAAGGGCTCTCTTCAAACCAAATTCTAACATTCACGTGTGTTTGTAGGTTTCCAAAAGGAGTGCGACAAAACCACATTAAGTCTAAAAGATAAAAAACACACAATCATCACATTGTATTTATAGGTTTCGGTTAAGAGCTATGACTCATCCACTTAACTAGGACATAACCCCTTTGGCATAAGCCTTAAGCTACAACAATGGGGGTGGTCCTAGGAACCCTAAAGTAGTTCACACAAGAGGGAACCTTGTGAATGAAATAGGAAAGTGCTCCACACTACCGAATTGACTAGTACGCCTTGGTGAGATTAGAGTCAAAGTTATTTCCATTATGACCCCAATGATAATACAACTGAAATGCACTAGTTTCTCATTGTATTAGAAGGGGGTAAAGTAAAGCCAAGATACTCCTTGGGAAACCTTGGTAAATCGAGCTCACAGAAATAAACTTGTGACACATAGAGAGAGAACCCCTAGGAAAGCTTTTTGGCTTGGAGCCAATTTTTTCTTAGTTGTTATACTTGAGAGCTCTCACAAAGTGACAACTTTGTTAGATTCAAACTCTTGTTTTTCAAACAAGGGAAATAATCTCTTAAAGTTGAAACCACGTGATATTTCATCACGAAATCTATTTAGTGTTACTTTGACCTAGTTTTTCACTTGTCCTAAGACAAGGTGAAACTCTGCCAAAGTTACACCAAGTATTTTTCAACACCACTTGGTTTACACCTTTGTTTTCTTGTTTCCCATTTTGGGACAAAAGGAAACAACATATACAGATACCACTTGATCATATTACGTGTCCACCACTTTTTTATTCTACTTGCATGACTAGGTTGCAATGTTGAGAGCACAAGTGTTGAAAGTGTGCATGGTACGTACTCATGATCTAGTAGGCCCTCTTGTCTCAAAAACCCATATTTGAGACTTATTATCATTTTTAGTTAGGTGATATCATCATTTTCTTCTTTTGAGTTGTTACGTTGCCCACATTATAGCCATACAATTGATATTTTACGTCTTGTTTCCATTGTGAAACTTGGCCTAAATCTCTATATTGTATTGTTATGTTGCTTGCGCACACATATAATAATTCCTTGATATACTTAGACATAGTTTTTACATCCTAGCTTTGTCTTGAGTTTTGTGAGTGTTGAGGTTACTTTGTTAGCATCGCTATAACACCATTTTGATACTAAAATCTTGCTTTCTCACAAAGTTTGATTACGTGTCCAAATAGTGTTGTTACGTTACTCACATTTGTATCATCCATTTTACAAGACTTAGACTTTGTTAGTGTTTAGAAACTAGTTTTTAGTATACCTTGTTAGAGGATCACATCAACATTATCTTAGCATTTAGGTCTTGTTTGTTTCAAACTTGACCTAACTAGTGATATTGTGTTGTCACTATTTGGTTTCAAACCTATCTCGAAAAAATCATAGGGAGTAAAATTTTTGTTGTGACTAAATTTGAGTATTAGACATCATTGTATTGTCTTAGAAATAACTTGTCATATATTACCTTGCTAGGGTAGATCATTCTTTATTCTTTATTCTTAGGTTCATATTGACCTATTGGATTTGTGGTTATTTTATAGTCACCTTTTTTTGATTTAGTTAGTCATTATTCTTTTCTCTTGGAGAAATCTTGTTAAACCTTTTACCTCATTTCATTTTGTATGCCTACTTACGAGAATTCCCAAAAGTTAGGGTCTAATCCCTTTTTTTCCTAAAAGTTCATGTCAAACCTTAGTAAAAATCCAAAAAACTCTTGTTGGATTGTCATAGGAAAAGAGTTTTCCAAATTTAGTTGGTTTGTGTTTCCCAATTTTGATCAAACATTTTGAATCAACACAAGACTTCCTTCCAATTGAAAGGAGTTCAATCACACTATCTCGGTCTAGACATTTGTATCCCACAAACCAACAATGACCAACTATCGCGAGGTTCCTTATACATATGACACTAAGGAATCAAAGTTTCGACATTCCCATCAAAGGATGCCCATCATGGCTAAGCCTCATTTGGTTCTTCATGTTAGAGAACCCATCTTGGGTACCCTGTTCCCCACCTTCATCTCATAGTCGGTGGTATGGTTTGGATGCTTCTGATCCAAATTATTATTCGGGTTCCTCCCACTCTTCTTCTAATTCGATCCAAACTATTATTCTGATTCTTTGGATTCACCTCGATCTTCTAAAAATTCTCATCAAAGCTATTCACTTCATTCGACTCTTAAGTCACAGTCCTCCCTTTCTTCACAGGACTCCCCTTATCAGTCACCTAAATGACATCTTCCTCCTTTGAAGATCCATGTGGCTCCAAGTCTCATAATCAAACATCTAATTTGGTTCTTGAGTCATGGTCCTCCCTTGCTTTAGACCTCCCTTATTCATCCACCTCGACAACCTCTTCCTCCGTTGAAGATCTGGGTGAACCCAAATTCATCTAAGTCAACACCCATGTCACAATCTAATTCTCCCATGTCACAATCATCTAAGTCACACCCATCAAATCTCTAAGTCGACTCCCATGTCACAATCATCTAAGTTGAACTCCCATGTCGCAATCATCTAAGTCACTCTATGTCACAATCAAGTCAAACGACTCATGTCACAATCATCTAAGTCATGACTAATCATCGTCACAATCATCTAAGTCATACAGCAAACACCTCAGATGAATCCTATGTCACAATCATATGCTTGATTTTCTACATGCGATCCTCATTGTTTCCCAAAATATGTCATCTTCTAGGAAAGCCAATACCAATCAATTCTAAATCTACATCTTCTTCTACTCGCAGACATCTAGATCCAAATCTACTTCATCTCTTGAGTCATCATCTTCTCAATCTTCCACACCAGTTGGACCCATTTCTTCTAATCAACCTCCTATGGTCAAAGAACAAATACCCCTACCGATCGATTCATCTCGAGATGAGAGATGATCACAAAATTCTTGGGGTTACATGATGGCATTCCCCTAGAGGATTACAATCAAGGATTTAATCTTGACTTCGATACGCTTGCGTATTGGGAAGAAGAAATTGATTCCTTTTGTCGAAATACTAAGGAAGATCCTAAGACCATTGAGGAAGATCCTATCTTTTCTTCACATCATTCTTTGCATAACATGATTCCTCAATCACAATCTCACCTTGGGTCACCACCTGGTAGCCCATCCTCATCATCTATGTGGGCTCCTTGGTAGCCCATTCTATATATGTGGGCACCTCCAAGTTTCCCTTCATCATCTATTTGTGGCTCACCTTTTGGTAGCCCATTTTCTTCTCACCTTGGGTCACCACCTAGTAGCCCATCATCTTCTTCTATATGTGGGGCACCTCCAAGTAGCCCTTCATCATCTATGTGTGGCACCTCTCAGGTAGCCCATTTTCTTCTATATGTGGCTCACCTCTGGTAGCCCCTCTTCTATCTATACTAGGGGCACATCCTAGAAGTCCCTCATCTTTGATTCTTGGGCCACATCCTAGTAGCCCATCATCTTCTATATATGGGACACCTCTAGGTAGTCCTTCATCTTTAATCTTAGGGCCACATCCTTGTAGTCCTTTATCTTCATTCTATGGGACACCTCCTGGTAGCCCATCCTCTTCAATTCTTGGACCATATCCTTTGCATCCATCATATTTTCCTTCTATCAATGATTGTGGAAAACCCACCATCATTTCTCACATCAATTCTATTCATCCACTTTCTTCTCCCACTTCTCGGGATCAAGACAAGTCACATATTAGCTTATAAGAAACCCAAACGGTTCCTTCATCAAACTAAGATTAAAAATTCCAAGAGCTCCAAAGCTCACAACAATTTAAATGATCTTAAAGTTCAGAATCAAACACGATTCAAAAATGCACATCAACACACCCATCAAGTATGGCATAAAGTGCATAAACCTCTGGATAGGGACCTCAATCTCCCACATAAAAATCCATGTTTCATGATAAAACATGTATCATCTATTGAGTATGAGCTCACCACGATCATTGAGATCGGGGATAATATGACTCTTGATAAGAAAACACACCTAGTCTTCCTTATCAAGGAAATCACTAACATTGTTGTTGGATCTTATCATGCCAAGTGACCTTGTTGGTCCCACTTTTCAAAAAAAAAAATACAAAAATACAAAAAAAAAAAAAACAAAACATTCAAAAAATATCAAAGGTAAAGATCAAACATTGCAATCAGGTATTGCATACACATGGATGTTCTTTCTTCCCTTTCTTGCTCTTCTTCTGCAAGTCTTCCTACCATTTTCATCCCTTCGGTGATATTTTGGTTAGCCTATTCACACACATTTTGTGACATTTATCTCTATGGTATCCATTTGGCCTTGGTCTTTCATCACCTTGGTAAATTAAAGAATGAATGACCTCTTAGAGATCCTATCACAATCAACATCTAAAAAAACTTGTTGCGAAGAAATTTTGGACATATTTGTTGACACTAGCCAATGTCATCATCACAATCACTTCCACCTCCTTCCATCAAGCCATCAATGGTTCTTAACCCCTTGTCAAACAAGAGAGCTGAAATAAGTTTTCAAAAGAAAAAATCAAAATCAATCAAATCAAAAAGAAAAAGCTAAAAGCAAAAGCAAATTGATATATAACTCTCTCTTGGGGTATTTCCAATAATCTCTATCGGGCTATGGATGCCTGACTGGAAGTAGAGAAATGTTGTGATTAGAATCAAATGCATCTCCATCGGGGCTATGGATGCATCTGGCTGGCAAGTAGAGAAATGTACGACTCTCCTTCCACAATCCATTCACAAAAAAAAATCAACTTTGAAAAATAAATCATTCCTACACATTGGCTAGGGTGTCTTCACTTGTTGTCTATCAAATCTTCCCTCCAAGAGGTAATAAATTTCCACATGCACACACTAGATCTCTATGAGAAAACATGATTAGTATGTTACCAAGTGTCTTTTTTTTGACCTTGTTCAAACTCTTACTCTAGTCTATATCTTGTCTCACGATTCATGCCTTTGGCTAATCACTTCTTCATCATGAGGCTTCTAAGCTACATTCACAACATTCACATTGTTCTTCTACTTCATTCAAACATCCATGTGTATAATATTTCCTTTTTTTCCATGTTTGTGGGACCTTTGTCCCCTTTCACAAAAATAATCTTCTCCACTTCTTTCTATCATGTGCTTCTTGGCCAGCTTACATTGGGGCATCCTTGCTCCTTCCTAGCACGTCATTGGGTTACGTTCATCATCATGTTGAACCTATCTATATTGGCCCTGATCCAAATTTTGTGTGTGAAGAGTTTTCCTTTGAATATTCCCATCTAACGCTGGGGAAATTTTGCATCTTCACTTTCTTGTGCATACGTGGCATTCTTCCCTTGTACATCCCATCTATCACTGGGGGCATCCACATTTCTTCATTTCCTATACATAGCTTTAGAAAAACTTCTAAAAATAAAAAACATTCAAATATGTTTCAAAAATTCAAAATTCAAAAACATTCAAATATGTTTCAAAAAAAAAAACATTCAAATATGTTTCAAAATTAAAAAATTCAAAATGTTAAAAATTTAAAAAATCAAAACATAAAAAAAAAAATTGGTAAAATCATTAAAAATCCAAAAAATTGTAAAAATTTAAATTTTTTCAAAAATTGGTAAATGGCATGCATGCAGCTTAAGCCTATATCAAATGCATTGTCCTCAAACATCAAAATTTGTCCTACAAAAACATATTTCTTAGGTTCTTGTTTTATTCTTGTCTCAAACGACTTGCGGATCATCGTGATCTACCTCCATTAACAAAAGCTAGGTTGCTTTATGTATGTCGGTACTCCCATGCAATAATGAGTTTTCAGAGATTGTGTCATAGTGCACAAAATATTTTCCATGGGACTACTTGTGTCCTCCATTATTCCCCTCGCATGTATCCTTTCTTGGGGCACCATTTTTAACCTTTTCATTACAACATGAACATTCGGGAACTCAACTTGATAACAAAAACATTGGTGCAACTATCTTGAATGTTGTTTGTTTGAGTATGTGTGATTGTACTTGTTTCTCTATTAGGTTAGTTGGTTTACTTTCTCGTATTGCATTGCATTATGTATGTTGCATGGAGTTAAGCATCATTTTACTTTCTCGTATTGCATTGCATTATGTATGTTGCATGGAGTTACATTTTTAATGAAAAAAAATGTTAGTAATTTAGATTTTCATGTTATCTTACACTTTTGTTTATTTCAATAAAGGCCGATGATGTAGATCTAGGGGAAAATGATATAACAAAGTTTCTTATTGAAAGGTTGGATGCAAAGATTGGGCTTGTCCTATATTCTCCATTATCATTTCTTCTCCATTATCATTTATTATCACTACTAATTTTTCTTCCAAATCACCTGGGCAATAAACAACCATGTTTATCCCTATCCTTATTCCTTTTAAATAACCAAGGGTTTCACGCCCATTCTATCTATATTTCTTCTATCCATTTCAATCATATTTTTCGATCATCGATTGACTTCTTCTATCACCCCATCGACACTCGAGGGGGCATCCTTCATCTACTAATTTTTCTTCAAAAATTTACCTGTTTATGCTTGTCTACTATATTTGAAGTGAAGTCACTAACTTCACCTCAAACAGGGGCAAATGTAGACACCTAAATTCCACTTTTGCAATCTTATTGCCAAAACACACAAAATCACTCTCATTCTTACCAATTCCATTATAATTAGTGATTTTTGCTAATTAACTAACATTTCTTACCACTTTGGTCAATTAACAACACTTTTTGATTACCAAACCTCTTTCACATTCAGATGCCACTTTATGATGAATCGTAAGTCAAAATCCTCTTCAAAACAAAACAATTAGCGATTATTAGCTAATTAAGCCTATTTTGCCCTTGTTTTGGTCAATATACCCTACTATTGGCTCAAACCCCTCTTCCAACCACTCAAAATCACCCCACTTTCTCCACAATGTCTCAACAAGCTTCAAAAGCTTATCCTAGCCTCCTAGTTGACCCTAAGTGGTTGATTAAGGCTCCACACATCTTAATCACTTGTTAATTCACTAATTATGATTAGCAAAGCTTAATCATGATTAGAAATTCTAATCTAATTTGGGGATTTTAGTCCCACATGCACCAAAATACAAGTTTTCCCAAATGGAAAACTATAAAAAGGACTCACCTCATACCTTAATACTTTACACCATGCTTTGATTTGCATCTCATATAATAAATATGATTTATAGCCAAGCTTCAATCCTTGCCTAAAGCCTTCAACAAGGTTAGTAGATGGATATCTAAAGTGACTTGATAAGTCATTTGGAGAGGCCATTTCACCTTGTTTGGAGTAGCAACCATACCCATTTGATTTCCCTCTTAGGTCTATTTAGGCCCATGTTAGGTAATTGAACATATTAGTAGGCATGTTTAGTTAGATTTTGAATTGTATTCATGTTATTTTAAGCATTCCTTTAAGCTTCTATCTTAATGTTACATCTATATATGAAAACCACACCAACTTTCCTCTTTCCCAAATTGAGCTACGCAAAATAGGTTTTAGAAACTCAAATGGTTTTCACCCTTTCTATCACTTTAAAGACTTATAAATGCCTTAAATATGAACAAAATTTATATATTTTCACTCTCTAACTAATAACAAACATCAACTAGTCCATTACATGCATCTTCTACCTCAATCTTTAAGCCTAAGCAAAATTGTCCCGAAAATAAGAAACCATTTTCTCTACAAATTGATCTGGATAACCCATTAAATCACATCATCCTGAAATAAAAATATACCATTGAAATCTCCATGAATCTAATTTCTATAAAATATTACATTTTCTCTCAAATCCAAGTGAAAGGCCTTCAACTAGGTCCATCTCTCAAACGGCTCTAGAATCGCTCTAAAATTGCCTTAAGATTAGTCTTCATAAATGGGGCAAACTTTCCCATTTAGAGGAACAAACTTGATCTTAAACCATCATGGAAATCAAGTAAAAATCCCATAATAAAAATAATGTCAATTTTTTTGTAACTCCTTTCGACAACCTTGCCCCAAATTGAACATATTCAAAAGTTATCCAGCTTGAGTGGGGTCCACTCATCACCACATGCTCTATCATACCTTTATGTAAATATGAAGGAGTATTATACAACATAAAATCATCATACTAGAGCAAAATATCAATTATGGGAACTTATGATCAATATCTCTCCTACCACTTTTCAAATTAGGGTTTCAAACACATTAAAAGTCGTTTACCTTCTTAACATTTGTTCATAAAAAGGTGACGATGAAATGACCTCATTATTTTTAAAAATATTAATAACTAACCTAACTTGCTATTCCAAAGAGCTCAGGTCCCCATGCAAAGTACACATCCCACAAGGAGCATCGAAGGTCAACTTTTGCCTAAAAAACACACTCAAGAACACCTAGTTTTACAAAAAATGACATATCTTGCAATTATTTCTTCAAAATGACCTTAAAATAATTATGAAACATCATGACAATATCCTCTATCTATAAATACTCACCATATATCCAAATATGCCTATAACTCTCTATCCATTAAGACTTACCTATGTCAATGTATTGGTTCACCACCTTTTTGCTTCACAAGGACCTCATACATGCACTATACCTCTGATTACTAACTTGAAACTCATCATAAACCTTATATATCATGTCACAACACTTTTATCATAATTGGATAGGATTTATTAGCTCCAAAATTCATACCTCAATACCATTATGCATGCTTTAGTCTTAGGAATAAGCCTGAATGACTCGACTCAACCATGAAAAACCATGAACTGACCTTGTTGACCTCATGTAGACACTTAGACACTTTTAACACACCATATTAACTATGTTTGACATCATGACAACCATCAACCACCTTGTGAGGACTCACACTATGACCATACACTCTACATCATACTCTGAATAACAAAGAACTCACCAAACTTGGACACTACCAATCAACCTTCATGTTTGAACTTGATTGATACCTCATGGAGACTCACACAACACCATGACACCATTTTTCATCAATACATGGTTCATTTTAATACCCCTTTTAAAAAATATTATAGAACAGGTAGCGAATATCCAAATGGATTGTCAAAGCAATGACGAATATCCAAAAAAATGTTTAATGGAAAAGGTGATTTGGCACGTCGTAGGTTTCCTATATTTCGCATAGTTATATGGGTGTTAGATGACCATATTTCCTATGTTAGATGGATAGGGTTGATGGTCATTTCTCCCTATTGAGGACGAGTAGAGTTGGATGACTGTCTCTCCCTTGTTGACGAGATAGAGTTAGATAATTTTCTCTCCCCGTAGATTAGACAATCGGCTCTTCCTATTATGGACATATCTTCTCGTGATGAATTTCCATCTCTTCTGTGATGAACGACCTATGTTGATGACCATATCCTCTCTACTAACTTTTTAACATTGACAATCGCTTGTTCTCTAGTCCGCATACTACGTTGGGTTGGTTTCCTCTTCTTTGTCTAGATGACCATATCTCAAAAATTGCTTGTCTCTTCAACAATAGACAACTATCTCTCGAGAAAATGGGTCATGGAAACTATCAACTGGCCTCCATATCTAGACACATGTTTCATCAAAACTCTTCACCAATTTTTTGTCTCCATGTGTCATGTCCATGAACCCTAGCCTCTATATAGCCCTATGAGGTTCATTTCTTTACTTTTTTCGCCATAAAATTTTACAAATCTATAGTGTTTTGACTCCAATTTTCTACAGAAACAATGTGTAGATTCAGTCTTACCCCTCCCTCTCATGCAAATTTACACCAATTTCCAAATCTTTCAACAATGGATAGTTCCACAGTTACTCCTACCTCCAAATTCTAGTATAAAAATCTCATGTGCCCTCAAATTATGACACTGATGAAATTGAAAGATACACCTAAAGACTGGATGCACAAAACATAATTCATAGGGCTTGTTAACATGCCCCAATTCAAAATAGATACTCACTTCCTTGATTAACTAATCAATTCCTACAACCATGCAAACAAAAAATTTCCGTCCCTCTCGAGGATCCTACATTTTCATTCAAATGTGGAGCCCATGACGTCCATCGATTAACTGGTTTACCATTTCAAAACCGGATGGCCATGACTACAAAGGCCATCTTAGATGATAAAGAAAAAAATATTTGGAATCTCATTACAATGTATAGGTTGATAAAGTTCAATTTTATTTTTCAGTTATTTACTTTCTTACTATCAGTTTACCATCCCTACATCTAACTTTTCTTTTGTGTTGTTTTTGTCAGAGTGTAGTTAATTGATCAAAAACATGCCTTGTTATATAAGATGTTATACATAATTTCTTTCTTGTAATGATATCATTGTTTCAATCGAGGATTGTGTTACGGGGAAGCTCCTCCGATATTTCTCTTTAAGAAGTTTAATATATATTGCGAGACATTAATCGGCCGGGAAATAATTCGATTGGTGCACGTATTTGTCTAATTGAATTAAAATAGATGTCAATGATGTCATTTCCAGTATGAATTGATCTAATAGGTCAAGAATTTATTTTCTTCTACCAATTATCTACTTGTTTTCTATCAAGAAGCTTTCCACCAATTATAGAATGGAAAAATTCTAATTGCAATAAATGAAAAATTGCTAACGATAGGTCTTTCAGTTGAAGAACAACAGGTAACAATTAATTTTAACATTATAACAATTAATTATTTTTTGAATGCAATAATAACATTAATTTATATTCTGCAGAGAAGAATTATAGTTGTAATATCTCATAAGGAGGCTATTGCTCGGGTAAATCCCTCCGAGATGCCTCTATGATTATGATATAAATTCATTGGAATTGACCCAGCTTTGATTTCCTCGACAAAAAAAAATAGGGGTCGATACCTCCACCGGTACCACCACCTTTCCATCCACAATTTTCAGGTTTTTATATTACTATTTATAACTAAGTTACTAGTAGGAATCACTGCTAGTTCAAGCTATCTATTTTGTAAGTGTTAGTCTTTTAATATTTGTATATGTTTTATTTGGAAACTTCTAAGTTTGACAGTGTAGATAAAACTCAGTCTTAGTCACAAGGTCATATGGTCACATCTTTGAGCATGCAAGGTAATTTATAATGTTTAATTTTTTTGTTTACTTACAAATATTTCATTTAGTATTTACAAGGGTATAATGTTTAATTTTGTAATACTTTGCTTCTTGCAGTTAACAGACGACCAAAACAAATTCTAAACAGGCCTCCGATACCACCACGCGCATGTGTACAAAATAAAAGAAAAATTGTAGGAACAATATTACATTTCTGTCATCTCACCCCGCACCCTTGACTTCAAAATTTCTAGGTTTTCACTAGGTGGTATCTTGAGTGCAACTAGTACCCAAATTTTGAACCAGATTAAGCTTGATGATGAGTTTTGGGGTTTGATAGTGGTGATGCCGAGATGGGTAATTATTTTGACACCCATGATATGATACAAAGTACTCCACCTACTCAACCACAAGTGCAACAAGATATTCGTGAAGTCAAATATTCTCCTCCTCCACCAAGTCAAATTCCACTCACGGATGATCTAAAGACAAATTTTTCCGTCAAAAATATGGTATCAAACAGTATGGGGGCCATGAATTAAGGAAGTGGTTATGTCTGATGTAAAGTTAGTGCATGCACTTGGGAGTATAGGGCAAAGTTTTGATCAAAGAAATAAATACTTGTTACCATAATCATGCTCAAAGACATTCATTGTTCACTATCGTAGAGATCCAACCAACAAGGCTTGACATTTTGCTCAATAAAGCTCAGTCGGGCACAATTTTGTATAATAATGATTATGAGGATGAATTTTTAGATATAATGTTAAACATGTTGGAGAATATTAATGTTGAAGCCCAAACATACTATAAAAATGGGCTAGAGACAAAAATAATGTTTTAATTGCAAATGCGTAAAAAAGAAAAAGTTGTGGTAGGTCTTTTTACACGTGAAAAATTGTGAAATTATAAGCATTGCAATAAATTATTTATAACTTATCTAATAAATTTCTGTTTTGTAGGAAAAATATGAAAATTTAAAGAAATAAGTAGTTGTATTTGATGCACATTTGAAGAATTCCCATAAAATATTGAATGCATTTATATAGTGAAGGAAAAAAATTATTATTAAATAAACAAAATAATACATTGAGAAAGATAATCAAGGAGCATAAGATGGATCCAGATATCTTACTGAAATAAAATACAATATGTTGATCCATCACTATTGTCATCAAGAGATGTTGCGAGGGAGGAGTAGAATATTCTTCAAAATATCAATAAAATAGATGATTTGCAGGTATCATGAGTTTTAGCAGAAATCATTATACAAAGTGAGAAAAATTTTCCTCTTTTGCAAGAAAAAGTTCAAGCTTCCCCTGCAACAAAAAATTGAAAAAAAAGTTAGTTTCACCATGTGACATGTGTGTTGTCACAATTCCAACATTGGCGTAGGAATTAAAAGATAGTGGCCAACCAATTTTTACTTTTTTATTCCATGTGGTAGATGTAAGGAAAACTATGATTCAAAATCATAGGCAGAGAAGAGGATTCCCTCATAATGTGTTCTTATATGACAAAACTTTCTTGAAGCTTTGAGAAGAAATTGATAACCCAAATTTTTTAATTGTATTGGCCGACAATGCTTTATGAAAACATGTATGTCATAAAAAGTAATCCACCTCTTATTAGAATGAATACAAGTTTAATTGTGAATTGGAACTATATTTACATTGTGTCACATTTTTTGAAAGTTTTGAACAATTTAATATGCACTCTTGTATTCAAATTTCTGCTTTCTTGTGAATGTTTTTTATGTTACTATTTGGAGATGTAAAGCATGGTTTTAGATGTTTGGAGTGTGTTTGTTTGAGTACATAAAGGATTTATGTTTCATGTAGAGATAAAATATTAATCACATAGAGATGGATCTAAATAAATCACTATCCTTATTAAAATAATCAAACAAAATATAAAAAATGAATTTGTTACAAGTAAAACAACATAACATATAGTCTATTAAGAACAGTTGATACTTAATCGATATGAAATATATAAATATATCAAATCATTTTGTCAATAGTGTCAAGTATGTAGACAATAAATTAGACTCTGGAAATTGAAACAACGCTGGAGTAACCCATTCTTCATAAGTTTCACAAATTCTAACTAATTGGAAGTTTATTTAGTGGATATATTTAAATCCCCCGATCAACAAAATGTTACCTACTCCTCTTCTTTCTACGAGTGAATTCCATAATACAAGTGCTCTCTCATAAGGAAAAGTTTCCACATAATAATTGGATACATACAATCTTAGAAAACTTTCTAAATTTCTATCCAATCTGTTATAAACTTTTGATTTTATGAAGGATAATGCACTGAATACCCTCTCATCTTCAACATATCCCAAGATCATAGTTTGACATAGTTCATATAGCTGAAAATACTCGCTCAAATCATCTCGCAAAATACTTGCTTGAATAAAGCTTCTTCTAAAGCCTTTCTAATGGAACCATTTTCTATTGCTCATCTAGAAAATGAAATTTCTCTAGCATAGTCATGGAAAAATGTTGTGACTGAGAACTCAGTAACTTCTTTTGTAAAATACCTTCAACTACAATTTTTTATCTCTTCACGCTTACAAAAATGTTCCATTAGACTATTCATGTATTTTATAAATATATTACGATGGACATTTTAGTAACACCTCCAACTTGTATTCCAAAATAGTGGATTGACAACTCCCATTGCTTCAAGTAATTTATATTTTTTAAATCATTCATGGATCTCCATAGATAAATATTGAGAAATATTTTTCAATTTATTTCATGTGTCACATAATACTATTTCATATAAATTGTGTGTCACTCTTACTTCTTCCAACTTTGATCCAACCAAATCTGCTCTTCTTTGAAAAGTGTGAAGTGGTATCTCTTTCCCATGAACTGTTATACAACTGATCATTTATATTAAATTTTAAGTAGCAACTTGGATTCTTAAGGTTAGTTAATGTATTCCATATTTTCAAAAATAGGTCCTTGAAAACTTCCATCTGAAAATATAAATTATCTAGACTCATGCATACATGTTTTCTCAATCGTATGAAGTCAATAATGTAGATGGAACACTCTTGTGCATGCTTCATCAAAACATTGAGCTCATTCAACATTGGAAAATACCACATAATGTAAGTAAAGTTTCAATATCTTGTAAGATGATACAACAAATCTTTCACTTTATCTACTTCCTGCAGTATTTATACATAAAACTTGTCAATGAAGGATATTCTTCAAATATTCTACAAGTAGGCTCATACATGGAAATCCATCTGGTATCTACATCTTTAAGAAGATTTTTCCCATTTGTCAATCCAATTACAAATTTCTAAAATTATAAAAATATTTTTGGACTACTTGAATAATATGCATGCAAGTCACAGATGAGCTCCTCCACTCTAGCAACACTTTCAAATGTGCTCACAATTTTATACACTAGATTCATTTTGAGCCATGCAATGAATTACAATCATATATAGTGCAACTGTTGTTTGTAGTCTGACACAAAGACCATTTCTAACCCCCCTATTATTCTCTTGCACCATCAGTTCAACACAAACTAACTTTGTGGCAATGGAAAAATCATCCATACCTGTTATATCCTTCAAACTTGACACCACCAATTTGTAAAGGTTTTCAAAATTACAATTTTCACTCATTTTATGAATAGCTAAGAGATGGGGATTTCTTACTTCAAAAAAGTATAGACATGAATACAAACCCATGAAGTATTGTCCACCGTTGTAACCTCATCAATTGAAACCAAAATAAACTTTGCATTTTTAATAGCCTCTTTCAAATCCTCCTTTTCCACTAGTGCAAGACATTTTACAATTTCCCAGCCACTGCTATCTAACCAATGTGATTGTGGAACGTTTTGTAAGCCAATAACCTGATAAAAAATTTTATTATCTGAGAAATCTGAAATGGGTCTTCCCTTTTTCAATATATGGAATACCGTAGAAAATTGAATACTTTTGGCAAACATTTTAGTCTACATAGCTTTGCCTAATTTTACTGCAATTGTGCCACCTTTTTCATTTAGATTTTTAAAATGTTTTTGTTCTTTTTCATACTCTTTTGCATAATTTACATGCAATCAATTTTTTCATTTTTCCATTTATGAGATCTTACTATGCGCCCATCCTTTTGCTTTTGTGAAATATATATTTTCCCGTAGTGTTTTTCAATGGTGTCTAATTTGAGTTGCATTGTATGATCTTTCCCTTGTTTCCAACTACATATTTTACATCAACATTGAGTTGGAATATCGTTACCATTTTTGGCTCCACAGGTTCAATAAAAGGATATTTAGCTACCCAATCAAACTTGAAATTCCTTCCTATTGTCTAGTTAGTCCTCTTTCTTCTCACATATTTTTTATTACTTTCTTCAACTTGTGCCTCTAGGTTTTCTGTAAGTATGTTCTCATCAAGAATATCTTGATCGTCATGTCTCCTTTTTCTAGAAACATACATTAGAGTAGAAGCTTCCTTCGAGGTTGGTGTTGGATGAGAATTTGATGAGTCTTCTCCTAGTTCGATGTCATCAAGGGAACAAATGTTTTCATCAATAGGATCATCTCAAAAATATTAGTTTTTGAATGTGTTTGAGAAATGTCTACATTTAAAAGTGTTATAGAAATATAGTATTAATTATTTATATCATTAATACAACTAAATAAACAAGAGTACAAAGAGTAAAGACTCAAATAAACATACAATATGGAAAATATATTAATAAATTATGTAAATTAGTAGATAGTACATACCTATATTTTTGTACATCAATAGCCAAATAATGTCTTGTTACTCTTTTTTAAAATAGTTGGCAAATAATGTCATTTACTCTTTTCATTTTTGAATCTGGAAGAAACCTTTACCATGTTTTCCAAAATCCACAAATATATCAAAAATATCGACTATAGAAAACTAACTACATGCATTCATGGTAGAGGGTTGGGTGATAGTTGCATGGTAGGGGTAGGACGGTAAAGAGGTAGGATGGACTAGGGAAATATGAACAATAATGGTATGGGTTGGAGTTGGATGGATTGGGGTTGGATGCATAAGGGTGGAAGAGGTTGGGCTGATCGAGGTTAGGAAAGAAAGGTTAGATGACACAAAGCGATAATATACACAGGGTTGGATGGAAGGGGTTTGACGATAGGGGTTGGATGGTAGAGGTTGGACATGACAAGTAGGGCGTCATAGATAGGACGATAGAAGTATCGAAGCATGACGGTTGAGGTTGGATGAAAGAGGTTAGATAGTAGAAGTATCAAAGTAGGAAGATAGTTGTAGATTACAAAACATTTTGGATAGTCATCTATGTCACGATGTATAAGTATAATTTATTATACCTTGGTGATATGTATAGTATTATACCTCGACAAATATGAGTGTAGTTTGATTCGAAAGGTTAGCGAAATATATGCATAAGTTTATTTTTAAGTGTAAATAATAGGTGAACTGACCCATACAAGTGACATGTCGGCCAATTTTTTTGGCAAACTAGAAGGCATCCGATTGGTGAATATTCACCTTCTAATTTCCAAAATCCCTAATATTCACGAGTTTACGAAAATTTGCCACTAAAATTTTCCTTGCGTCCAATGGACTTGACATCAATGAAAACACTAACACATAATGGCCAACAATCTCCCCCTTTGTCATTGATGGAAACCATAAGAACAACACACCTACTACACCTCATTTCCATGTTTCTAATGCTTCTCTCCCCTTTGACATCTATGAAAAAGGATACTATGATGAAACAACATGAGAAATGACAACACAAAATGACAACAATGTACAAACAACTTACTTGCTCAAATATCTCCCCCTGAGACTGAACTCTCTCCTTTTTGACTTCATCAACACCAAATGATCCAATGGACCTGTAAGAGCCTTAAAAAATCTCCCCCTAAACTGATATCCTCATACTTTGTCTTCATTCACACTCAACATCACCTTTCTAGGACTATACCATGCAAGAAATCACTAGTTTTTCCTTCAAATATTATTAAACCCTCTTTAAAACCATTGTCCATAAACCTCATCTTTAGTGCAAGAATGACTAACTTACCCATGCTCCTAAGCTCACTCACACCATGGATCAACTTATTATAACTCTTCCTATGTTTGTATCATCCTCCTCTAGTTATAGATGCAAAAATTTGAGTACTTACTTGCTCATTTGTCATGTAGAGTGACTCACCCACATGGACTCAGTCCTAAAGCATTCTTTCAGTGTACACAACCTCTTCTCATACCATTTTAACCTTCTTAAATCAAATACTTTCTTACATTTTGAAATGTACTTGCAAATCATCATCTACAATGTTTTTCTCACCTTCTTAACATCTTGAATACTTGATTGGATAACAATATAGGCTCTTTTTACCTCAAGAAGCTTTTGTAGACCTATAACATGTTATTACTTAAATTCCCAATCTTTGACAAAGACCGCCTAAATTTTGAAGGATCACGCATTTCACTTGACATTTCTTTGCCTTCCTCTATACACTATTTGACATGAATATATACCCTTAGATCATCTTATCTACATGTAGCCCTCTGCTCAACATATTTTACAATTTTTCAAACCTTATTGTGACTATACAAGCCTTCATTATCTACCGAGACTACTAGAAATTTCTTTAGGATTGAGCCTTATGAAGATTCTTTCCAAAATAGGGTACATAGCGTCTTGACCAAACACATGCTTTGTTAGTTGATTCTCATACTACACTTTATTTCATTGAATCCTAACAACTTGAGATTCATTACACCTTTTCCCTAGATAGGATATGATATTTAGCCCCCTTATATGAGTGCCTTCCTTATACCTTATACTCTGTATATTTCTTGGTATGCCATGTCATTCCTTCATAGTATACATGAATTTTTTTCTTATTAGGTTTAGGGATATATCATGACCTTTTGACCTTTTTCAATTCTTGCTCTTCCACATCTATTTTATTAATACTTTTCATACTAACCTAGGCTTTATCTCACTTGTCCATAGACACAGACCACCTTAATGCTTGATTCCCCTACTTGAGACACTATCATGGGGATTAAAACATACATACTTAGACCTTTGTGAGACACATTCTTAATCTCAACTTCTATGACCAAGTATAGAACCATTCTTGACTTATAAAGCTCAACATAAACTATCATGCAACCTATAACATCTTTAAATGATTTAAGTGATGCACAAAATTCCTTTTGAGGAATCACATAGATAGATATAAACTTAGAAATATTGTGATGCAACATGAATAACCAATCACCATGAAATCCTTAATACCTGAAATTCTATAAAATAAAAATCCTCATGTCTTTACACACACCGTAGCTTCATATACAACACTTCCTAATAATCTCACAACCATGAGAATGATAAATATTGTGTCCCTGAGATGGAAAAAAATTTCCCCCCTTGGGCGTAACATCTCCTCATACTGAGTTGATTAACTTCGCTTATAACTATCAATCAAAATCCTCTAATACATGCACTTGATCAAGGAAAAATTTCAAGAGGAAACTCAAGCTCTCTCTTCCTTGGAGTGAAGCTTACTCAAATTTTATGGTTATTCTAACACGATGCACATCCTCATTAGACTTGTAAAGTATCAAAGACATGTGTGTCTATATCGAGACTCCATTACATGCCTATCTAACCACCTATAGGTCAAGAACATGAAATTTTCTTCTCTTTCATAGTCTTAGAACCCTAGAATCCATCACACCTTGTTGATCACCTAGGCCTTCATGATCATCTAGGTATGCATTAAGCTTTAAGTCCTTTTAAACCTTCTCATCATTGTTCCATGACAACGTACTTCTTTAGCTTTCTGTTTGACCTTTAATTACCCTCATGACCTGATTCAACTTGGCAACAATACCATATGAGAATAACACAGATTCATTATAGGTTTATCTAATGCATACTACTATCTCAGGACCTCTAGTATTCCTTCAAGGTGTCACCAATACATCTTAGATGTTTCATAATTTTGCCTAGATATATATGATAAAAAGATCAAGAATTCAATACCACAAGCTCATTTACCAAATGATATTCCCTGGATTAAGACTACTCTTACATAAAGACTGACACAAACATCAAGATACTCATCCACTTTATTAAGTTAGGATTGATGAGGGCATAACTACAAGGACTTCACTTTTTAAATTTATACTTAGACATCACATAGACCATACTTTGACCATCTAGACTATAGACATCTTGTTTTGGATCAAGAACTTGGACTTATCTACTCTTAAAAAGATTTTGAATCCATTGCAAACCTTAACACCTAGAGGTAAGAACCATTTGACACATACCATAACACAAATTACACTCATAAATGTCAAACCTTCATTTATAGACCTAATATCGAAGGAGAATGTCTAAAAACATGCCGAGAATAACCTTTTAAGGGACCAATCAGACCTAAAATAGAGCCACATGGTGAAACCACTTCATCTTGATGATGATCATAACCTTGAAAACACATACAAGCTCTAAGACACCTTTGTTCAACTGAGAAAGACATGATAGACCTATAAAAACTCTTCCTTGACACAATACATAGATGTTGACATAGACTTCACACAAGATTGATGAAACACAAGACCTTTAACCTTCTCAAATACATACTTTGACTCAACTTTGCACTAGACACCCTTTTAGAATACAAAAATTCTAAATTCACATATTTAGACCATGGTTATCACTCATACCTTATGACTCTTGAAGTGTTCCACACCCCTAGCTTCTTCAACTTCTCATATACATAAGATTGAACAACAGATAAGCACATACAATCTTCTTCCACTAGAGAAAACATGCTTCTTATAGGGCTTTTTCTTAGGATTGATGAACTTATATCCCATCTTTATTGAGCTATACTCTTCTTTGACAAGCTTCATATGATCAATCTTCATAATAAGCACCTCTCGATTTTGAAGCATCCTTCTTGTCATGTTTTGTCTCTTCAATTTTAACAATTTTAGAATCAGATCTCTTGACCTTATTTTTGAGACTGATATTCCTTTTGAACACTTTTCCATTTTGCCTATTAGTAGCTTGAAACCCGCTAAAGACTCTTGAAGTTCCACATTGGTGACAAGATATAGCAATGTGTCCTTGTTTGTGACACTTGTGACACACAACACCTTTCCAACTTCTAGGTTCAAACATACTTAAGTTCCAACCATAGTCCTTAGCTTTATGTCCATACTCACAACATGAATGGCATTCACCTTTGAAGATACCTACACCATTCCTAGGAGACCTTATTTTGTAATCTCTAGCTCTATGACCAAAATCATGACAAACATAACAATATACATTGAAAGAAGCACCATACCTAGCAGCATTAGGTTGTCTAACAAGGTTAGACCTTCTTAAATCAACATTCTTGGTCACCTTCACATTAGATTGAGAACTTGGTCCAGCTCCTTCATCATTCTCCTTTTGCTTTCCCTTGAAACCTAGTCCTTTCTTGTCATTTGCATCTCATTTATATTCTAAAATTCTATCAAGATATTCATAGCTCTTCTCTAGCCTCTCATATATATTCAATATGCTAGATGCACCCTCTAAATTAGATTCTAAAGATCTCAAATTTTCTTTATACCTACAACAAGTTTCTTCTTTGACCTTGATGGCTTTAGACACTCTTTCAACCTATGATTCCAAACCCTTGATGGATATACCATGTTCTATCTCCATACATTTGATCTAATCTTGTAATCTATGAATCACTAACCCTACAACTTCATACTTCATTCTTAATGCATATTTAACATTTTAAGACTTACCCATGTTTGTGCTCTAAAGGATCTCCTTCAAGTTGTTAAACTTGCTTCTCAAGGACCTACTTTAATACCAATTTTTGGAAGCACAATGGACTGGGGGGTGAATCAGTCCTAAAAATTTCTTATTTCATTTCCCATTATTTTCAGCATCCATTAACATTTATTCATACATATACATTTAATGAGATATTATTAGGTGTGCATAATACATTTAAATAACCATAACACATGAGAGAGAACACATAGAAACAAGATGTAAGTGGGAAACCATCATGGGGAATAAAACCCACTGAAAACCATTGCTTATATTACACAAAGCAAGGACTCAAGTGAATATTACACATCACAAGATATTTATTTAGTGAGGCACCAACCCCATAAGGAGCACCAACCCCTAAACCCTTGTTGATATTACCCACAAAAATAGAATCATATGAATATGACTCATTGAAAGATATTTTTAGAAGTATGAATACTTTGAAAATATGATGATACCACAACTGATTGTGATCCCAAAATTCAGCTCCAAATTTCTTCAAACCCTCTTCAATTTCTCTCTTCTTCAACTTGC
Source organism: Taxus wallichiana var. yunnanensis (assembly GCA_018340775.1). Taxonomy (NCBI): domain Eukaryota; kingdom Viridiplantae; phylum Streptophyta; class Pinopsida; order Cupressales; family Taxaceae; genus Taxus; species Taxus wallichiana. The sequence goes on along the minus strand of CM031237.1, from coordinate 395,737,120 downwards.
TCTATCTTGGACATTCATGAACTAGTCCGAATTCAATATCTTGCATTAAATATCTATAACATTCTTCAAATATTTTCTCTCATCTTCCGCTCCGATTACATACCCTTGATCCACTTTCAAACTCTCACCTAGGGTCTAACTAGTTCAAAAATGAACTCAAAATTTATTTTATATGCTTTTCATCTCACAAACATAAGATAGGTCAGTCATATACCTTTAGATCGACCAAAGACCATCCAAACATAACAAAAAAATTCATAACAACACTTAGAATAAACCCATGTAGGTCGGCCATGCCCAAAATCACCTAACTAGCTCAAAAATAACTCAAAACCCCATCACCTGGATGACTAAAAACCACAAACCTCATAACCATGATTATCGGGCTCCCAAATCCATCACACATGTCAAATATGAAATAAAACCATCATCTATATGGTCATTAATTATCTTTTAACTATCAAATTCTTCATAACACATTCAAGAAGGCTCATATCCTTCACCAAACAATTGTTTCCAGGAACCAATCTTCACCTTTGGGCCTCAAGACCACTTAATATCAACTCAAATATGAAATTTAACCACTCATTTGAATACATTGGACCTTTATATCACATCCATGCTTTCTAGAGCTTATGAAACATCCATACATGCAAAACACACAACCTTTCCTCTTCACCAAATTGAGCTGCCCAGAAAGTAGTTTTAGAAAATAAACTAGTTTGCACCCTTTATATAAATTTCAAGACCTCAAATTACATTCAACAAGAAAAAAATCCATCCCTTTTCACTCTCCAACTGATAGAAATCATAATCTAGTCCATCATCTTCTACCTCAATCTTTGAGCTTGAGAAAACTTGTCCTGAAAACAAGAAACCTTCTTCTCCAAAAATTGCATTGGATGACCCATAAAATATCATCATCATGAAACAAAAATATACAATTGTAAATACCTCTAAATCTAATTTTGATAACATCTTACATTTCCTCCCAAATTCAAGTGGAAGGCCTTCAACTAGGTCCAACTTTGAAAATGCTTTATAAGCTGTCCCAAAATTGCCTTGAGACCAGTCTTCATAAATAGGGCACACTTTTCCATTTAGAAGCACAACCATGATCTGAAACCATCATGGAAATAAATTTCAGCTACCATACTAAAAATAATGTCAATTTATTTTGTAACTCCTATGGACAACCTTGCCCCAAACTGGAACTTATTCATAAACTAGCATGTTTGAGTGGGGTCCACTCATCACCACATGCTCTAGCATATCTTTCTATAAATACGAAGGAATATTCTATAACATATAATCATCATACTCATATAAGAAATCAATTTTGGGCACTTATGATCAATATCTATCATACCACTTTTGAGCTAGGGTTTCAAGCACACAAAAAAGTTGTTTACCTTCTTAACATTTGTTCATAAAAATGTGACAATTAAATTACCTAATTATTTCTATGAAATATTCATAACTGACGTAAAATTCTATGCAAAATATCTCAGGCCCTCATGCAAAGTACACATCCCACAACGAGCATCATAAGGTCAACGTTTGCCTCAAAAACACACTCTAGACCACCCAGTTTTACCAAAAATGACATATCTTGCAATTCCTTATTCAAAATGGTGTGAAAATTATTATGAAGCATCATGAAAACATCTTCTATATATCTATACTAACCATTTATCCCATTCTTCTTGGAAATCTCTATCCATTAAGACTTACCTTTGTCAACTTGTTTGTTCACCACCTTCTTGCTTCCTAAGGACCTCATATATGCAAAGATACCTTTGAGTACTAACCTAAAACACATCATACACCTACTATATCGTGTCAAAAACCTTTCCCATACTTGGATAGGAGTGATTATCTAAAAATTCATACCTACATACCATTCTACATACTTAAGGGATAGGAATAGGCCCGTAATGGCTCGACTCAACCATGGCAAACCATGAAATAACCTTTTTGACCACATGCGAGACACTTAGACACCTGAAATACACCATATTAACCATGTTTGACATCATGACATCCTTCAACCACCTTGGGAGGACTCATATTATGACCATACACTCTAAATCATACTCCAAGGTAACAAAGATCTCACCAAACTTGGACAATACGAATCAATATTCATGTTTGACCTTGATTGACACCTCATGGAGACCCACACAACACCATGAAACCATTTTCCATTAATGGAATTTATATCAATGAAAACACTACCAAACAATGGCCAACATGATATGGAATAGGTTGGGATGGAAGGATGTGCATGGCGTTGGCGAGTTTATGCGGCGAAACTTGAACAGATCATGGTCAACGGGAATGGTATGCTCATAGCCATCATGAAGGAATTCAATGCACCTATGAACATTAGATGGAACAACATGCATTGCATGAATCCATGGCCTACCGAGTAAGCAATTGAACTAAAATGAGGAATCAATGACAAAGAAAATAGTAGGAACAATTTTAGGCCCAACTTGTAGAGGTAAAGTGATAGTGCCCATACATGTGTGAGTAGTAGAATAATAACCACGAATAGGAATGGAGGTTTTAGTGAGTATTTTTAATAAATTTTCATTTGATTGAGAGGAGAGATACGACACATATATTTATAAAGCAGATCCATTTTCAATGAGTACATGTTCGACATAATCACAACCAATTTTATTAGTGATAAGAAAAGGGGCAAAAGGATCACTAGTAGTAGAAGGATGTATATCCTCATCATTAAAAGATATGGAACATGGTATATTTTTAGGGAATAATTGAGATGAGCAAAGGCAACATGTGAATTATTACTTTCGATATGGATGGAATGAAGGAAACCTATAATGTATGACGGTAATTGGGTGCATTGTGTAAGAGATAATATAGAGAAAAATTTTCTGATGTATTCTTAAGCTTCTCAATAATTTCATAACCTTTAGTGGTGCTAATGGGAACCGTAGAAGTAATAGGTGGTGTGACAGAGATAGGTAGAGTTATAGGAGGACAAGTGTAGTAAGTGGTGACTACATTAATGCTTGGATCAGGGAATTGGAGTAACAAAGTGAGGCGTGTGTCGGGTACGAACTTGCATAAAATCAACAATGGTGGCAGCCATTCCGAAAACCTTAGTTGGAGTAAAAGAGGGATAAGAATATTGGTCCATGAATTTAGAAGAAGGAGATAGATTGTGATACGTTTTTAGAAGGTAGGGTTTGAGCAAGTGGGTTCACCAAAATGATTTAATTTAAGTTGAATTAAATCTGATTTTAGAGTAACTTATTGAAATAAATAATGTAAAATTACTAAAGTACAATGATGACACAAGAAATAAGCAAACAAGATGTGAAACCTAAGCAAAAGGCCGAGGTAAGAAGACTTAGTTGATTTACGAGTGGATAGGAAGTGATCTAGACAAGGGAAAGTGGTGAACCTCAAAACAACATTGTCAATAATAGTCACTGTAAATTCTGGAGCTAGATAATGAAGCTAGACATGGGCTCCCAATGTAGGACATGGGCACTGAGTGCTAATAACTAGGTTTGGGTGATGGTGACCGTGAAAGAGCTCGGGATCTAGTTTCTTCTCGTGTCCCGGGGCATATGTTGTTGCTTTTTATTGGTCACTTGATAGTTGTTCCTTAATCACCGAGGATAGCTATAATCTACAAAAATAAGTTCACCTGCACATGCCCACAAACCACATCAAACCTAAAAAGGAAAATGCAGAATGGGGAGTCGAATGACCTTGAAAATCACCCAAAGAGTGAACTTATAACTTGGTCACTTCACTACACCTCAAACTCCATGTAGTTCTAGTGTATGTGTGTGAGAATGATGCCTTAGGATTCCCTTGTGCAAGTTGCACAAATGATAGCGGGTTGTAGCTAGAATGTAACAATGTAATAATATGTGTGAATGGAATAGAATGAACTTACTCTTCCTATATTGTGTATGCGAGAGGTATGTAGCCCTTTTCCCTTTAATGGATGCTAGATAGATTTATTTTGAGTGTTTTGGTGTCTTTTAAATGCAAACTTAGGTGATGATAGTAATGATTAGTGTCTGGTCCTTTATTTTGAAAACATAACTATGTATTTATATTATTCTTTTGTTTGAATTTCATAATTCACAACTTGAAGGCTATCCCATAAGTGAAAAAAAATCCCAAAAGATAAAAGAAACCCAAAAAGAGCGAGTACGGTAAGAAAGGGTCAAGGGCGCTCAGGAGGGACAAGAGTGCCTGGGACCTACTATCCCAGATGGGTGCTAGTGTCTAAATCCATAAAGTATAAATCGGTTAATATCTCGGGTTATAGTGTGTGAAACACTAAAGAGAACACAAGAGATAAAGAAAAGAGGCCAAAGATAGTTATCAACCACTAGTTTTCTTACTTAAGAATCATGTAAATGCTATCATGCTTTTAGGACCTATAAATGTACCCCAAATGCATGATTTTTTTTCTAAAGAGGAATACAAACTATGGGATGAGAAATAGGTACATTAAACAAACCATCTGTAAGTGTATCTTCTATAGGAGGAGAAATAACTGCAATAGGAGAAGAAGTATGAGAAGAGGATACCAAAAATCCTCATGTAAATCACCCTAAAATATCATCACAAATAAAGGGATGAGAAGGAAGGGGAATTGTAGGAATAATAAGAGGTAGAACAACAATGGGATCCCTAAACAATGTTGTAAGTATATCCCAAGTTACCTTCAAAGTGACATGACATGTGCAATGTGAGAGTTTAGGTAGTATGAGACATAGAGGAAAATACAACAAAGGGCCCTTAATTATTTTGTCTCAAACCCAACAACGTTTTCTCCTTAGTAAAACCATGAGCACACATAACATCAATAGTGAATATCTAGAAACTATTTTCCATCAAATGTATCCTCATATCCTCTTTCCATGTGTCATAGTTGTTGGTGTTGAGTGATTCAAAGAAACCATGAATCCATGTCACAAGAATATTTTCAAGGAGTATGAATGCCTCCCACAAATAGAAAACCACTTTGTCTCAAGTCACCAACTGACAAACTGGAAAATGCGGATGTTACATAAAAGTGAAAATGTGTATGAGAAGATTTAAAAAGAAGATACAAGTCAATGTGTTCACAATGAGGAGAACCTACACACACACAAAGGTGAAGGAAGAAAGAACGCCACTACAACTACATGTAGGACCTATGCTTTGAGAAAACCCAAGTCTTTCACATTATAATTTTGGTGCATATTTCATTAAAAATGTGACCTATAGAAAGATGATGAAAAAACATCCACTTTTGAAGAAGATGACACTTAATTCCAAGTTACCAATCAAAATATATTAAGGAAACAATTTCCCATCATAAATAACCCGTTTAAGTGATTTTGCACTAAAAATTAAAACATTAGAGGTAAGAAGCAAAGGTGACCACATATCTAGGTGTTAGAATTGGAAAAGAGAGAGAATATTTTTTTTCTTGTGAGGGGGTATTGGCCTCCCGTCAAACCATACCTCACCCTTTAGCTTCTATGGGAAAATATATAAGGTTTAATAAGCAAAACAATAATAGTGTTCTTCTCTTTTTACAATTCCAATTGGATATCATTTTTATACCAAAAAAACATTAAAATTTGTGCTACTATTTTATATAATAATAAGAAAAAATCTCCCCTTATAACATAGCCAAGTCTCAACCAAAGCGTTTACACACATCTTCATGCATCTTAATAAAAACTTATTAAAAAAGGAGTAATAAAAGATAGCTATTAAAATAAAATTTAAATATCCTTTGACTTTTATTTTGTGGTAGAATGTTTGTTTTAAACATAGATAAAAATTGGAAACTCGTGCAGGCACCACCATGGAGAAGGGGTCTAAGGTTTGCTATTTATTGGAATGTGGCAAGCACGTTTAAAGTGGAACAAATCACCGAGAGAAGTTGTGGTTGAGATGTGTGTGATTGGATGATGTGGTGGATGTGGTGGAGGCCATGAAGATTTTAAAGGTAATGGAGGTCATCTAGCAGGAGCCTAATACATTGGGACAGGCCCAAAAACAATGAGATTCAAAATAAAAAGACTATGACCCACAATCTTTCAAAAAAATTATGTCAAGGAATAACTACTACCATGGAAGAGGTACAAATCTACACCAAATCTCCAAGTCATGTAGAGGAAGCAAGCTAACAGTGAGCTAAGCGAATCTAATCCATAGTAGGATCGAATAGAACCAAAAAGGGCCACCACCAAACAAAGCCACTTTGAGCGAGGTTGATTCACCGGGAATCAAAGACACAAGGGCTAAGCAAACACATTATATAAAGATGATTTCAATGGGGGAAATCCTCTGCTAAACTTGTTAAATATAAAAATAGTCTACTAAACATAACATTTCCACCATATTTAGCTACAGATAATTACTTTAGCAACAAAGCTCCTAGAAATGTCCCCAAAAATATTTTTTCTTGGCCGCTTTGTCCCATAAATTTTGTGATTTTGGAACCCCATAAATTTTTTTGAACCTCAACCTAAAAATTTGTAAACACCAAAACACACAACCTTTCCACAACAACAATAAACCCAAAATCAACACTTATTCAAGATTGATTCAAATCTATTTGCACATAAATTGTTAGTTTCACATATGAAGTATTCAAAAACATAACTAACTAAAAATAGACATTGTTTTCACTAGAATTGCAATGATATCTGTTGGTGCCTATTTCGAGATTTCAAATAAACCTTGATTTTTTTGTACATTATTAGTGTCCTTAACTAATTCGGTGTGCTTCCTTGCATTATTTATTGGTCCTTAAAACTATTCGTCGTGGCCTCGAGCTCTATATCCAAAAATAATTGAGTCATCTGCAGTCTTCCATGTCGTTACCCACTAACATCTTAATAGTTTGTGTGCTTTTTGGTATATTCATGATTTATAGGTTTATGAGGACATGGATATGCTCTTGGAGGTCCCATTCGTATGATTGAACCTACAAAGAAAGGGTTCTAGCCTTTGTAAATGTGCCTTGTGTAAATTTGCAGTTTGTAGTTCATGCACATTTGCAAAATGTAAATCCATCCTTGTTGCCGAAAAAACAAAAGATTTGGGGTATCTTCACACTGTGGGCCTCTTAAACATATTCAAAATTTATGCAAAGTTTTAATATGTGATTAAATACTCAACACGCATTGAGGGAATATTTTCTAAAATATTACAAACAGGGGTGTGCTTTGCACCTTGCACTTTGCAATTTCACATATCATATGAAAGTTCAAGATGCACCCCAAGCCCGACACCTAAAGGGGAAACATGTCATTACATCAATGCATTTTGGCATTGGGCATCCCATGCATACTCACAATTTGTATTTTTGTAGTTGATGAGAAAATGCAATGTGTGTCTCAAGGTCCGGGCCCGATAGTGGACATGTGGCATCACATCAACACAATTTGATATCAAACATCTCACAAGTGCTTTTCACTTTACTGGCAAAGTGTTTCCTCATCCCCGATCCCCACCAGATCTGTACACGTGGATGACCCACGTTTAAACTTGAATTATAAACTGATGGAAAGGATTGTGTAAAAGAAATTAAGGCTTCTGCCATTAATGACCTTCTTGTAAATGACTATATGATTAAAACATTTGGATAAGTCCTTTACATTGATATTGTATTTCAATAAGATCGAGCATTCTAGAGCCTTATAGAGTGAATCAAAGCCATCAAATTACAGAACAAGTTGTAAATATTTATATTGAGAAGGAATTGAAGTATTTGTGTCTTCATTTAGTTTGCAATTGAAGGTTTTAGCTACACATGCACATGTAAGTTCCAAGTCCTGACACTTATATGTTATCATCATTCCAAGGGTTTTGGGTGGTCTGAGAATGTGTTTTATCTCCTTTGTGTTAGTTTTTTTCCTTTCGTATACCTAGGTTATGTTGTTCTCTCCACATGCTAAGATGAAGATTGAGTTAGTGGTATTCATGTTAATTCCCACATCACGAGAAATTTGGATGAAGTGACGGATACAAATTTGGGGAATGTAGACCTAGCTAATTTTCTTTAGAGACTTCATGCCCTCAAAAAAGTGAATTCATGACATCTATTGATGCAAGTGGAATTGCTTTGGCATCCACTTTTCCCCTTCCATTCCATGACTTGAATTGGTATGGGCGTGTATAGAAAATTACAACCCCAAAACCATGGAAGTTCTGGATGGCAGTGGCGCCAAGGTTCTTTCGTTAACATCTACAAAATTCTAAGCCATATTGGGATTGCCTAAGATAAAAGAGGTGGTGGACATCACCATTGAGTCAGCAAGGAATTTATGGACCACCCACCATGTTGCTTACTCCAAGATCATTGAACATTAATTTGTTGCAAAAGGTTAGGGGTTCTCATACAAGGATTCATAAGAGGTTAATAATGTTAGATTTCATTGAGGAGTTTGAGGACCTCATCACCTTATTGAGTAGAATGGCAGGTTTGAGTTCTTCCTATTATTTCCAAGAATGGATGTTCAGATACATCAAAATTGTCCTCTTTTTCAAAAATAAAATATGTTGGGCTGAACTCATAAGCAAGTCTATCCATGAACAACTTATTAAGATAATTATGCAAGTTCAAGAAGGATCCACACTAAGGTGTGAATTTTACATAACATGCCACAACTCCCTTCCTGGTATTCCAAGAATGAAAGAATTTTTAGACTTCATAGTCTATGATGTCTACCCTCAATTAAACTTGGAAAATCAGAGGGATGATTTTAGGAGATCACATGATGCTTTCTTTACACCAATTATTTTCTTATTCAGACCAAAATGGGAGCAATTTAGAATATCTGTAAGTGCAAGAAAGGTAATTAGTTAAATTTTGGTTGTTACTTCATACAATTCAGATTCTTCACATACATAAGGGTGAGTGGTTTCCAAGGCACCCCATATATGTTTCCTAGGTACTTGGATGATAAGTGGGAACTTCTTGAATTATCTAGGAAACTAGCTGAAGTGCATAGATTGATTACAGGGAAGCATAAAACCAATATTAAGTTCCCAATTTCTATTGGGAGGTATACATGCTCCACAGTGTCAAAGCAAGGCTCTTGGATGAAGAGATGAATAGGTTGGTGATGGAGATATTTCAACCAAGACCTAATTATGATATCAGGTGGGTGATGAACATAGTCCTTGGAAACTCATATCAATATGAACCTCACTATGAGGACTATTGGATGAATTGCAAAGATGAAGAGGAATTTATACCTAGAGATTTCTCGAGGATGAGCTTGCAAAATATTATTAATTTCAAGGTGGTAGTCGTTCCCAAGGCCTTGCAGATGATGACTAAGTGATCAAAAAAATTATGTTGACATAAAATTAAGTCGACAACCTATGGAAACACTTTATTAGAGTAAGGTTGGGCCCCAAAAATTACATGTCGGGACTACGGATGTTATGGGAGAACCCATACATGGTTAATGCATAAAAGAATATATTTATCACTTCAAAACAATATAGTGTTGAAAGAGTACATGAATTCAAGGATTCTCATGGAGGATCTTCCTATTTTTAAGGAGGTTGTAGCTACATTGGATCCTTTGAAGGGAAAAACACCTCAGGTCCCCTCCAAAAGGCCTACTTCCAAAATGGTATAAGAGTGGAGTGCAATGAAGAGTAGAACATGTACTTTTGTATCCCATTTAACCCAAAAGGTAGAAGAGATGCTAATGAAAACCATGAGGGAGTAACCCATTACTCAGAAATTCCATTATAGTACAATCTCCCACATACAAAGAAACCAAGGACATCTAGTACAACTCCTCAAGGACCCTCAAGCAAACGGAAACAAATGAGGGGATCTCTCCCACAAGTAGATCAAAGGCTTGGATTAAAAATGGGATCCATGCAAGAAAAATAAGGTGAGGAGGATCCTAGTATGAAGCATTTTGTAAGAGCTAAGAGGGATAGAGTTGAAACCCCTATAATAGGAGGAGTCATAAGTGTACATATCATTAGAAATGTTGCAACTCTCTTAAAACATGTGAAAAGAGGTAGAAATACCATAGATGATTGACACCACTCCACCCATTGAAACTTTGGGAAATTTTGTTGCAACAATTGCTTAGGATAAATCAACTATGGAGGTTAAAGCGGTGGATGTTGAAGACCAAGAGATATCCCATACTCGGATCTTTGTTGATTTATCATAATGCCTTACAAAATAAGGAGTTGACCTCCCTCCACTTGGTAATCAACGCTTAGAAACCTAAGAGGTGCATGTTGGTGGGAAGAGTTTTGTTTTATGGTGACTCAACAACCTATAGTTGTTGTACCTATAGTTTAAGTGTATCCAATTAAAACAAGTTTATCGATGTACCATCAAAAGAGGAAATTCTATCTCGAGAAAAAACAACCTCAAGTTGAATTATTACCACCATGAAGAAGGAAAGATACTCTAGGTGATCATATTGATAAAGAATTGAAAATGGTTGAGAAGGAATTGGAAACTCATGAAGTTTCTAAGGATAAAAAAGAGAAGTAGATTCAAGAAAAGTTTCAGGAACTAGTCCAGGAGGTAGCTCAACTTAAGGAACCTGAAAGAAATGATGAAAAGGATAAATAAATTGATACAAGTACCTCAGAGCATGAACTTGAAAAAGTAGAGAAAGAAGTAAATTTTTCACAATCACATATCCTTATTCTTGAAATCACCCCTTCTACCTCAAAGGATATTGTGGTTGTCTCTAATACCTCTCAGTAGATGCCCCAAGTTCAAAAAGAAGGGAATACCCCCTACAATGTGGTGGTTAGGAGTTTCCCTCCCAAAAGGAGAAAAGGTGAAGACACAATTAGATGTTGTCAACATAGAGAATTTCATATCATCTAGGTAGCCTAGGGCCCCAAAGAAATCAAGGGTGTTGTCAAATACCGTTGTAGATCCCCAAGGGTAGAGGTATTTAGAAATTGCAACTCCCAAGTAAAACATTTGGAGGAGTGAGGAAACAAATGATGATTACCATATCACCCACATACCTTTGGGAAATCCCACCACATAAATTTTGAAGCGTGAAGCTTCAGTAGCCATGGGAGATCTCTTTCAGAAAATTTGTAAAGACAAAGAGACAACTAAAAAATTAAAGAAAAAGGTTTATATTTTATCAACATATACACAAAAATGGCTACAACCCCCTCCTTAGAGCCAAGAAATGTTTGTTGTTATAACTCCAGAGGCGTTAGCAATTGTAGAATATTAAAATTGTAGGGTAGATGCACTCAAGAAATGGGTTTAGGAACTAAGAATAAAGGGAAAAAAATCCATCGAAGCACATTGGAGTGTCATGAACAAGTGTCGAAACAAATGGAGGTTATCAAAGAACAAGTTGAAAAGTGCCACAATGAAGTAGAGTATTGGGATGGATTGTTTCTTAAACTGGAGGCAATAGCTAATCTTAATGATCAATTGGTTAAGGATGAGGGCATTGTACCCCGTAATTTAGAGGGAAATAAAATATGTATGCAAAGGATATAAAATTGAGGAATACCACCTTTGGAGGTTACATCAGAAAACTACATGAGATGAAGGATAAATGCGGTAAATATATTGATGATTTAGAATCAAAGCTTGAAAATGTTGGGGTTAGTGCATCGATTTGTACAAATAATATATCGAGATCTAAGCATACATGTAAAGAAAAATGGATATTCTACCAGAAGAAATATACAAAACAAGAGACATAAATCAACACCAAATTTAACATGGTTCACCCAGTGTGGGCTACGTCCACCAAGAAACAAGCCAATCTATTATCCAAAGCTTTGACAAGATATACAATGAAGATTTACAATCTTCCACACCTCTCATATGTTCAGTACTTTCTTCCTTCAAGCTTTTGCTCTACCACCAAGAATTCTCTCTCACCAACCTTTTTCAAGTTTTTTATAATTCTTGTTTATCATTACTTCTAAACCCTAGCTTTTGTGCTTATATAGTCGTTTATAGACTTAGGGCACTTAGTCATGCAATTACAATCAATAAATCTATTTTAATGCTAAAAATATATATAATTCCCGAGAGTTAATTAAAACTTCGTCGCACAAGTAACCAACACTGGTTCTACCTAACCGTCATCGTTTCCTACTTGCCCTTGACCGATGTCGATCCGCTCTTAATCGATGCCGATATCTTGTGTTTTCCAAAGCAAGTTCCAATTACATGCTAAAATTAATTAATTAAGCTCCACAACTCAACAATCTCCCACTTGGAGTTTAATTACTGCACCATACCTGTACAACATCATTCTTGGATCCTTCCTTGGCTTTGTTTCTTCCTCTTCAAGTCTCAAACTCGAAGACCAACAGAAGTGGAGTGTAGCTCCAAATTCTCCTTTGCTAATGGCTTCGTTAGCATATCCGTAGGGTTCTTGCTCATATGAATCTTTTCCAGATTCAACTGTCCATCCTCCAATACCTGCCGTATGAAGTGATACCTCAACTAAATGTGTTTTGTTCTCGAATGAAACGCTAAGTTCTTTTCCAAATGAATTGCACTCATGACACTAAATAGTTTACAATCACTTTGCTCCTTTCCCAAATCTTCCATGAACCTACTCATCCATATCATCTCCTTGCTAGCCTTTGTAGCTGTAACATACTCTACCTCTATAGTAGACAAAGCCACAACCTTCTAGCAATCTTGAAATCCAACTAACTCGTTTCCACCTACTATGAAAATATATCTAGTAGTGCTCCTCCTACCATCCAGATCTCTAGCCATATCCGAATCAACATAGCCACATAATGAAATATCCAAACCTCCATAGCATAACTGCATGCTAGATGTCCCTTTCAAATACCTGAGTATCCATTGGACTACTTTCCAATGCTCTTTACCTAGATTAGCCATATATCTACTCACAACTCCCACTGCATGTGCAATGTCTAGTCTGGTACAAACCATAGCGTACATGAGACTTCCAACTGCTGAAGCATATGGCACTTGTGTCATGTATTTGACCTCCTCATGTGATGAAGGACACTGATCTTTTCTCAATTTGAAGTGTCCAGCCATAGGTGTGCTAACAGGTTTTGCATTTTGCATGTTGAACCTTTCTAACACCTTGTAGATATAATCCTCCTGAGACAAATACAATTTCTTGTTTTCCTGTCTCTATGTATTTTCATGCCAAGGATTCTTTTTGCAGCTCCTAAATCTTTCATAGCAAATGTTTGAGCTAGATTTCTCTTAATCTCACCAATGTCCTACATACTAGATCTTGTAATAAGCATATCGTCCACATACAGTAACAAAATAATATAGCTCCCATTTTCAAGCTTCTTGAAATAAACACAATGTTCAGATTCACATCTCAAATAACCATGCTCATGCATAAAACTATCAAACCTCATGTACCATTGCCTTGGAGCTTGCTTGAGCCCATATAGGCTCTTTTTCAACCTCGCACACTAGTTTCTCCTTACCATTGACTTCATACTCAAGCGGGTACATTTACATATAAATTTCTTCATCCAAATCACCATAAAGCAAAGTTGTCTTCACATATAGTTGATCTAAATGCAAATATTCTACTGCAACTAAACTCAATACAGTACAAATAGAAGTCATCTTAACAACATGAGAAAATATTTCAGCAAAATCAATACCTGCTTTCTACAGTGCAAATACCTTTACTACAAGCCTTGTGTTGTACCTTTTATGTCTGCCATCTTCTTCCTTAATCCTGTAAACCCACTTATTCTACAATGTCCTCTTACCTGTTAGCAACTTAACCAAATCCCAAGTTTGGTTTTGTTCCAAGGATTCCATCTCCTCATCCATGTCATGCTCCCACTGAACGTGAGTCTTATCCTGCATTGCTTCTTCAAAGCTCTTTGGTTCACCACTATCAGTCAACAATAAATAAAATAGAGAAGGTGTAAATCTTTCTGGAAGTTTACTTACCCTTTGTGACCTTCTCACATGAGTTTGGGGTACCGAGGCTCTATCTGGGCCTCCTAAACATTAGTATAAACTTCTCGCGATTCTTGGACGTGAGTCACCTCTAACCGACGTCAGTTCTGATAATTGATGTCGGTTCTGATCCTATGTAACCATCGGTGGTTCATCTGACCGATGCCGGTTAGGGACTAACCACCACAATTACTGTGTATTTCTGTAGGTGTTTCTTTAAAACCCGAGAGTTCATTTTCATCAATAAACTTCTCAATTTTCTCATCCTTGGGTACCAAAATTTGATCCTCAGTATATTCTCTTTTCATTCCATTCAACATCATGACTCCTAATAATTTTAGAATTCTCTAAATCCCAAAAACGGAAATTGAAATCACCAGATCCATAACCAATGAAAGTGCACCTCTTGGATTTTGCATCCAACTTTTTCTATTTTCCCTATCAACATGCACAAAAGCTTCTAAACCAAAAACTTTAAGAAAAGAAATATCTACCTCTTTTCCGGTCCAAGCTTCCTCTGGTATTCCTCCATCTAGTGAACTTGAAGGGCCACAGTTAATCAAATAAATCGTCAGTTATCAACTTTCGCCCCAAAACTGCAAGGGCAATGCGAATGTATCCTTATACTTCTAAACGTTCATGATTGTCCTATTCATTCTTTCTACAACACCATTATCTTGTGGTGTTCTTGGAACCATTCTTTCTCTACATATCTCATTCACTGAACAATAATCGTTGAAATCTTTGCTACAATATTCACCACCATTGTTAGATCTAAGGCACTTTAACTTAAAATTTGATTCATTCTCAACAAGGGCTTTCTATCTTTTAAAATTCTCAAAAACATTAGATTTACGTTTAATACAATAAACCCATACCTTTCTTGTAGCATCATCAATGAAAGTAACATAATACTAGGATCCTCCCTGAGAAGCTACCTAAGCTGGTCCCCACACGTTTGAGTGTACAAGCTCCAATTTTTTCTCCTTCTTAGTTTCCCCAACTTTGAGAAATTTCACTCTCTTTTACTTTCCAAAGATACAATGCTCACAGAAATCAAGATCTAAATCTTTCAAATCTGATAACTTACCCTTAGCCTTTGAGATCTCGAATTCCTTTTTGACTCATATGACCCACCGATTATGCGACATGCATACGTCTGATCAAAGTAGATAATACGAAAAGGAATCAATAATACACAGTAGATAAATATAACGTTCCTACATTCTTACCTCTTTCCACAAAAAAAGCACCCTTAGTGACTTTCCAAGAGTCTCCTGTAAAAGTAACCATATAACCAGATTCTCCTAGTTGCCCTACAGAAATAAGATTCCTCTTGAGGTTTGGCACATGCCTCACATCTTTCAATACCCATGTATTTCCATTCTGCAATTTTAGATGAACTTCCCTTTACCAATAATACTGCAAGGTTCATCATCACCCAAATAAACATGCCTAAAATTGCCCTGGACATAATTTCTGAAATAACCCTTATTAGGGGTTGCATGGAAAGAAGCTCCTAAATCTAAAACCCATGATTCAATTCTATTGTCCAAAGAAAGAATAAGAGCATCTTGCATTACCTATGATGAAGCAAGATTCACCTCTTTACCTTTGTCTGGTTGTTGATTCTCTTTATCCTTTGACCAACAATATTTCTTTGCATGTCCTTTCTTTCCACATTTCCAACAAGTAATTCCCTTACTTTTGGATTTAGATCTACTTTCCCTTGACTTTGATTTCCCATTACTCTTACTCTTGGATCTCTCCTTCTGCATGCCCCTACTTTCTACATTCAAAGCATTTCCAGATGATGTTTCCTTTGTACTCTTCCTGCGAATTTCTTCATTCAAGATTATACTAACCACATCATCAAACTTCAAAATATTATTAGCAGATGTTGTATTACTAACAGCCATTACCAAGTTGTCCCAACTATCAGGAAAAGAACATAAGAATAAAAGTGCTTTTACTTCATCATCAAACAAGATATAGCAACCGATTTTAACTGATTTACAATAGATCAGAAATCATTCAAATGACTAGAGGTAGATTCACCTTCATGCATCTTAGAACTAAATAGTTTCTTCATCAAATAAACTTTATTTAAAGCACTAGGTTTTTCATATAAATTAGCAAGAGATTTCATTAAGTCTACCGTAGAATCCACATCTATAATATTGGAAGCCACGGATGTTACCAGGCTCAATCTTATAGATCCCAAAGCCTTTTTATCAAGAATCTTCCATTCTTATTCAGTCATCTTCGTAGGTCTAGACCTCTCATCCAACGGTAAGTACAAATATCTTTGATACAAATAATCCTCAATCTACATCTTCCATAATTGATAATTTCGCCATCAAATTTCTCTACCTTGTATTTATTATCTTCTGCCATTGTTGTAGCTCCCACTCAATCAGAAAACCCTTTGTGAGTAAATCTATCAACACACAAAACCCTCAAACAAAGCTCTGATACTAGTTATTGGGGTTAGCACACCGTTGTACAAACAATATATCAGATCTAAGCATACATGCAAATAAAAGCGGATATTCTACCAGAATAAATATACAAAACAAGAGACATAAATCAACACCAGATTTAACGTGGTTCACCTAGTGTGGGCTACGTCCACCAAGAAACAATCCAATATATTATCCAAATCTTTGACAAGATATACAATGAAGATTTACAATCTTCCACACCTCTCAGATGTTCAATACTTTCTTCCTTCAAGCTTTTGCTCTACCACCAAGAATTCTCTCTCACCAACCTTTTTCAAGTTCTTTCTAATTCTTGTTTATCATTACTTCTAAACCCTAGCTTTTGTGCTTATATAGTCATTTATAGACTTAGGGCACTTAGCCATGCAATTACAATTAATAAATCTATTTTAATGCTAAAAATAGATATAATTCCCGAGAGTTAATTAAAACTTCGTCGCACAGTAATCGATGTTGGTTCTGCCTAATTATGCGCGCCAGTTTCTACTTGCCCTTGACTGATGTCGGTCTTCCCTGACCAATGCCGGTCTGCCCTTAACCGATGTCGGTTACTGTGTTTTCCAACAAGTTCTAATTACATGCTAAAATGAAGTAATTGAGCTCCACAACTCAACAGAAAAGATGTTACCAATTCAAGGCACATACACCCCTAAATATGTAAATGCATATAATTTGATTGAAATCCTTTAACAACATGTTAAGGGGAGTTGGATTCTACTTCTTCAAGTTTTAAATATGCTTCAATTCATAAATTCATTCATCTGGAAGGGAGTATAAACAAATTGGCCAAAAGGGTGAAGAAAAATAAGGTCATCACTAATGAATTTGATAAAGTTCTATCAGATCAAGAACTTGTCTTTATTTTCCATACTGGTCCAGATGATGAGCTCATCATCAACATGTTTAAAGGATTGGATGCTTATACAACAAAATTGGGAGAACAAAAAAGGAGAGCCAATTGAATTAGACCCTGCATAATTCTTTACTCCTTTTTATATTATTTTATTTATTATTTACTCCATTCTTTGTACTCTTTCAAGAAAAGGAAAAATTTCCCAAACAATTGTATGTAATGACACACTCATAGGAAAAGACAAAAATAAATTATTACACAAAAGTAATAGCTTTTCCTATAATGCACACATGGAAGATGATTGGGAAGTAGAAGACAAAAGAGGTTGTTTAACAAAAGGAATATCCTATGAAATAGAATAGATCCAACTTGACACATCAAAATGGAATCTTTACGGTTGGAGAAGGTTCTATCTTCACTTTGGCGGGTTTAACATCCTTTGCCCCACATTTTTCTCTTCTCAATTAGGTTTCAGGGGAATTTGGGTATACTCATGTTTTAACAAAATTAAGATTTTGTAAAATCCTAATTACAGAGTAACTTATAGAAATAATGAAGTGCAAATCATGTTATGATATATTATGACACAAAGAATAAGAAAATAAACATGAAACCCTAAATGTAAGAGAGAGAAAAAGGACTTAGCTGATTTATGCTTATTTGGAATTGATTTGGATTAGGGAAACTCGATGAACAGAGAGGGTAGACCGTCATAATTGTGTATTATAAAATTTGGAACTGTTTGATAAGTTTGGATATGGGCGCTGTGCAGGTCGGGGAACCTTAAGCGCAAGAGTCTCTGCTACTAGGTTTTGGTGACTGCACAAATGGTCGGAATATGATTTTAACAAAGTGTTGCACAAGTGTCATAAATATTCCTTGTTGATCACATGTGTGTTGCTATTTGATCTTTAAGGGTACTTGTAACCTTCAAAATAGATATCACATATAAAACCCATAATATGACATCAAATCCAAAAATGAAATATGTAATATGGGGAGTCGGATGACCCTCAAAATCACTCACAGAGTGAGCTTATGACCGAGTGTTGCATGAAGTCTCGGAATCCATGTAGTTCTGGTGAGTGTGTGTGAGAATTGTGCCCTAGGACGCCCTTGTGCAAGTGCACTTAATAGCAGGTTGTAGCTAGATGTAATAATGTAGATAGATGTGTGGATGGAATAATTAACATCCCCTTCCTATGTTGTGTATGCTGAAAATGCAGTCCATTGTCCCTTGAATGATTTCTAGATGGATGCATTTGATGCTCGTAGATGCCTTTGGATGCAAGCTAAGGTGATGATAATAGATTTTTAGAGCTTGGTCCTTTATTTTGATAACATAGCTATGTATTTATATGATTCCCTTGGTTGAATTTTGTAATTGATAATTGGAATGCGGACCCATAAGAAACTAAGATTCCCAAAAAAATAAAAAAGGCACAAAAATAATGAGTAAGGTGGAAAGAGGTCGGGGCGTCTAGAGGGGACGAAGGTGCCTAGGTGCTGACATTCTGATTGGGCACTAGTGTCTAAAGTCATAAAATATAAGCAAGTAAATCTCTGACTGGGTTGTAGGGTGTGCAAGGCCAAAGAGAAAACAAGAAACACGGAGAAAATGCTAAAGGTAGATGTCAATTATTAGTTATCTCGCTTAGGAATCATATGAATGCAAGCATACTTTTATGACCTAGAAATGTACCCAAGTGTAAGATTTTGTGTCTACATTTCCCCACACTTTATGTTGTTGAGTGAATACTTGATAGCATAAAGTAGTTAGAAGATGTGTATATTTGTTTCCTATAATGTGTGATGGTGATAGCATGTCAAAGAGACAAGTGAAAGCATGAAGTGATAAAAATGAAGCGTGGAAGTTAAAAAGAGAAAGTGACCCTAGGGATGAAGTGTATTATGTTGTAACATATTATATCGATTGTTGTTCTTGATACAGGGTTACTTCTTCTTGTTGCGTATTAAGGATGGCCTACAAAACAAGAGTGAAAGATTAATCAAATTCATGCATTATGAAACCTTTGTAAAAGTATGTAAATATGTAAAAATAATAAAAGGAAAGTGTGCACCTAATGAACATGAGTGTAAAAGGATAGAAAGATGTCCTGAAAATGATGTGTAGAGAGAAATTTTTTAGGTGATCTCACGCCAAGAGTGAGTTTTTGGGCAATATCACATCAAGTGTGAGTATTTTTGGAGATCTCATGCTAAGAGAGTTTTTAGGTGATCTCATGCCAAGATTGAGTTTTTGATTGATCTCACGCCACCACGAAGAGTGTTGGGGAGATAGGTCTAGTGTTACTCTCCTTCCATGACTATTTCCCGATTATACACCACTGTAGATGGTGTGATCATACTTTGTTCCTATTATCCATTATTTTTTTCGAATGTATTATTTTTTCCAATTGAAAATACATATAGAATGCATTCTGCTTACTAGAGGACTATGCATGTACTGTGAAATTTCTCTGTAAATTAATGTGAACTATACTTATCTGAGAAATTAATTGTATTTTCCCCCAGGACATAGGAACCCATAAGAGGTTAGGAACACCTAGGAGCTAGTAGGTGTATTTGTGCACTTGTGTTTTTGTTAAACCAAGGACCCAAATTTACGTAACTCAGATTCTGGTAATGTGCATATCCGAACTATAGTTCGAGTTGCTATATGGGGCAAGCGATTCACCCAATGTATGCCCCCCTCATTTGGGGTGCATGTGACGTTGATACAAGCATGTGGTCCAAATGAGAGGGCTTAAAATTGATCTGAAGTGGATACCCTGTAGGGGGAATGGGATGTGCATGGTAGAAACCAAGGAACATGCAAACAAGAAGGCTAGTAATATGTGTTAGTGCAATCAAAGCTAGTATGCAAGTAGAAGACAATGTGTAATTAAGCAAGCAAGAAGACAAGATAGACAAAAAAAGTAGGTTTCAAATATGGGACATCGCTCACAATGTCACAAGACAATTAGGGTAAAGCATCCAAAAGCATACAATGTGCATATAAGACAAAGGGCATAGCCCAAAAACAATAGTATATAATGAAAAACAATGACAAGCAAAGTGTAATAGACAACCATGGTGGAAAATAGTCCTATAAAGAAAATGTTGCACATGAAGCACCCGTTAGCATGTTAGAAAGATAAAAATTATGTCAAAGCGTGTATGTATCAATATAATAAGTAGTGTGCTAGTAAAAATAGAAAGTAGTGTATAATGAAATGATAACACCTATGATGTGTAAGAGTAGCAAATGTTGATGCCCCCAGGAGCCTCGGTGGGACTAGTAAAGGTACAATGTCAAACATCAATACTTTGCATGTAAGGATCTATAAGATCTGCATTCACAACAAGAGACCAAGTAAACATGCATGTGTATATAGAAAATATATTGGCATACTAAGTATTCGTCTAGCATAAAAAATCAAAGTGTATATGTAAGTACAAGCAAAAAGAATAGATGCAACCAATATATGTAATATGCAATGTATGAGTGAGATGGAATGGTATGCAATGTGAATGTGATAGGAGTAACATTCCCCCAATGTATTTGGATGAATAGGAGATGAGGTTCATTTATAAAATACCCCTAAAAATTATTAATGAACCATAGAACAAGAGTGTGTTAGAGGGAAATGGTTTAAAAATAGATGCTAGAAAGATGTATTGTGAAGTGTGGAGCGTGAAATGTGTAGTGTGTGAGGTTCATGTATCGAGTATGCCCTCAACATTCAAATGTGAACCTTAGCACAAGAGTGCGTCATAGGGTAGTGATGATAAAAATTGTATCAATTTTATGTAAGATTTATTATAAATATGAAGTATGAAGCACACAAAGATAATAATAGAAATGATAGGCACCTGATGATGTTAGGAGGGGGAGAGAAGTAAGTATGATGCCCCCAAGTGTATGATAATGAATAAGTTATCCAACGAAAGTGAAGGGAAAGGGTCCTCCACCCGATGTCTAAGGAGATAAAGGCGTGTGACCATGCTCTAAGATTAGTGGTGTATGAGATTGATGATGTATATGTGAAGGAAGCCTAGGTGGTGAACACCTATGTGAAGGAGACCTAGGAGGTGATGAGCACCTATGTGAAGTAGACCTAGGAGGTGATGAATGCCTATGTGAAGTAGAGCTAGGAGAGGAGATGAGAGGAGGTGGTGAAATCATATGTGAAGGGGAAACTCGGATGAGGGACTTAGGATGAGAATATGGACTATGAGACCGACAAGAACGAGTAGGTTGTGTTTGAATATGAGAGCAAGGTGTAGAATATGCCTTATATTTGAGAGGCCCGGGGGCCTAGATGCTCTAACTAGTGAAATGATATCCTCAAGAGGAGGTTGAGGCAATGGTGTGGATGGTGGAACACCTTTGAGAGTGAAAACTTTCTTATTTTGAATGAATTTGAGACACAAGTGGTTCATGGAAAAGATAGCTTGAGCAACACGAGCCAAGGAAGACCTAAGAGCATGTCACAACCTTTGATTGAAGGTGTCACAGTGAATGGCACAAGCATGGTGAGAGGCCCAACTGTAACTAGAAGCTTGATGTAGCCATAAAATTTGGGAATTGGATATGAAATTTGAGAGAGTGGATAGTTGATAGCGATAAGGAGTGTAATAGAGCACACACAATAAGAGCCAATGGATTGATCATGGTGTTATTGACAATATGAGATCCGATAGAAGCATTGATGTGTAGTATATTAGAAGAAAATGTAGCATGATAATCATGATCAGAGAATGTGATGAGTGGTGGAGATGCATTAGTATTAAGCAACTAGAAAATCAAGAGGCCTTGATGAAGGAGACACAACGCGATATGTATGATTAGTTGAAGAATCAACAACTTTCTTGTCATGCTTAGGCAATGGATATTTTAATATTTTGAGCTTTTGGTTGTCATTGAATGACTTAGATGTCGAAGGATCAGGGAGCTCGATTGCATTATTGTTTATAAGATCTTGAATGAGATGCCTGAGTTTGAAACATTGATCAGTTGAATGCCCAATACATTGATGATAGTCACATCTAGAATTTTCATCATAATTAAGACCTTTAGGGTGAAATGGATCAAGATTTAGTGGTGATGGAAGTGTAAAAATATTGCTTTCAATAAGTTGTGGCAATATAAGATGAGGAACATAAGGAAATTTTGTAAATGTACGCTTTGGAGGTTGCCATTGAAGCTTTTCAGAGTAGAAACAACGTTAACAATAGCTTTTACTTTAGTGGGCTTAGGAGATGACTTGAAAGTAGATTTTATTTGAAACCGATTAGAAGATGAAAGCCTGATCATGATATTTGAGATTGCCCATAGATAAGAGTTTTCTTTTACATAACTTAAGCGTATGACATAGATGATCAAATGATGGAGAGGTCTCAAAGATGATGCTCTCTTGTAATAGATTTAAAAGAATTTGGATAAAAATATCTTGCAATTCTAATCCACAAGTACATTAGTCATCTTAGTTAAATTTATCTTATAGCGTAAAACATATTCAGCTAGATGCTCATTAGATCCTTGTTTGATTTGTGCAAGATGAGCATAGATATTTTATAACCGATATTGATTGAAAAATGTGTAAGAAAAGTATCGACTAAATGCGTAAATAATGTTACCAAATGAACAGGTAGATCGTAGGACCAACGCATAGCATAGTCTTCTAGACTCCGAGGAAATAGCTTAGCTAATAATGTATGATCATCCACATAATCTAGACATGCCACATGAAAAGCTCGAAGATTCCCTTGAGGATCACCATGGATGTAGAAGATGGGAAGCTTGGGAGTGATGAAGTTTGGAGGAATTGCATAAGTGGAAATGGCGGGTTCGAAAGGAGTGAAGGAGTAGAGTGGGATATAGAGATGGAGATGCATGAGAAGTACCTTGTTGAAGTTTAAATATTTTCACTTGGATATCCTAATAAAGAGAGGCTAGGTATTGTGTACCAAAAGAAGAGGAACCAGGTTGTGTATTAGAAGCATTGAGATGAAGCAAGGGAGTGGTGGAGGTAGGAATGGAAGTAAAAATACAAGTAGGAATGGAAGTAGGAAGGTGAAGGGGTTGGTTGGAGGACATGGTAGCCAAGAAGAAACTAAAAGAGGTGGAGAAGTAGTGTCTCAAGAGTGTTTGGCTGAAAGAAAATCATGGTGAATATGAGGAATATGTGTAGGATTGTCACGCAAAGCTTGACGAAAATTAGTTGTCTAATTGTTTTTTATCAACATTGGTATACTCATCATATGATTGTTCACTATCAAATTTTTGAATGTCTTAGAGATGAAGATTCCTTAAATTAGCAAATGAATTATCATATTCAACTCGTTAATTTAGAAACCCCATGGGTAAATAGAGGAAGCTCTGTATGCTCAAAAGACCCAAAATGACCACTATGGGTAATGGGCATAAGAAGAAAACCCTAGAAGGAAGGTGGGATTTGAGCGATGGGTTTACCAAATGATTTAACAAAAATAAGACTTTACAAAACCCTAATTGCAAAGTAATTGATATAAATAATAAAGTATAGATGTTATGATATACTATTACACAAGCAATAAGCAAATAAACATAATACCCTAAGTGCAAGAGAGAGAGAGAAAAATACTTAGTTGACTTATGCTTATTCTCGGAAGT
Organism: Taxus wallichiana var. yunnanensis; assembly: GCA_018340775.1. NCBI lineage: Eukaryota > Viridiplantae > Streptophyta > Pinopsida > Cupressales > Taxaceae > Taxus > Taxus wallichiana. The sequence goes on along the minus strand of CM031237.1, from coordinate 395,713,136 downwards.
GATCTGGATAGAATAAACTGATGAACAGAAAGGGTAGGCCATCATAACTATGCATTGTAAAGTCTGAAACTATCGGATAGGTCTGGACATGGGCACCTAGACCGGGTCGGGGTGCCTTGGTGTGAGAGTCTACTACTAGGTGCTAGTGATCGTGCAAAAATGGTCGAATATGATTTTCATAGTGTTACACGAGTGTCGCAAATGTTCTCTGTTGATCACTTTTGTGTCATTATTTGATATCCTGGGTACCTACAAAAAACCCACAATACCACATCAAATTTAAAAAGAAAGATGTAATATGGGGAGTTGGATTGACCCCCGTGGTCACACTTACGACCAAGTGTTGCACTACATCTTAGACTACATGTGATAATTGTGCCCTGAGGATGCCCTTATGCAAGTGTACTTGATAGAAAGTTCTAGCGAGATATAAAAATGTAGATAGATGTGTGGATGGAATAATGAACTTCCCCTTCCTAAGTTGTGTATGTAGAAAATGCAAATCCCTTGTCCCTTGAATGAGTGCTAGATGGATACCTTTGATGCTTTATTGGATGCAAGCTTAGGTGATAACAATAGATGCTTAGAGATTGGTCTCTTATTTTGATCACATATATATGTATTTATATGATTCCCTTGGTTGAATTTCGTAATTGACAACTAGAAGGTCGACCCATAAGAAAATAAGAGGCCTAAAAGATAAAAGAGGCCCAAAAAGAGCGAGTAAGGTAGAAATAGGTTAGGGGCGCACATAGGGGATGAGGGCACCCGAGATTTGGCATCCTAATTGGGCATTGGTGTCCAAAGTCACAAAAGATAAGCAAATAAAACTTTTAATGGGCTATAGGGTGTGTAAAACCAAATCAAAAACAAGAAACACAAACAAAAGGCCAAAGGTAGTTATCAATTACTAGTTTTCTTGCTTAGGAATCATATGAATACAAGTATGATTTTAGGACTTAGTAATGTACCCAAGTACGTGATTTTGTGTCTACAATTCCCTTGTGAAACATTTTATAAGAATGAGGGCTTGTCCTCATTCAAAGAGGTTATTATTGGTGGGTTGAATGTTAATTGCTTTAGCTCTAGGTTTTCATTTTCTAGAAGTGCAGTGAATATGAAGTTCTAATGCTCAGGTGGTTTGATTGTACAACCATTAACATGCATTGAGGCCATCTAGTCTATGTCCCTTTTCTAAAAATAAGATGAATAGAACAATTTTTTCTTGAATCAGCCATGGCTTTGATGTGTATGTTGAATATTTGATTAATGGATTATAACTTTTACTGCAATATTTTTGTTTATTGCATCTATATATAATACACTAGATCAATCTTTAGTTATTTCATATTTTTGGTCACTAAATAAATATTTTTTTGTAGCACCTACTTTGTGGAGGATGATCCAAAAATACTTGCAGAGATCACAAAAGACGAAATAATTTACGAACAATTTAACACACAATAATAGTTCATATTCATTCAATTTTCATTAATTCAACTTTACAATACAAACCATACATATAGGAATATTATTCTTATAGTTTAATATGTAGTTCAAATTAATCCTTTCATTCTTTTCTCCCAACTCTGTTAATGTGACTTGTTGAAACTCACTCAACAAATATATTTGTTATAGTTGTTTTATATAAAATAGCTTGTTGGTACCCAAATTTAATCTCCTTCAAAGTTCGAGCAAAGATCATGGATTTGACAAGACACTCAGAGGTAGATAGATGATTATGTATGTCATTTTGTAGCCGGGAAGCAATCTATCTAAATTTTTAGCACTCAGGCTTTGAAAGAAGTGGGTAGCACCTTAAAAGGATGTGATCTTATCCTAACTATTTTAGGTTGTGCCTTTCAACCAAGGTAAGAGAACCTATTTTGTAACCTCTGTTATTGAAGAATGCTGGTAAATCCTTCTTTTGCACAAATTTTATAGAGAAGACCTTGGGAAAATATGATCAACACACCAAATCTGACTCTCATGAGTTGTCACTTCCAGATTATGGAGATATTTTCAATACAAGGCAAAGGTTACTAAAGACATTTGGAATCCTAATTGTTCTGCATATTTTTGCAAGTAGATTTTGTTCCTTTGTTGATACATAGGGAAAACAGGGGTAGTTCAGGTGGATCAATGGTTTTTAAATGATTTTGGTGGGAGATGAAGCAGGATAAAGTTGATTATACCGGATCTTTGGAGGGACTTCACAATAATGAACAACTTCACAACAATGAAAGCTTCAGAACAGTCAAGACGTTCCTTCAACTAGAAGGTGTGCTTCAATGGAGGCCCAGATCAACATGTTTTCACATAATCTTTGAGACTCCAACATGAAGGCTCGAATTGGAAGACTCAATTAAACACTAAAGTTTCTAATTAATCACGCCTAAGGTACACCCAAGACTTACAGACAATATTTATCAACAAATGACAGTGAATTGGTTTTAAATTTGTTTATCTCATCTAAGATGAAGGATCTTCTTGAAATGAAATTAAAAATACCATTAGATTGTCACAGGGATGATATCTTGTGTGATTTCACAAAAAAATTAGTATAAGATTGCAATAGGAACGAAAGAAACTATTTGCAGACATTCTGAAAATAAAGCAAACACAAAATTGCTAGAGATTAGACACAAATTAATTCCAAAATTGCTTAGATTCATCAATAGGGGAAAGCTTCTAGAGAAATCTCAGTGCTTTTCAATGGCTATACATATGCAACCAACTTGACACGATATAAAATCTAACACAGAAGAAAATAACAGGTAATCTCGGCTTTGGTCTCTCGGGAAGACGACCTTCTCAAATTATTCTCAAGAATTCATACTTCACCATTTGCAAGAGTATTCTCATTGCATTTATACATTCTTGCTCACTCAATTTTCCCCCAAAAGAAATAATATTCGAGGGACCTTTTCTTATTACCAATTTGTTCCAAACGGTGATGTTTAACAAATTCGATCCGAAATCACTAGGTGGACCAATTGTGAATTGATCATGTTTCGTGGGCCCGCAACTAATGACTAGGATGCCATGCCACAACTTTTTGGGAGTCCCTTTAATCATTCTGATTCATTATGTGAGAAATCCCCTTTTAATAATTTTTGGGAGCCTCTGCATAGGTGGACTTGACAGGTCATCCCTTTTTTCTCTCAAGGCAATGCCTTTTTCACCTTCTACGTCGCACTTTCATCATTTCATCCTTTTTCCCTCCTTTTCCTCTGAAATTTTACTCTGCAACTTCTGGATCTGGCATTTTACATTTTTACATGAGCCCGAGAAAAAATCCACTTCAAAAGTACTTCATATTTACAAATTGAGCTCCCAAATTGATTCAATTGAACTTTGCAGACCAAAACAACAAAAATTTGCCAAAAATTGATGAAGAACAATGCAAAAAAATGCACCTCCAAACATCCTGGAGCTTCAATGGTGGAAAAATCAAATGAAATGCACAACTATCATTGATCTTTCCTTTCAACTTTTAATCTAAGCCCTCCACATGGAAAAATGTGATTGGAAACAGGCATGGGAGCACTTTTTGACATTTTATAACTTTTGGAAAAAGTAAAATTTTGACATTTTCTCCACCCCTCCGCCCTTAGAAAACAGGCTTGACACGTGTCCCAATGTGGGTCCCAGAGGAACCATGGCTCGATTATGCTATTTTACCTTGTTTTTGGAAAAGGAAAATTTTTCAAATTTTCCCCGCAGCTCCGCCCTTCCGCCTTTAGCTTCTGATGTGGGTCCCAGCGGACTTGCGCTTCATTTTTTCACTTTATACTTATTTTCCAAAAAGGAAAAAGTTCCACATTTTCCCCGCAGGCCCGCACCTCCATTTTTGACTATTCAATGCTTTGGCATTACTTTCCTGTCAGGGCCACACTTCAACTTACAATTTTATCCCTTTTTACAAAAGGCAAAAAACCTTAAATAACCTCGAAGCTCTGTTTCTCCATTTCCCACCCGCTACGTGTCTCAATGGTGCATTTTGAGATTATCCCAAAAGTAGAGACCCTAGACAAGCGCGGGCTCAACACATGTCTCGCCTAGCGAGTTTGTTAAAATTTGAAGGTTCAAGTGGAAGGCGTCATATGTGTCTAAGGTTTGAGACAATCTCCTTTGGCCGTTGAAAAGTCCAAGAAAAAGGAAAAGTGAGCGAAAGCCTCCAAGTGTCCTCCTGGTGCTTCTTCAAAATAAAACTCAGGGGCCGGTCCCCAAACATGTGTGGTCCCTCCACGTGTCCCAGGCCCTTTAGGAAGTTTCTTGAAAAGTCTAAGTAAGGGAAGGCCTGACAGAAGCCTCCACGTGTCTTTATGGCGCAACTTCAAGATGGTCCCCAAGAGTGGAGACTCGAATGAGCGCGGGCTCACCACATGTCCATGGCCCACCAAAAACTATACCGGATACATGAAAAATTTGTCTAAGTCTGGGAAAAGTAGCGGAATCCTCCATGTGTCCTCCCAACGCAACTCCAAGGCCAAACCAAAAGGTGAATTTTCAAACAAGCGTCGTTCCTCCATGTGGACAAGTTTTGGGTTGAAGTGAGCCATAGAGTTTTTAGAGTGCCCGCCGAGCCGCATCCAACCAAAAAGGGCCATGTTTACACTGATGCAGAGATGTAAATTTGATGGGGAAAAATCACCCGTCAAACCGTAAAAATGCAGGAAAACCACCATTCGAGCCCGAAGATGAATTTTTCGTCGAGACAAAGAATTTGGAAATGTTACAAGGCTCAAATATGATCTTTTGAGCTACATCCAATCACATTTCCACATGTATTTGGGACAAAAATAGCAGGGACAACAAAACGTGACTGTGGTAAATGGAAAGAAAGGAACAACTTGAGTTTTATGCCCAATTTACAGACTCCTTCAGATGGACAGAGAAACAAAAACAAATTTTGGACCTTTAAGAGACCCTCGACCAAGGAAGGGATTGATCACGGCAACCAAATGGACGACAAAGTCTTCAAGAAGCAATACGGGGAGACAGAAAAACATGACAGAGGCCGCAAACTGAGGAATTTCAATGACAAACGAGGTGAGACTAATTTGAGCGCCAACACAACTTATAACAAATTAATAACATATATATATATATATATATATATATATATATATATATATGAATAATAATTACCCCAAGAATTATTATTTACTAATTCACTAACATACATTCACCAAAATAATAATTACACATGTAATTATTATTCAACCATACATACCAATGGAGCACTAACATATTAATTTTTAACATTCCCCCTCGGTGCAAACATGGGGAAAACTTGTCTTGTCTTTATGTCATCTTTGCAAGAAGCTTGCTCATGATTTGGATGGTTTTGTTTTCAGGATAACCAACAACCTCCAAGATGGTTTTTCAAGTGGAAAACCAACAACCACAACAAGGATGGTTTTCAATGGATAACCAACAACCACAACAAAGGATGGTTTTCAATGGATAACCAACAACCATAATATCATGATGTTGCAGTAGTATCATCAGCCCTCATCACATTCTTCCATCAAGAGATAACATAGGAAATTTTGTTGCTCATACACATATAGTAAAATATGACATAAAGGAAATGGAACATTGGGATTATGTTCCCCCCTCAATGTGAAATTTTCACTTATTCACACTACATAGGAACAAAAGGAACACTGAAACTGGAACTCTGAAAACACAACGAAAAGCGTACTATAAAAACGGAAAGCAAACTCCAAACACATATGTCACCAAACCTTTGTGTGGCCCCATCATTGGTGACTAACAAGAAGTTTTTAATCAACCTCCAACCTCTTGTGCCTCCGTCCTCCAGTGTCACATTGTTAAATCAGCCTAATTTATCTTTGAGCCTTATGATGTAAATATTGTTGATGATGAAGCTCTAAATCTGAAAAAAAAAAAAAACCACTTCTGATGATTTAACGATAACTTTAGAACTAGAGCTCCGTTTTGTAAACCGTAAAATGTGTCGAAAGATGGTTTCAATAGATTTCCAATGATACTAGGAATCACTAGTGATTTCTAAGGAATCATTGGAAATTTATGAAAAAATGTCTGTGATTTTCCCCATCATTGACAATTAAAAATCAATCATTGACGATTATAAAAATCATTGGCGATTTGCAGAATCATCTATGATTTATAAAATTTATTGAAGATCATTGTAAAAATTCAATAGATCATTTCATATCCATTTTTTTACACGTGTTCAAATTTTTTCAACTCAAGACTGCTTTCTGAGATAGATGTCAGCATGAAATGTTTTTTTCAGATGAATCAACAGCTTAAGAAATGCAATCAAAACTATTTGATGCATTATAAACACCAAATCTGAAGAAGGATTATGCCAATATAGAATGTAGAAAAAAAATCCTCTATCTCCTTTATTTTATATGTGCACATTTCTTACTAGTTCACTCTCACACAAATAATATATAATAAAGTAGTTCATGCACTCCTCGAAGATTGCTTAACATTTTCTAAATACTAAGATATCATTCTCATAGCTAATAAATAATCACATAGGTGGGGTAACCATAACTTACAAAAATATGCCCTTTCATTGATCTCTTCATAGAGCCATACCTACTCTGCTATCAGATGTGGAGGATGATCCAAAAATACTTGCAGAGATCACAGAAGAAAAAATAATTTACGAATAATTTAACACACAATAATAGTTCATATTCATTCAATTCTCATTAATTCAACTTTACAATACAAGCCATACATATAGGAATATGATTCCTATATTTTAGGATGTAGTTCAAACTAATCCTTCCATGTTTTTCTCCTAACTCTATTAACATGAGTTACTGAAACTCACTCAACAAATATATTTGTTATAGTTATTTTATATAAAACAACTTATAACAAATTACTAACATATATAAATAATAATTACCCCAATAATTATTATTTACTAATTCACTAATTTAAATTCACCAAAATAATAATTACACATGTAATTATTATTCATCCATACAGACCAATGGAGCACTAACATATGAATTCCTAACATAGTCTGCAATATTTTCTCTTGTAATATAACCCTTGTTGCAATCTTACTTTGGAATGATTTTTGTTGGCCTTTGAGTGTATCTTTGGCATATGAAAATGGAAGTAATGAACACTTCATTGGAATTCTTGCATGATCATTTGTGTTGAGGGTTTTGAAGGTTATTTGGTATCATTTGCATGAATTGGGCATCAATGAATGCAAATTTCCTTTGATAGTTGTTCTTACTTGACTTTATGCTCTCTAAATTCTAGAGCAAGTAGACTATATTGACATCTCTTGGCCCTTTGCTAGTACAAATCAACCATCATCCACTTCCCTTATTTATAACTAACATATCCTACCATTTTACCCCTACAAAGCATTATACCTGGTTATCATGAATGCATTTTCTCTAATATCTGAAGATTAGTATTCCAACATCATTAAGGTTTTATCCATTCGACTATTGTTCATGAATGGTGTGTGTGAATCATATTCCATTGTCTTTAGTAACTTGTGTCTGATATACTGGGTATGTGTAATACCTTTGTGACAACTCTTGCAGTAGATATTGCATTCATGGCTTTACTTAGCTCATATTGACCTACATATAATTTGAGGTAAATTGAATTATGACATCTTTTCCTCATTCAAATAACCCTTTGGGTCCTCTCACCTTGGTTTAGGTAGAACTAAAAGTAGCAGGATTTGGTCATCCCCTTTGTACGTGCCTCCTAGTCATTTCCAAGACTTTGTGAGAAAGAGAATGTTAGATGCATCCTTGGCTATAAACAACATATCCCCAATCTATCATTCTATAAGCCATTATCCCTTTAAAATTGTTTCAAAGTCCTAGGGGTGTAAAACTGGGAACCAACACGCTTCTGGACCGTTGTTGGGGATTTCAAGAAGCATATGAGGTCTTATCAGTTATTGATGTTCTTGCAATCATAAATCTAGATCTAAATGTTCTATTGTCTATGTTAAGGTGTGTGAATTTGTTATCAAAATTATTTCTAGGATTTACAAGGGTTTACCAAAGCCTTTTCTCTTGGCATTTTGTGAAGTGATTTTTCAATACACTTTTCGAGTTAATTCAATATCTCTAGAGTACAAGGCTCTAGTGGAGACTCCTCTTTCAACATATGGGTCGAAAAGTGATATTTCACTTGATATACCTTTCTCGATTTACTCTCCACTTTTCAAATCTGGAAGGACTTAGGTCATATTTCATATCGACCCTCTAAAGAAACTTCTCCTAGAATCGGAAGGTTTATAATAGAGGAGAAGGAAATTTTGGAAAGCTATGATTGGTCAAAGTTCAAAAGATAAGGTTGCTTAATCATCTGATTATGGTCTCCCTTTGGTATAATACTACTCCAAAGATGCGTCGATAGCTCGAGATAGACATCCCCGATTTCCATTTTCATTCTTTATTTTAACAGATTCAATTGTTGAAGTTACTCAAAGTATCCTCACCTACTCACTTGTTCATAAGTAAGAGTAGGTGTTTTGGTTTTGAATCTTACTCCCTAATAAGTACTCATTATATTAATCACACCCCTTTGTTCCAAAGGCCTCATATTCAACATTTCATTATATATATATAATATCTTCACATGATAATACAATTAGGGTTATGTCACTCTCACAAATGTCTATACATCATCATCCTCATTGAAAACCTTGATAGGATCTCGATAACTCGAGGCCTCCCCTACATCTCTATGACCAAGAGAACTTGATTATGATATACAATGTCATAGCCTCTCATGTAAGGTTCTTATTTGCTCCCTATCCTCTACATACTATGCTTACGCACTCATCAATCTTCGATGTTATATCAGGTGTAATATCGATCCTAATGGAGGTCTCTATATTGTCTCTACGCATCTCTCATATCGCTTTCTCGATAGCACAATGCATGTGAAAACTGCCATGGCTATGGGGTCAAACAAATATGCAAACTTCCCCATAACATCATTAACTCACTCTAACATACCACCAACTATAGCATCGTTGAGGATGTTCTTGGTTAATTTCCTCATGGATGTATCAACGATATGCATCCAATATGTGTCACATGCATGCATTTGATAACACATCCATATATTATCTACTATTCACTCAATATATTTTAAATATTTCACATCAATTCCTTACATGCTAATATATACAATGTAGGGATCAAATGCATATTTGGGGGCACTTCCCTAGTCTAATATAGATGTCGTAAACTAGCCCTATCCAACATATCCTAACCATCATCTAGACTCGGGTCAAGAAGGGTATTCATATGGTGGCCACCTTGGAAATATTGTGGATGCACATATCTTTGCAATCATAGACCAATTCAAATATGAATTAGATCATTTATCATTAATAAAACTCTACAATAATCAAATAACATCCTAATTATCAATATCTATGCCTATGCACTAGCATCATTCACTTTGGGACCATACATCTAATGGTCAAGAACATAAAAATGTACGATTTCTACCCTAAAGTCAATAATGGACCATTCAGTCTATACAATTTGATGGTCTCAAATTTAACAAATTTAGCAATTTTACAACATATTGAAAATCACCATTTTCAATGAAATCATGTGTTTTTACGCTTACCAACTCATCAAATGTTTATTCCAACGTCATCTCTTTACTCGATCAAATTGCAAGTGCAAGACCTCTCTAGCATGCGACATCCTATCTCTCTCAAAAGACAAGTCACTATCAATTACACTAACAATAACATTTTTTTTTTTTAAATTACCATATTATTTATAGTAAATGGCCCCCTTTGGACATATAGTCACATATCCCGACTAACTTGTATTAACCCCTTAATACCTCAAACTTTTACACTCCATATCTTGGTCTTTGTTCCTCTAATTTTTATTTCATTTGTGGCATTAAGATTTTTATTTTTCCTATTTCGTATCTTGAAAGGTGATGACACTTTATTAAAAATCTATTCGGGCTCACAATCCTCTTTTACAAATGTAGACACTCATTTTAGTAATTCATGTCTTACAATAATACAAATTGTACAATACTTTTGCACTAGCCCACACTCACCCATTTTACCAATTATGTTATCCCTAGCTATATCTCACTCATTCTTGCTTACACACATAGCCTATTTGTTCACATAACAGTCACATTAATTCATAAAATCAGGCTATATTCTCGCATATGACAAATCCAATTTCCAAATTACTCACACATGCATATGGGACTATAGCTCCCAGAAGGGCCATAACGTCCATACACTATGGCTCGACTTGGATGCTTTCATCCTTTTCCTACTAATATTACTTTTCTAAATTTAAGCTTCTTTATTACAATCCTAGTTGGCTTTACCTGATTTTTCTATATCTAGAATGCATATATAAGCAAGTTATTCATCTCTTATTGAAGAGGGAATTCTATCTACTTGGCACCTAACATTCTAATGAGAAAATACTAAGAGAAATCATAAGAAAAGATACTCTAAGACTCCCTTGAGCTGTCATATACTCGCATATTCATTTAGGGAAGTCCTCTACTCAAGTACAAAGAGCACATCACTTCAAGACAAGCTAGGGAAAAGGTCAAGTACAATCACATTGTTACAAGCTCATGATTATCAATTTGGTTACATACATTTTAGATATCACATGTTAGGAGAGAATGACATGCATTTTGATCCCTCTTTAAATTAGAGGCGATGTTGGGGGTGCATGGGGATGCTAATAACCCAACTAATGTTTGATTTGTAAGACTCTCTCACCATATAGGGTTTTTAATATTCAATCGGTTGCATTGTGAGCATCGCATAGTGTCGAAGATCCAAACTACATACGAGAACAGAGTAAGAGGTAACACATAGACCCAAAAATTTTCAAGAGTTGAAAGTATAAAGGGAAAAAAGCATGCAAAAGGTCCATAGTGCCCATATGCCTTGGTCCATGCCATATGATTTGGTCTCAGGAAGTGTTACGGGACATAGTTGCGAGATGAAGCTTTATTAAATATGTTCTAACCATTTTTATTTATCAACCTGATCCAAATTAGCATGTAATCCAAAGTTTTAGCTAAGTCACTCTCTTTTTCCTATTGCTAGTACTTTTTTCCTTATCTATCATTATTCATCTTCATTCATGTATTATCTTGTTATTGCTGCAATTAGCCTTGGAAACTAATTGATTAGGATAATACACCATCGCTTATCAACCCCTTTAAATTTAACCATTTTGGTTAAATCATTTAGTGAACCCACTATTGGCCAAACCTTAGTTTTCATAGGATCCTTGAGTGTTTGCAATACATATCTATGTCTTATGGGCTTGATTTTTGTTTGGGTACATTTCTTTTATGGCTTACCATAAAATTTTGCACAACCATAGAACTTGATCCTATCCCATATATATGTAGATGATAGTTATGGCTATTCTAATCCATCCATTTATCATGCTCCTACTAGTTAAGGTTATTATGTATATCTTTAAGATAATGATCCCAAAGTGTATTTGTGTTATTATAAGAAAAAATAACATAATTGTGTGGATGCCTACCCTACTTCTTTATATGATCATGCTTCTAACAATGTATGTACTTATAGCATTTCTACTCATAATGATCATATTCATAGTGCCCCTACTATTGTTATGCATCTAGTTGCATCTGATTGTTCTACAAATGTGATAGATGACTTTCCACTTCTTTAATCTAATTACTCTATTTATACCTATAGTAACATTGAATCTCTTTCTGGTAGTGATACTAATCATGATGCATGTATAGAGGATTATTTGCATTTCTCAGATGATGAATATTATGTTGATAATTTTATCCATGCTTCATCTACAATTGCTTGTGTTTCTTCTTTGGATACTCTTGCACAAAATGTTTTTGTAAATAATACTTGTATTCCTTTTTTATTCTCAAAAGGATATTTTACCTACTTATGCACAAATTATTATGCAAAATAATGCTTATATTTCTTCCCTCAACAAAATATTGTTACAAATGATGCTTGTGTCCCTTCTTCCTCTCAAAAGAATATTTCAAATACTTGTGAGAAAAATTGGTTGTAAATGATATGTGTGTTCTTCTCTCTCTTCGCAACAAGATGTCTTAGATGCTTGTGAACAAAATATTGTTACAAATGATGTATGTATTTCTACTCTTGCTTTTCAAAAGTATATTTTACATAATGGTGAACATAATGATGCTTGCATTTCTTCTTCTTCTTCCCATGCTAAGGAATTTGTTAATAAGGGTGTCTAAGATTCCATTCCTTCTAGTTCTTCTCATATTCCTCCTAGTGCCAATGCAACTTCTCCACTAGCTAACCCAAAGATTCAATTCCAACCCAATAATGTCCCCATGGCTACATATAATGGCAAGGTGCAACCACTCAATGAGCCTCTTAATGCCTATGTTATTCCTCCATAGGAATTCCTTTCTCTCATGCATGTTGTAGGTGACTTAAAAATCAAGTTTATAAGCTTACCCTTGAAAGTAAGGCCTATTATGTTAGTCTCAATTGTGATTTCATTTATGACAATCCTATTCCTAATAAGATATATAATGTTGTCTTTCCTAAAGGTTTTACCATGCCTAATTTTACACTCTTTGATGGAACCAATAACCCTTACATACATCTCAAGGATTGTCAGTAGCAATGGCTATGATAGGTTTCTTCTCAAATCATTCCCTAGTAGTCTCATATTCATTGCATAAGATTGGTTTCATCATTTTCCTTGTGGATCTGTGAGTACTTTTATTGACATGGAAGAAGCATTTATTAGGTATTTTATCTTTAATAATGGACCTAAGGTTACATATGAGAATACATTCTAGATATCACTTGCTAAGCGAGAAGGACGTGTGGTTTGAGCCCTCTTTGGATTACTAGAGATGTCACTAGTACGGGGTGCCTGACAACCTCGACTAATGTTTGTTTTGTAGGAATCCTCACCATCTAGGGTTTTGAATATTCAATCAGTTGTACAATGCACATACCTCAAAAAAATTAGGAGCTAAAATTATAAAGGGATATAAGTGTACAGAAATTCCATAAAGACACATATGATTTGGTCCATGTCATACGCTTTGGTTTGGGCAGCGTTATAGGACACATATACAAAGACAAAACTTTATCAAATTAGTACTTACCCCTTTTAGTTATCAACATTGTTGTTTGGATATTTTTTTGGAGATAAAATATGGCATTTGACCACATCATATGGGACAAATCCCCTCCTCAAATAAGGGGAGGACCTTGTTTATTGCTAATCTAAAAACAATAGAAGAATATTCACAATATATACACTAATCTAACCTTGGGGGTGGGATCTCATATCGGTATATTTGATTTGGTGTTTTAGAAAGGAATTTGAAGTTATGGAGAAACATTTTCGGAGTTAGAATGAGAATGAAAAAGAATGAAAGATATGAGTAAGTTCCCGTGCTTTCTACCTGAAAAACACAAATCCAAATTTACTTACACAAGTGAAGTAGGATAAAAACTAGATTTAAGTTAAACAACAAGAAACTAGAATTAAAGGAAATTATAATAACATTAATCTCAAGAACAATTCCAATGTGAAGTTTGAAAATCATGTCTCTTTATTCCTTCGTGGTAAGAAAATGAAAATACTAAGCTTTTATCTTTTCTCTCCAATATTCCGTAAAATACTTCTACTAAAATGTAAAGATCCTCACTAACCTTGAATAAAATTCCCCTTTGTGCCTTAAACATTTTTACATTTATTCAGAGAAAGAGAAGAGAAAATAGGAATGATTGCATCCCTCGACCAATTCTTATTCCTAAAAATACTAATTATTAAATTTACATAATTAGAGTGCATTGAATGGTTCTTGTGCACGATGACCAAATCAATTTACATGTCGATTTGAATGATGTCAATACATCTGGGAAAATTACATGTTTGAGAAAAATTGAAAAACACAAAAAAGCTTCAGATGGTTTCCTCATTGAAATTTCCTTTTTCTACTTCCTGCTCTATGGACATGTCAACGAAATTTGTAGCACTTTCTTTTTGTCGATATTCATGATACTTATGTATCATCTCTTGAACTTATTTTTCATCCATCCCACAATAATATCGAATGAATGCATCTCATGTATTGATCACACTTACCGATTCCCTAGAATCCTACCGATATTTTTAGCATATTTGCTAAATTTTCCAAAACATTTTCATACAAGACCAACTTGTCGATTGATTACAAACTGGAAGATTGCTTTTCCTTAGAATATTTCTTGACCAAATTTTTAAACTTAATAAATATGTTGTTAGATAGTAATGCATTCAGATCATCATTCTAAAATTGATAAGGTAACTTGGATATTTTTTTGCCAATGTCACGAGTGGCATCAATTCCCTCAACTCTTGCCTCATGTAATTTTTCATTAACCTCATTTAAAATTTTCACCAAACTCAATGGCCTCACAAAACTCATAGTTCCTACCACTTTCTTGAATTATTTTCTCTCACATCAAAGTGTTGGAGTTTACTTTCTTGAATTCATTTAGGGCCTCCAAGTGAGTTTCCGCTTGTTGCATTCTTCCTTCAAATCTTCACTCTTTTTTCCAATTTTTGTTTTCTCATTTTCAATGTCATTATGAACCTCGACTACCTCTTTAATCAATTTTTGACCATCCTTGAGGAGTATTTATGTCCAATCATTGATGACCCATCCTTGTTGCCCTACATTCTCAACATCCATGAAAGATGATGCATCAAAGTCGGTTGTTTCAAGAGTAGTGATAGGGGTCGGCTGAGTGATCTTGAAAAGAAAGGTTGTCAATTATTCCACTTTCTCTTTCAACTCATATTTTGTGGCCTTGGTTTTCTTGTGTTTATCAAATAGATTATCCAAGGCTTCCTATATATCTTATTGATCCCCTTTTGTGGTAGTTTTCCAAGAGAAACCTTCGTTATTTGATAATATGTTGTGGTTATATCATCATTTTATTATCCACAACAAGTACTACAAACTCGGAAACCTTTCCCCGATTGATCAATCATGATGCAGAAAGAGTCTTGGGTTTCTTAGTAGTGTGGGAAGGAGTTGGATTCATTAAGATGAATTCAAATACCTCTCGAAAGTATTGCTTTATTTATCTTTCTAGGGGTTTATCTTGTCACTAAGATGGAACAAAAGAGGGAACCAATTTATGTTGTGGATACGTGCTCGTGGGAGTAGCAACAAGAGAGGTGGTGAATGTAGAAACTAAGAGAGGGGTTGAGAAAATAATTATGGGAAGCGTGGAAGGAGGAGCAATGGAATAAATGTGAGAGGAACTCACAATAGAAATAGGAGTGGAATATGGAGAGGGAAGAGTCATTTGAGGAGAACTCAAGAAGAGGTTGATCTCGAAGGAAAGTGGGGGAAGAGATGAAAAGACATGTGCCATGGAGGAAATAGGAATGGAAGAATTGGGAGGAGAGGAAACGAGAATGGATGGCATGAGGAGAGGGGATGTGGGAACATTAGAGGTTTGTACCAATGTTGTGGATGGAGAAGAGTGAAGACGAGAGGGAATGTGAGGAGGAGAATGAGACAATGAAATATGGGGAGTCGAGGTTATGAGTGGAACAACACGGGTGATGAGAGGTGAAGAGATGGTTGAGGGTTGAATGACCATGGTATCTATTGGCATATTTGTACTAGTATGGAGTGAAGGAGAGTCCACATTCACTTTTGTTGTTAAAGTAGAAGTAGTATACTTATATCCTTTTCTCACAAATCTGAATTTGATAAGCTTTACATGCACCTTGCCTTTATCTTTAGGGTCTTGAGATGGATCCACTATTGTTGAGGTTGTCATTGAAAGCTTGAGACCAGGGTTACATAATAAAATTCATGGAATAATGATATTGCATTCAATTCATTCTAGATGTTTACATAACATAGAACTCTCCATATATGTAGGATTTTACATCCCTAGAATTTAGGAAACTACCTCAACTACCCATCCCACAAATATCTCACATTTTCCTATATACGTGAGTTTTTTATTAACAACTTCACATATAAAATAACAAACGTAACAATTAATCCAATATTAATAATGTGAACACTACATTATTCCTAACATTCACCCCCTTAGTGTGAACATTATTGATAACTAATATTCACCCCCTTAATGTGAACACGTCGAAGAACCATATTTCAAAGAAGTTGAACCACCTCCTGAAAGCACTGCTTAGACCAAGTACAAACTCCATAGATTATCTCTTTACTCTCGTAAAGGCGTAGTGTCAAGCTGAATTATGCAGAATGTTCCCTTCCTCTTTGGGTTCTTGTGGGACTTTCTCTTCCTCTTTGGGCGCCCGAATTTTGAATCTCCAAGATCCACAAGATTGGCACTAACTGGATAACCATCCCTTTAGTCTACCTCAAAATCTTCTCCTGCTCCCCAAAAGAAAGTATTCTGAAAATATGAATCTTCCCCAAATTTCTGGAAAGGGGTTTATTCAACAAACCAAAGACACTCGAAAAAACATGAACTCAAAACACATCATAGAGAAAAGCACACACTCGAAAAATGACACCAAACCATCTGTGTGTCCCCATCATTGGCGACTAATGAGAGATCGTTGATGACCTCCAACCTTTGATGCCTCCATTCTCAAATTTCATGCTGTTAGCTCAACGGGATGCTGAATTTGATCATGGAGCTCATTGTACAATTTATCCCCACAAGACGGACGTCGCGTACAAGCAAAAATACGTCCAATTATTGAAAAGTAAGACAATTTTATTTTATTACAATTTTTGACTTTTGACTTTGACACTTTTGACTATAGAACTCTTGATGCTACAATGACAATTTACAAACGACAAAATTTATGATGAAAAATGAGTAAATGTTTGACTACGACTCTTAATATAATAAAAAGAAGTGACTCATTGATATAGATAAACAAATTCATGACTCAAAAGCACAAACTTTTAATGACAACAAAAAAACTAGCAACACTTGATGATTAATGATCTCGACAAGTAATTATATAGGGACACATATTGACTCAATAAAATCTTATATGAATAATTATAAGACACGGTACTCATGAGTCATGACCGACTTAAAACAAAAGAAAATTACTATCAAACTTAACAACATTAACAATAAATAAAATCAATGACCTTTAATTGACCGTGATCTTGGACGAAACACGTGGTGAGTTTAAAGAGCATGTTAAAGTAGTTGTCATGCAAATCGACCATCGGAACTGCGCAGAATACACATTCAAACTCTAATGAGTTACACACATATCTCTCTTTGCTCATATCTCGTAACATGTTTGAGTTGGTCAATATTTCTATAGCTTTCAAGTGTTTTCGTTGAAATGATAGCAAAATGACAACGTAGATCTTGAATCACTCCTTCATATCCGATGGATTTGACACAGTAAATTTGATGTCGATACTAATATAAATCCGATCAAATAATCTTCAAATGCTAATTTGAAGAGCAGAGGAAGTTGGAAGAAGAAAAAAATTAAAGTGATTCATATTTTCATAGCGCCCTCATAAAAATTATGTGTTCGGAAAAGAAGTATGTAGGGAAAAAAAAGAGATTTACACCTACATGTTTTATCTGTAAGGTAGTCACTATGCAAACAAATGTCCTCATAGAGAGATTCGAGAAAAGGAAAGGCAAAAATCAATGCCTTATCCACAAAAGGAGTTACAGAAGAAGATTATATTTTGATCAGTGATTCAGAAAGTCTTTCTTCTGACATATCATATCAATCTCTTGAAGATGTCCAGTGTAATATAGTTCAACAGTCTAACAGTGATGATAGTACTTCTGATAGTGGTTATGATAGTTTTCCTTCATTTGCTAATCTTGCTGTAAATATGGTTTCTAGTTTTGTACATCCTATGATGCCTCCATGTGCAGATATTCTCAGAAGGCAAATGGAATGTTGCCAAAGTGAATATGATAGTTGTCCCCTTGGTGGGATACTACCAGAAAGATGTCTCTCCACAAGAGACTCCTAGATCTCCAAGATAAATACACTAGACAGAATGCAGCTGAACAAAAAAGATTACAAGAAATGAAAGATCTGGATTTGTATCCGGATGATCCATATGATCCTGTTCCTGTTCGCCCTCCATTTCAACAAAGAATCCGTCAACGCAAAGACAGACTCCTGTCAGAGGAAGAGGAGGACCATGGAGAGGAAGAGGTGAAAGAGGTAGAGGAAACACATTTCCTCAAAGATCATTTTCTTTTTTGTTTCCAGAAGAAGATCCACAGAATTACATTGCAAAAAAACAATGCGAATCATCAATGAAGTCTATAAGACTTGGAGAAAGAACAAAATTGAATTTCTGGAAAAAGTCATTGCAAAAGCCACAGACGAATTCACAAAGCTTCTCAAAGAAGAAGAAGAAGAAGAAAAAGAAGAATCCCAAGAAGACCTAGAAGAAGCATACCAGAATATTATGCTTCAAGAAGACAAAGAATCTTGAATATGCGGAGGTATGTACAATCAGTGTACTCCAAAATCCTTTATTTTAATACTATTCATTCCAAATATTAAGCCATACTTCTTAGATGCAATGATAGATACAGGAGCTGAGATAAGCATGCTCGGATCATGGCTATACCTCCGATTGCTTTGTCTTCCACAAAGATAAAAATCAGGTTCGATAAAAGAGAAGTTATTTCCAATTATGTGGCACACATCATGTTCCATAAATATTGAAGGATTCAATGATAATAGTCATGTTTTATCAACATGACATGGAATCATATGATTGCCTACTTGGTGTTGATTTTCTTAGAGAATGTGGAGTTTTCAGATTTCAAAAGATTTTATTTCTTTATTCAATCCACAGATTCGATACCAAGAAGGTATACTTTTCAGTCTATTGTACCATTGCCAGAAAGAAAAAGTTGTCAACAATGTATGGATACATAAATCTATTGCTACCTGCAAAACTAGCATAGATGATATTATGACAAAGATTAAGAATAATCTTTGTAGTGATAATCCTCATGCCTTTATTCAAAGAAAAAGGCATACTTGCTCATTAGATCTACAGCTAATTAAAGATGAGAATGGGAATGAAATAGTTCCTAAATTCAAAGCACACCATCGTGGAATGATTCCTTCTGAAAGGAAAGAGTGCCACGAAGAAATACAAAAGCTTTTAAAAGGAGATTTTATTCAAGAATCTAACTCTCCTTGGTCATGTGCATTTTATGTAAACAAAAGAAGTGAGCAAGTTAGACAAGAAAAGATTAGTGGTTGATTATAAGCCACTCAATAAATTCATATCAAGAAGATTACAAAGACATCCCATACCAGCCAAAGGATGATTTACTCGAGCCAAATTAAAGGATCCAAAGTCTATAGCAAATTTGATCTGAAGAGTGGATTTTGGCAAATATTTTTGCAACCTCAAGACATGTATAAAACAGCTTTTATTGTTCCAGGTGGACAATATGAATGGAAAGTTCTTCCATTTGGCTTGAAGACAGCACCGTCCATATTTCAGAAAATCATGGACAGAATATTTGGTGAGTTATCTGACTTTTTATTGTCTATATTGATGATATTCTTATTTTCTCAAATCACCAAAAGAACATTTAGAACATCTAGAAAGGTTCTATAATGTTGTCTACAAAATGGTCTCTGTCTTTCTCCCACTAAAATAGAAGTCTTCAAAGATGAAATTGATTTCTTGGGATTAAAATTAAAAATGGAACTATAGAAATGCAAAAGCATGTAGTTGCAAAAATACAAGACTTTCCAGATGAAATCCTTGATAAGCAACAGCTACAAAGGTTTTTAGGTTGTGTAAATTATGTAGCTGGGTTTTATAAAAATATTGCTGCTGATCGTATTCTGCTGAACAAGCGTCTCAAAAAGAATGCTCCCAGTTGGAATTCAGATATGACATCTGCTGTTCAGCGCATCAAGAAACAGGTGTTAGATCTTCCTGCTATGTCACTCCCAGGATCTGGAATGAAGATCATAGAGTGTGATGCGAGTGAAAATTTTTGGGGAGCAGTCTGAAAGAAAAGGTTGGAGAAAAAGAGAAAATATGCAGATATGCCTCTGGTGCATTCCAAGGTTCTGAGGTAAAGTATCACTCCACCCATAAAGAAATCTTAGCTGCAAAAAAGGCTATAAAAGCATTTCTGTTTTTTATACAGAATGAACAATTCTTGCTAAGATCAGATCTGAAAGATTTCCAGAAAAGACTCAATGGAGGTGATCCCTCAAATAAGTCTACTTTTAACAGACTGCAACGTTGGGGATTATGGTTTGACAATTTTGATTTCAAAGTTGAGCATATTTCTGGTAAAGACAACTCTCTTGCAGATTTTGCCAGTCGAGAGTTGAATTGTTAAAAATGTTAATGTGACTCAAGTTTTCATGAGCCTCAAGGAGCTGTATGGGATTACAGAAATTGCAAAGGTCATGTTGATACTCTGTTAATCAATGACAACAGAATTTCCAGAGAAGCCCAGAGTTTACTTGTTTACAGAGAATATATCTCTGTTACTGAATTAGCAATGTCACAGTTAGAATGCAGATTGTTTGATCCTGAAATTCTGGCAAGAGAATTCATTCTCTTCAAGAACCAATGGTTAAATGTTGTTTAAATTGGTTATGGAGATCTGGTAGATTTTGTGAATATCCAGATCCTTTACCCTTTGAAGGATTAAAGCTGAGACAGTTAGTTCCACGTCCAAATACTCTTTGGCGTTTTGAATTCTCACGCTTATGGACTGAAATGCATCCTCTGCACTATGATCTTTGGAATCGACCAGCTACTCAAGGAGACAGGAAGTACATTTCAAATCATTTTAAATTCTTTTTGCAAAAATTTCTTCCTACTAAAATTTCTGACTCTCCTTTGTTGGATGTATCTCCTGATCTTGCACGTAATATTCTAATCCAATGCAAGATACCATGGTTTGTAAAGGTAAATTACTATGTTAAAACTAACCCTTTCAGGGGACACCAAGAACATCCAAATGGCACACTGTGGAGAAGAATAATTCTCCATCACACTATGGCAATCCATCCTCCTGCTCCAGGATACGGTTTAACATACTAGACCACTACTTGTTTCCAACACGCAGTCATCTACGTCCTGATACTGATGGGACTGCTTCCACTTCAAGAGTCTGGCTGGAGCGCATTACACGGAATTGTGAGTCACCACCTTTTCAGACTGATGAAGACTCCACTTCGTCAGAAGATAATAATGATGGTCCGTCTGTACAATATTCTCCTTAGTGGAGCTTGTGGGGCTATGTCGGCAGGCCTGTTGCCGACCTTGTCAATAAAGCAGGATAAGACTTGATCTTATCTCTTCGTCGGTGCGTGGTGGGCCCTTCCACTTTCTTAAAGTGCTTTAATGAGTGGCGTGTACTCATTGTCTGGGTCATCGGTTCCTTAGTGGGAATCTTTTGGTAACCGGAGTCACCGGTTCCCGGTCTGTCGGTCTTCCCGTTTCTCGGTGAAAAGCTTTGGGAAAAACCTTATAAATTGAGGCTATCTCAACTCATTCACTACACCGCAGAAATTGGAGAGCTGCTAAAGAGTCTGCTTTGAAGAAATATTTTCGAGTCTTGTAAGTTTATTAGTCCTCTGAAGTTTTAAGTCTTGTTTCTATATATCTTGTTGTAACTATGTTGAGTATGGTCTTTAAACAAGCCTTGTAAATTGAGAAATCTTAATATATATTTCAGATCTGTATGGTTTCTTTGGTATTCCATTATTGTACTATGGTTTTACGCTTCTGTGATCCGAATAGTCTGTGAAGAACTTTTGTTATGATATGTTCTATTGTGGTATCTGAGCTTTAAAAGAGAGAGCTATTTAAAAGTGGTATCAGAGCTATTTAGAAATGGTATCAGAGCTGGTTTCATCCTCAGAGCTGATTTAATTCTCAAAGTTTTAACTAGTTTCAGTTGTTGATATTTCTGGAGTAATTGTTAATTTAATTTTGTAGTCATCTGTGAGTTCAAGTTCATACAGCACATTACAGGCAAAGAGGCGAGGTCCCGCTGAAGTAAGTCGCCGTGTATAGGTGCAGTTTATAGGTTGATCCGATACCGTAAGCCCTGTAGCAAAGTTGCTTGAAAGTAATAGTTTAAAATGGCTCGATGCAAGATCCAGTTTTTCTTCCATAGATATTGATGATCAGGAATTAGTTAACCTTTCAGAAGTCTTTCCAGTAAATTCTGATATTAATGTTATAGAAGAGTCAGATCCAATCCCTGCCTGGAAATTGCCAAAAATTTCCTATGATCAGGTGTATGCAAAAATAAATAAATTTCATCTCTCACTAAGCACAGTCTTCAAAACCCGCGAGTCGGTCATTCAAGTGTCTCAGACTACAATTGTGAATATAATATTCCCTTGATTGATAAAGCTGATATAAAAAGTTTGAAGCGTCAGTCTACATACCAGTTTGCTCATGTCGGTTGTGTCCAAATCGGCATCACTCCGTTGTTCCGCCGTGGTCTTAATGCCTCCATTCTATGTTGTTTAATGGATTTGCGTCTTGATAACTTCAAAGACTCTCTTTTAGCTGCTATCCAAACAGGCTTGCACAATGGTCCTATTTCTTTCGAGGTTTACCCAAATTATCCTGTGTCTCTCACAAAGGATGATCTTCTGCAAGATGTCCTTAAGCTACATCTCGCCACAACTGGTCTGAACATGCGTCCAGGAGCTTGCCCATTAGCCATACATTATAAAGTTATCTACAGGCTAGTGAATACTATGTACCCTGCAGTCAAGCATGGGGTCTCAAAAGGCAGCAGCGTGGTGTCCCATATAATTTGAGAGTCAAAAAATCGAACCAGAGCTTATCTCTTGGTCACAGATCAAAGTCCCTCGTGAATGGACCCTGTCAAAAAAGTTTATACAGTCAAGTCAGCCCAAGCTTGAAAATGCTACTGCTGTGGTAGAAAATAAAAATAATGTAACTCTTAGTTTTAGAAATAATTCTAGATCTAACTCTAGGATTGGTCTGCCTAGGACAAACTCTGTAAAATCTAACACTTCTTATTTCTCAGTAGGAGAATCCTCTAATAGTCAAAAGCCAGCAGAACAAGTATCTAAAGAAAAGACTTTTCTCTGCAGTCACAGTGCCTTAGTTCATGATCCGTCTACAGATTTTCTCTGGTGCAATGATTGTGAGAAATTGGTCAGTCAAAAATATGTCCCTAGCAATGGCCCTACTATAAATATGGCCTCTTCAAGTCATAATTCTTTCCCACCTACAGATGCACATGAATTGGTCTCTCCAGATCAAACTCAAAGAGTAGTTTTTTGGTACCAACGTGCAGTAGATAAGCAAGTAGAACCATCTGAAAGTTCCAAAATGCTAAATTGGACCAATAAAGCTGTAAAGTCTGTATATGATAAGGTGTCTTCTAATTCAGAAAAAATATCTAGCATGGAAAGAACATTACAAGCAATAGAGCTTAGAAGAAATGGGGATACAAATGGTGCTCTAAAAATTCTAAATGATAAAGTTGATTCTTTAGAAAAATCTGTCAAAAGGGTAGAAACATTGATTCAACATAATCATCGAGTAGTTTCTACTGAAATTCCTCTGTCATTTCCTCAAAATGACAGATGTTATCAGATACCTCCGGTTGATCATTCAACCAGTATAAAAAGTAATATAGCTAACCAATTAGCTCATACTCATGATCTTGTTGAGTCAAGTATGACCCATGTTTTGATTCTCTAGAAAGAGAAAATCAAAACTTGATGAGATCCAAGAATCAGTAGAATGTCTCCCAGAACTAACTCCTAAGATTCAAGAATTAACAGAGAAGGTTTCAGGAACTCCAGAAGGAGATTGGTCACAAGCTGTGTCTTGGTCCCAAGTTTCAGATTTAGCTAAAGTATCTGATAAGCAGCCACATAAAGAGCTTCTAGATCAATACAGACCATTATTTTTTGATAAGGAAAGAAGATAAGCATAAAAGGTCTGTAGGAATGGTAAAAATAGAAAAACATCAAGAAGCTGAAGCCATGATTATTGGTGAAACTTCTAACACCAATACTAGTCCAGAACCACTACAAGGTATGGCAAGAGTTCAAACTCTTCAGCCAAACTACTATAAGATTGAGTGTAGAACAATCCCAGAAATCAAAGAAATGGTCCATGGATGATAGGTTGGGGTAATACTCAACTTGAAATTTATAGAAAGGATCCAAGAACTATTGCTTCTTCAATTGCAAATGGTTTTGTTGGAAGCTTGAAAGAATGGTGGGATTTGTTGCCAGGAAAAGATGAAATTTTAACTAGTGGATATACTGGTCTTACTGCTGCTATTATAAAAGAATTTATAGGAAATATAGATGATGACAAGATGATGAACACTACCATGTTTCTCAGAGCCCGTCTTTGTGACATGTCTAGAGTTAAAGAATATCAATGCTTTATGCAAAAGCTATATTATAACTCTGGCAATATAAATGATGAAACCATGCGGCTTAGATATCTAGATCTTAACAACAACAACAAAACTATAAACCACTTAACAAAACAAATTTAAGCTCGATACAACACTTTTATCATAAAATCTAAATCTGAATTATGATAAGCACGAGCGAGGAAACAACAAAGCGGAAGAACTGGAAGAACAGATCAAATAGCATATAGCTCTGATATATTAATAGAAGCTTTGCAACATAGATCATACACCCTGACATAATATTTATACTTGAAACATAAAACTTCGAAGACCGAAAGACTTACAAGACTCAAATATTTCTTCAAAGCAGACTCTTTACTAGCTCTCCAATTTCTGCGGTGTAGTGAATGAGATGAGAGCCTCCCTTTTATAGGATTTTCCCAAGGCTTTTCACCGAGAAACGGGAAGACCGGAAGACGGGAAACCGGTGACTCCGGTTAACCAAAGATTCCCACTAAGGAATCGACGGACCCGGACAATGAGTACACGCCACTCATTAAAGCGACTTTACAAAGGTGGACAGGCCCACCACGCACCGCCAAAGAGATAAGATCGAATCTTATCTGGCTTTTATTGACAAAGTCGGCAACAGGCCTGCCGACATAGCCCCACAAGCTCCACTAAGGAGAATATTGTACAGACGGACCATCATGATCTGTCTTCTGACGAAGAGGAGTCTTCATCAGTCTGCAAAGGTGGTGACTCAAGATTCCTTATAATGCGCTCTAGCCAGACTCTTGAAGTGGAAGCAGTCCCATCAGTGTCAGGATGTAAATGTCTTCGTGTAGGAAACAAATAGTGGTCTGGTATTCGTAAACCGCATCCTGGAGCAGGAGGATGGATTGCCATAGTGTGATGGAGAATTATTCTCCTCTAGAGTGTGCCATTTGGATATTCATGGTGACCCCTGAAAGGGTTAGTTTTAACATAGTAGTTAACTTTTACAAACCATGGAATCTTGCATTGGATTAGTATATTTCGTGCAAGATCAGGAGAGACATCCAACAAAGGAGAGTCAGAAATTTTAGTAGGAAGAAATTTTTGCAAAAATATTTAAAATGATTTGAAATGTACTTCCTGTCTCCTTGAGTAGCTGGCCTGTTCCAAAGATCATAATGTAGAGGATGCATTTCAGTCCAGAGGCGCGAGAACTCAAAGCGCCAAAGAGTATTTGGACATGGAACCAACTCATGCCTCGAGTTTCAATCCTTCAAATGGTAGAGGATCTGGATATTCACAAACTCTGCCAGATCTCCATAACCAATTTAAACAACATTTGACCATTGGTTCTTGAAGAGAATGGAATTCTCTACCAGGGATTTCAGGATCAAACAATCTGCATTCAATTTCTGACATGGCTAATTCAGTAACAGAGATATATTCTCTGTGAACAAGCAAATTCTGGGCTTCTCTGGAAATTCTGTTGTCATTGATCAATGAGAGTGTCAAAATGACCTTTGCAATCTCTGTAATCCCATACAGCTCCTTGAGGTTCATGAAGAACTTGAGTTACAAAAACATTCTTAACATGGTTCAACTCTCGACTAGCAAAATCTACAAGAGAGTTGTCTTTGCCAAAAATATGCTCAACTTTGAAATCAAAATTATCAAACCATAATCCCCAACGTTGCAGTCTGTTAAAAGCGGACTTATTCGAGGGATCACCTCCATTGAGTCTTTTACGAAATCTTTCAGATCAGATCTTAGCAAGAATTGTTCATTCTGTATGAAAAAACAGAAATGCTTTTATAGCCTTTTTGGCAGCTAACAGTTCTTTATGAGAGGAGTGATAATTTACCTCGGATCCTTGAAATGCACCAGAGGCATATCTACATATTTTCTCTTTTCTCAACTTTTTCTTTCAGGATTGCTCCCCAAAAATTTTCACTCGCATCACACTCAATGATTTTCATTCCAGCTCCTGGGAGTGACATAGCAGGAAGATCTAATACCTGTTTTTGATGCGGCTGAACAATGAGATGTCATATCTGTATTCCAACTGGGAGCATTCTTCTTGAGACGCTTATTCAAGAGAATACGATCAGCAGCAATATTCTTATAAAACCCAGCTACATAATTTACACAACCTAAGAACCTTTGTAGCTGTTGTTTGTCAAGGATTTCATCTGGAAAATCTTGTATTTTTGCAACTACATGCTTTTGCATTTCTATACTTCCATTTTTAATTTTAATTCCCAAGAAATCAATTTCATCTTTGAAGACTTCTATTTTGTAGAAGAAAGAAAGAAAGAGACCATTTTTATAGACAACATTATAGAACTTTTCAAGGTGTTCTAAATGTTCTTTTGGTGACTTTGAGAAAATGAGAATATCATCAATGTAGACTACAAGAAAATCTAATAACTCACCAAAAATTTTGTCCATGATTTTCTGGAATATGGACGGTGCTGTCTTCAAACCAAATGGAAGAACTTTCCATTCATATTGTCCACCAGGAACAATAAAAGCTGTCTTGTACATATCTTGAGGTTGCAAAAATATTTGCCAAAATCCACTCTTGAGATCAAATTTGCTATAAACTTTGGATCCTTTGATTCGGCTCAATAAATCATCCTTGGCTGGAATGGGATGCTGCACTGCTGATATAAATTTATTAAGTGGCTTATAATCTACCACTAATCTTTTCTTCTTTCTGACTTGCTCACTTCTTTTATTAACATAAAAAGCTGCACACGACCAAGGAGAGTTAGATTCTTGAATAAAACCTCCTTTTAACAACTTTTGTATTTCTTCGTGGCATTCTTTCCTTTCAGAAGGAATCATTCCACGGTGGTGTGCCTTGAACTTTGGAACTATTTCTTTTCCATTCTGATCTTTGACTATTTGAAGATCTAAGGAGCAAGTATGCCTTTTTCGATGAACAAAGGCATGAGGATTATCACTACAAAGATTTTCTTTAATCTTTGCCAAAATATTATCTATGCTAGTTTTACAAGTAGCAATAGATTTGTGTACCCATGCATTGTTTACAGCTTTACTCTTATATGGCAAAGGTACAATAGACTGAAAAGTATACCTTCTTGGAATCAATCATGGATTGAATAAAGAAATAAAATCTTTTGAAATGCTGAAAACTCCACAATCTTTGAGAAAATCAACACCAAGCAGGCAATCATAAGATTCCATGTCATGTTGATAAAACATGACTGTTCTGGTGAATCCTTCAATATTTATTGGAATATGGGCCACATAATTAGAGATAACTTCTCTTTTATCAAACCTGATTTTTATTTTTGTGGAAGACCAACAGCAATCTGGAGGTATAGCCATTGATCTGAGCATGCTTATCTCAGCTCCTGTATCTATCATTGCATCTAAGCAGTATGGCTTAATATTTGGAATTCAAATAGTAATGATTATGAAAAAGGATTTTGGGTACAACTGATTGTACATACCTCTGCATGTTCTGATGATTCTTCTTGTGCTTCTTGAAGCATAATATTCTGGTATGCTTCTTCTAGGTCTTCTTGGGATTCTTCTTTTTCTCTTCTTCTTCTTCTTTGAGAAGCTTCATAAACTCATCTGTGGCTTTTGCAATGACTTTTTCAAGGAATTCAATGCGATTCCTTCTCCATGTCTTGTATACTTACGTTAATGCTGCGGCACTGTTTCTTTTGCAGCAGAATTTTGTGGATCTTCTTCTAGAAATAAAAAAGAGAAAGATCTTTGAGGAGTCATATTTCCTCTACCTCTTTCACCTCTTCCTCTCCATGGTCCTCCTCTTCCTCTCGACAGAGTCTCTGGCGCGCTGACGACTCTTTGCTGAAATGGAGGGCGAATAGGAACAGGATCATAGGGATCATCGAGATATGGATCCATATCTTTCATTTCTTGTAACCTTTTTTGTTGTTCAAATGCATTCATGCTAGTGTATTTATCTTGCAGATCTCTGAGTCTCTTTTGGAGAGACATTTTTCTAGTAGTATCCCACGGGGGACAACTATCATATTCACTTTGGCAACATTCCATTTGTTTTCTGAGAATATCTGCACATGGAGGTATCATAGGATGGACGAAACTAGAAACCATATTTACAAAGAAGATTAGCAAATGAAGGAAAACTATCATAACCACCGCCATCGCAAGATTATATCACATCCTTTGTTAGATTGTTGAACTATATTACACTTTGACGTCTTCAAGAGATTGATATGATATGTCAGAAGAAAGACTTTCAGAATCACTGACAAGAATATAATCTTCTTCTGTAACACCTTTTATAGACAAAGCATTAATCTTTGCCTTTCCTTTCTCTGAATCTCTTTGAGGACATTTGTTTGCATAGTGACTACCCTTACAAATAAAACATGTAGGTGAAAATCTTTTATTTTTCCCTACATACTTCTTTTTCCTGAACACATAATTTTTATGAGGGCGCCTATGAAAATATGAATCACTTTTATATCTTGTCTTTGAAATAATTTCAAGAGATCGCCAAGAATTAAACACAAACATGCCGATATGATCTCGAGGTATATCTTGTGGAGAAGATTCTAAAAACAATGCTTTGAGAGGAGCTTGTTGTTGCCAAGGAGATAAGAGTATGATCTTCCAGGAGTTGGAGAAGATCAAGACTGATGTACAGCTTCAGCGCAGGTCAATGTAACTGAGTCAAACACCCAAAAAATGCACAGTCGAAATATCATAACTATTTTAAACCATAATACATGCTCTTCATATATTGATTTCTTTCTCATCTACAGAAGAGATCTGAATATGCATACAGAAATAATATTCAATCGACTGCAAATCATGACTCCAAATCACGTGATGGTCGACGTAGAGATCATGCCACTCCAAATCACATGACAGTAGGTGCTCTAGTGCCAATACACTCTCCACCAATCACAAACAAGACAACGTAAAACCAATACTTGTAGATTTGGTGATGATAACAAAACGGATGCCAGAATTGATGATCCGCAGCAAACAAAATAGGTGTTGTTATGTATTCTAGCAAACTGAAGGTCTTGGAAGCAACACAAATGAAAATATCTATTGTTCTGAAAAGGGGAATTTAGAGATTGCACTGATCCTCCCTAAAATTCCATCTATTGAGGCAACGTAAGATAATGCTTCCCCTATGCAAATTAAATCTCCATATTCTAACACAACATTCGCTCTGGTACCAAATGAAAGCTTGAGACCAAAGTTACACAATAAAATTCATGGAATAATAATATTTCTGTTAATTCGTTCCAAATGTTTACACAACATAGAACTCTCCATATATGTAGAATTTTACATCCTTAGAATCTAGGAAACTGCCTCAACTACCCATCCCACAAATATATCACATTTTCCTATATACGTGAGTTGTTTATTAACAACTTCACATATAAAATAACAAACGTAACAATTAACCCAATATTAATAACGTGAACACTACATTATTCCTAACAGGCACATCGAGTTGACGTGATGATTGACTATCCATTCACATGGGAGTGGTTCCGGGACATGATCCAATTATTGGTTCGATTAAGGATTTGTGTTGCATGCTCCTTGATGGAAACAATTTCTTTCTCATACCAATTAACTTGTGGAAAGCCCAAAGTTTAAAATTTCATTTGATTATACATAACCCAGACATTACCATCATCTATTGTACCTTCAAGGACATTCACGATATTGTATTCCATGACCTCTTCCAGAGCCATTATGTTGTAATCCCTTCATCTTATTGCCACTTCATCTCTGCAATCAATACATAGGTCATCAAGCTCAGAAAATGTAGGTTCAATGTTACAAGATGTTTCATTACTCCTCTATAATAAAAATTGAGTATCGGATGGAAATATTTGAGAGACACCCTTTGCATTTTAGAAGTGATACTTTTAGCCTTAAGAATAGATGGACATGTGCAAACAATTGAGGTAGGAAATGAATTCTCACTTTGTGTATGCTTTGTTAGAACTTGTGCAGTCCAACAATTGCCAAACCGACTCCATTAAGACCTACTATTGCTTGGATACCGTGAAAGTGGATACGAGGATCCTTGAAATCATCCCATTCAAATGTAAGCAAAGGTCAAAAATTGGAGGAAGATGTTAGTGTATATGACTTGTCCCGCTATCACTCGACGTCTTGTCCATCTCTTGTGGTTAGTCATCTTACTTAGTGAGAATATGTCAATAGGGTTAGTTAAGGTTGTGTACATGTGTCATGCACAAGAGTTACACATAAATCTTATATGTACCTCTTATTTTTATCTAAGAGCATGACAGATACACACGAATGTATTTCGTACTTGATTCTCATTTTTGATTTGATCTATTGCTTACTACGTGGAGAATTCACAACACCAAAGGGGAAGTACAACCTTGTTCGATGTGCATGGGGTTCCATATTGATCATCGTAGAATAATCCAATGTGGTATTAGAGTGAGGTTGAGTTTGGTTCGCATTACCAAGTTCATTTTTAACCCTACAAGTCGAGTTGGTGTATGTTTGGGTATTTGTTTGCAAGTTTGAATTTGAGTCGTTTGGCCTACTTTGTCAGCATTAAGCATTTTTTTGCATGTGCAACTCCCTTCACGTGTATAGATCAACTCTTGCGCCCTTGGGTCCGTGTTCCAACATCCCCGCTCAACAAATAAAGTTGTTGTACTTCCCTACCTTGTCCTCCGCTGAAAATCGTGCTCGAAACCCCTGCGACCCGCTTTGCTCCTCTCTAGACTCGCTCTCGCTCCAACCGATCGCCTTAGGTGCCCTATCATTCATGCCTTATCCTCCACCTAACTTAGAATCTCAAGCCCCTCAACTTGATTCTCCCACCTTGACTAAGCCTTCGTTAATCTCTTTCACCACATTTTTTCGTTTAATTTGTTTTAAGCGGTGTGTTTTTTTAATTGAAAGTGGTGGGTGATTTAATAGGTTGGTCGGTGGGTTCTATTTAATCGATGATTTATATTAAAGTAAGGTGGGTATTTAACTAAGGATGGTTGTTTATTTTTAAAAAGGGGTTAGTTTATTTAAGTGGTGTTTTATTAAATCTTAAGTATTAAATCATTAGGATCTAATTATTTTAAAAGGTGTTTAATATAAATCTATCTTAAGAGATTTATGATTAATTGGGTATCTAATTATTTAATTTAAGCTCTTTAATTCAATCTAGTAGTTCATTTTTTAACGTTCAAAACTAATGTTATTGTCATTTTTGTCACCTTTTTATCATTAATTTAGGCTAATTGTCAAACTAAAAGTACAATTTTATAGCGTTATTGACATTTTTTACTACTAACCGCTTTTCTAAGTGTGTTGTACCCTCTCTTAGCATTTTTTCACCTTCTAAGAGCATTTTTGTGTCTTGGAAGCTTTTTGACTCATTTTTAGCCCTTTCTTTAATTTGTAATCGTTCTTCTTTGCTTTCAAGTTAGTGAGCGCGTATGCCACAACCTTGTGACAAGAGAGCCTCCTTCTCTTCTTGCTTTCTTTTGTGTTTTTTCACTTGTTTTGTTGCGCACGATTGAGCATATTGTGGTCTCCACACTTGTGTGATATTTTTCTAATTACAAGGTGAGTGACCAACCATCTCACATTGCACGAACACTTGGGTGTAAACAACACACTACTTATAAAGTTCTGCAATCAATGGTTCTTTGCTTTGCGCTATTTTCTTAGCTCACTTATATCTGCTATGGATATTAATACTATTATTTTTCTTACCCCATTTAACTATCACGAATGGAAAGATGTTGTATCTCTCACTTTGATAAAACAAAAACTATATCGGATAACTATGGGATTGCAAATTGAACCTAAAGAAAATGCAGAGAAAGAAAATTGGTTTGACAAATGCGATGAATCCTTTGGCCTTTTGTGTCTTTCTGTATCACCGGAATTTTGTTTTCATATTAAAAATTCCAAATCACCCAAGGAAGTATGGGATGACATAGAAATATTTTTTGGGAAACATGATGAAATGAAATGGCATGAAGTAAAAAATGAGTTGATTAGTCTTAGCCCTAGTAGTTTTGACACTCTCCAAGGCTTTTTTACTAAACTAAAATATCTTAGATTGCAACTCGAATTTTTTTAGAATTGACAAAGACTCATAGCTCATACTTTTTGTCCTTGCAAAAATTGGTCTCAACTATTTTGTCTTTGCCTCAACCTTCCATGCTACAACGGAGCACTTGGTGCAAGTTCAATTATGCCCTCCTTTGATGATTTTGTCGCGATTTGACTAGAGAACAAGATAAGTTAATTCATATAGGTACTCTTAGATCTAAAAAATCACATGCTCTCATTATTGGTGGTCATGAAAAACCTAGGGTTTCAAAAGAGAAGAAGCATAACAATAAGGATCATGAGAATAAAAGGACCAAATCCCACTACCAAATAAAAATTTTCCACTTCCTCTTCTAGTTCTAAATCTCCTAAAGAACGGATCAAATGTGGGTACTGTAGTGGTAGACATGAAGAAGAAAAATGTTTGAAGAATAATATTGACCTCCTCACGAGTCTTCTTGAGAAGAAAAACATAGGAGTTCTCGATTCTCTCAAGCCATATTCATCATCAACTCACGAAAGTTCTAAGGAAAAGATAATGGAAAGGGGAAAGTAAAAGAAAAAGAATCAACTAAGGAGAAAACAAAAGCAAGAGATTTAGTTGTAGTTGTGTCACCTACTCCTACATGGGTGATTGATTCGAGTGCATCTCATCATATGGCCTCATCGAAATTGAGTTTGTTTCATTAGAGCCATGTGACATGTCTTCTATTCAGCTTGGTGACGAAACTTCTACACCAGTTTTTGGGAGAGGGTTTGTTGAAGTGAATGGTGGAACTTTCAACAATGTGCTTAGTGTTCCTTCACTTTCAACTAATATCCTTTCAATATATCAGATCACTCACCTCAATCAAGGCATGCGAGTTGAGTTCACTTCAGATTATGTTTATGTTAGAGAGCTTCACAGTGACAATATTATTGCAGTTGGTACAATTGATCATCACACTCACTTTACTCTTTTTCTCACTTTGTTCCTACTTCATATTCTTCCTTTGATTCACATGGACTTGATGATCTCACTTCTAATGATGATGAATTCTCTTCTATCTTGGTTGATTTCCATAGTGATGGAGACCCACCTCCACCATCCACTTATCATATACCACATATTGAGGATTTATTTCTTGATCCACATACTTATAGTCCACTAGAGTCTTTTCGTGGAGCATGTACTTTGATTCAGGACTCATCGGACATCGATCACTCTTCTATACATTTACATGGAGTTCCACCTTCCGACTTCGTCACGCTTGGATTCACCATCCCTTCATGGAGTAGTTGGAACTTTCACCTCACATATGGAGCATCGCTCCTTGGATATGAACCACACCTTGTCACTTTGAGGATCTTCTTCTTCACTTGATACAGGGTGGTCTTCGACATGTTCTTCATCTTGGGAGGTTGGATAACGTTTCTTCATCTCTTCTCTTCTTGTAGAAATATTGCAGTTTGTACATGAGTACCTTATTAGGTCTCTCATTGTCGAACTCATTTGACACATCTTTCTTAGGTTATTTAAGCGTGTCTTTTATCTCTTCTAATTAGATTTTTCCCCTTAGGGTTTTTTCCTCCATTACTTGAGATCCTTATTGTACATGTGTACCTCATTAGGCCTAGATGTCGGGACCCATTCTTCTCTTCTTTTTCTTTTCTAGAGATTGTTGTTTGTACATGGGTACCTTATCATGCTTAGTTGTTGGGCCCCATTGACACATCTTTCGTAGTTATCTAAGGAGATCTCTTTCAATTATGACTTTCCATGATCTCTACCTCAGCTTCGATGAAGGGGGTGTTGGTGTATATGACTTGTCTTGTTGTCACTCGTCATCTTGTCCACATGTTGTGGTTAGTCATCTCATTTAGTGCGAATAGGTTAATATGGTTAGTTAGGGTTGTGTACAAGTGTCATGCACATGAGTTACACATCACTCCTA
Source organism: Taxus wallichiana var. yunnanensis (assembly GCA_018340775.1). Taxonomy (NCBI): domain Eukaryota; kingdom Viridiplantae; phylum Streptophyta; class Pinopsida; order Cupressales; family Taxaceae; genus Taxus; species Taxus wallichiana. The sequence continues at coordinate 395,678,651 of CM031237.1, read as the reverse complement.
TATGTACGTCTTATTTTTTTCAATGATCATGTCGGACACACCCATGTCTTTCTGTACTTGATTCTCATTTTGTGATTTGATCTCTTGCTTACTACGTGGACCGTTCACGACACCATTAGAAGTGCAATTGTGTTCAATGTGCACAAGGTTACTCAGTATTGATCCTCGTAGAACAATTTGATACAAGATACATCCTCATTAAGACACTATATTCCAAGCCATGTTAGTGCACCTGTATTGGCTAACTCCTTATCAAATTTGTAAATGATGTTGTAGAAGAAATCATTGTTTACTTTTTTGAAATGCTTAATATTTTATTCTAAAGTCAATTAAGGATAAAAATTATAAAGTTTGGTTGTGTTCCTTAATCCATTTGTATTTAATCCAGGTATATTTTCATCCACAGTGCAACGTGAGACTACGTAGGATGTCATGTAAAATTTGGATGTCGTGTGAACTTCCTTAAGTTATTTGTGCGAGGAATCAATGAATATCTCTCCCCACCTGCCATACTATTAATTTTTCATTTTATATATATATATATATATATATATATATGATACATCCATTCTTGAAAATATTTCGCCATGGGAAGACCAACAACTCTACTCAACAATGTGATGATATCATTTACTTATGGAATGAAGTCACTTCAATGCAAAGTGTCTTGGTAAACCAGCTAATAGAAGGCTTTGGATTTTTAAGATAGCTCGTATTCAAGTGCTTAGTGCAGGGATAAAGAATTATCATTTCATACTTGTTGATCCTTTTCTTGACTAGTGTCTCGCATACTCATTAAGGTCGAGAATTTAAGAACATATTCAAAATAATTTGCATCCAATCTTATTACCACCTCTCCATCTTGATTTCTTATTGATCTGGAATCACCATTATAAGGGCTAGCGATTGTGAGTACAAACTTCGGGCATTGTGTTGAATAAGGGAAGGTTGAAGTTAGAGCTAACCCATTGTCATATATGCTCGTATCCAAGGTAACTTTGATGGACTACTTAACCTACTCAAATTCTACTAAGTCGTTGTGTCCTAAATATATATCTCTAATTTGGTCTATGTTGGAGTCAATATTGGAAGGGGCACCACCCCTTGGTAGTTATACTTCATTTATTTATCCTTGTCTTTGGATGAATCTTCCTTCCCTTTCCCCTTTTCTCGATTCGACATTAGAGTAAGAAAAGACTTAAAAATTTCACCAAGAAATCTTCATGAGTTTCTTTGAATTCAAGTTAGAAATATACACTTTCCTAGCAACCTTAAAAACCTGAAATGCCCTTGGCGGGTTTTTGAACTTGATTAACACCTTGAAAAACCTAACACACTTGTCAAAGGCTTAAACCTATTGAAGACCTTCCAAATTCTGAAACAATAGTCGAAACTTTGAGCTTGTTAAACACCTTTGAAATGCTAAAACACTAAACATAAAATTGAACTTGTTCCACACCTTTGAAATCCCGACACACTCTTGTTTGAGTCTTACGTTTGCTTAGCAATCCCAAAATCCCGACAAATGCAAGTCGGGGATTAAGACATGGTTAACATGTTAAAAATATTGAAATCCTACTATCAAGGATCCTTACATGCTTTGCAACCTTGGAAACTTGAAACACTAAGGCGGGGTTTTCACCTTGACATGCAAGTTGAAAATCCCGACACACTTTGTCGGGGTTTTGACATACTTGTCAAGATGGAAATCCCGACTAGTGTCAACTTAGGTTTTTGGATAAAATTCTCTTCTCACCCAAGAAAGAAACAAGTAATAAAAAACAATACCAAGTAAACTTTGAAAAAGACCAACTTGGAGTGGGGAGAAGGAAAAAACATATTTTTTTTACCAAGACAAGGAGAAAGAATAAAAACAAGAAAAATTCTTCCAAAACTTTATCGAACTTGATGAAATTGAAAGTACTTGCCAAAATCTCAAATGGGACAATTTGCAAGAAGTCACAACCAAAGGAGGAAAATCACGATCGGGGTTTTGAGGGTCAAAAGCAATTCACCATTGTAATAACTCAAATTTGTACAAGGTAAAAAGGACGTGGAAAAACTCGGGTCAGTATAATAGGCTAGCATTTATTACATGTCGATTGACATCTACGGAGGTCAAATCTTACTCCGGGATTTATTGAGTTGACTCGGAATCAAGGATTTGACCACATTCAACAAGTCGTGCATCTATGTGCTCGGGTCCCGCAAACCCGAACACTAGACCCATATGTTTTTCAGGGATTGGGGTTTGGACTGCATAAACCACGTCTTTAAATCGACATGTTTTGATGTCTCGAACCCTCGAAAACCTGATACACTAAGTTTGTCGGTGTTCGGTATTCACGAAACATCTAACACTTGACATATTTTTATGTTTCGATGTTCCGAAAGTCCAAATCCCAACAAACCATAGTGTATCGGGTTTCGGGACATTGGAAGCATTTAACATTTAACAAGTTTACATGTTTGGGATGCCCAAAGTCCCAAAAACATAGAAAGTTCACAATTTAGGCCATAAACTTGGATTTTCAAAAAAATGACTAACTTCAAAACTCCCAAGAACAAAATTGTGGTAGGTTACCCAAAAAAATTCATGAAACGAAATTTTGGGACAACAATTATGATCCAAATCAGCACACAATCCAAAGTATCAACTAAGTCACTCTTTATTTCCTATTGCTAGTACTTTATTTTGTTATCTATCGTTATTTATCTTCATTCATGTATTATCCTCATATTGTTGCAATTAGCTTTGGAAACTAATTGATTAGGATAATCTACCATTGGTTACCAACCCCTACAAATTTAACCATTTAGGTTGAATCACCTTGTTTTACTTTTACATTGTTTGATTTATCTTTTGATTTATGACTCACCTAATGTTTGCTTATATTTTTATGTAGTGTCATAGAGATCTATGGCCTTTTCCACTATTTATTTGACTTTTGGTGACTTTGTTCCAAGACCATGCATTAGCCGTGACCGTGGTACATTCCTAACCGAGATGTGTAGTCTTAACCATTTTGAGTTTCAAGTCATTTCTACATGTTGGATATCTTTGTCGTTGTTTTCTTTTTCACATCTTATGTTTTTGTCAGTTTTCACACCACCAAGATTCAAATTATAAAGCGATAGACTCATATATATACAAGTTCAATTCAAGTGCTTATTATCTAGCAAGCACCTATCTATATACAAAACACCGAGCTAAGAGAGCAAGAGCACTATCTTCATACCGCATATCACAAAGATATGAGGGTATAAATGTTTTTTCCACATCTCGCACACAAGGGTTTATATGGAAGCAAAGTAACATAGCCTCGCTATTGGTGTGGAATCATGAGGGAAAAGTTAAGTCAAAGGTTTTAGTTACATACACACTTTCATTACCATTCATGCACCCCCCTCTCTTTGATTGAAAGATTACCGGGAGAGCCCTCTCTTTGAACCTTGTGGATGATAGAGTAACTGATCGAAATCACAGACAGAAACTTGGTGCCGTTTGATGAGTAACTAAGAACGAGGGAGGGGGATACGGGAAGCACAACACACAAGGAAAACTACATTGAATATGAAATGTAGTGTAGTGCTCGATGACTCACAAATAGGGTGAACATCGAATTCGAGACCAACTCAAGCATTTGCATCTTTTATTTTTAGATCTAGTAAGTGCTTGAGGTTCTTACAAGAAGTTAGGTTTTTTTGCATGTACATGTGCGAAAACTAGGGTTACATGTGAAGCTAAATACATAAAAGTGTGATACATATGGCAATGAAGCAACACAAGAAAAATTAGAACTCTACGATCTAACGATCCAAGATAGTAGAAGTTCGGTTTGTAGAATTTGGTCCTAACTTTTGTAGGGTCCTGACCTTACATGATTTTGATAGGAAACTATTGATTTAGGAATCTTCAAAATTTTACATATTTCCTAGATCCGCAACAACACATTCAAAAAGTGATATGAACCACTAAGCCAAATTCCTAACCCTAGTTATACTTCTAATTGCTTTATCAGTTTGACATGCTTGTAAATAGCCTAGTTTACATTGTATATATGTGAATGATTGTATTATTTTTGCCCTGTAACATATATTATTCAATCCTAATTAAATTAATCATATTAATCTATTACAAGTAATTTAGGGTTGATATGATTGGGAAGTTAAGATCTGGTTTTGTATGATTAAATGATGAGGATGACATTTTGGTCTAGTCATTGAATCCCACAAGAGATTAGATGCCAAAAGAGGGTTACAAGAAGGCATTGGCTTTTTTTGGGGATTTGAAGCTTCAAAATGTTGGTGGAAGATGGTGTGGAAATTCAAATGCCCTTCTAAAATGAGGCATTTCATGTGGTTGTTTCTTAATAACAAGGCTCCGACTTGGGACATTTAGTAAAAGGGGATACTCGTGGGCTAGGATGGTGTAATCTATGCAAATCTCATGATGATACAAACTTTCATCTAGTGATATCTTGTGTCGGGTTTGAAAAGAGATTGAAAGCTTCACAAGTTTGAGAGATGTTTGGACCGGGATTTGATTGAAGAAGCTCTTAGGAAATGGTGTGAGAATATGACTACAAAGAGTTTTGGTGCATTAACTTTAGTAGTGGCTCGAGGCATATAGTTGGCAAGAAAAGTCAAGATGTTTGAGGATAGGGATATTTATCCTCTTCAATGTGTTGTACAGGTGTTAAATATTCTTGGTTCCTTTAATCAAACAAAAATCACTAAAGTTTTGTGACAAGTAATAGATGAAATTATTGATTACTGAGTGGGCATATTTTGACGGTGATTCTTGGGGTGAACTCCGCATTAGATGAGGCAAGGGGTATATCTAATATGCATTCCCTCTGTTTTAAAGATGGTTTGGGTCAGGTATAAATGATTTTCTAAAGCTTATGGCTCTAAAGACGGTATTCACTTTAGCAATTGAGTATGGACAAACAACCCTACAAATCTTTGGAGAGTCTCTTCTCGTGATAAAATGGTTCAAAAAGGAATATATTTTAAGGAATTTCACCCTTCTACCTCTTTTTGAGAAGACTCAGGGGTCATCAAGTTGCTTCTTCATATATTTGTTATCACCGTATCTTCAAAGAGAGAAACCAAACAATTAACAATCTATCGAAGATGGTCTACAAGTTGCTCAAGGGAATGGAGATCTAAATGGTCTATACAAAGAACTACACTATGCTTTTGAATTTTATTAGATTCTTTGTATATAATGACCTCATGCAAGCTATTGATATAATAGACTTTTATGAATGCTCTTTGGACATTTTAATCTTCGTATTAGCAAACTTTCCTTAGCTTGTATATGTCTATGGTGGCATACACGTTTGATCTTTGAATCCCTTTTGGATTTGATGTATGAGTAGTTAAAAATTATGTGATGGACATAGTTGTTGGGACATCTTTTTGTCATTGCTTATATGACCGATGATCTGGTTTCTATTGAATGTTGAATAACATTTGTTTTATGTATTTTTGCTTCCTAAGAAAAAGATATTGTAGTTTTGTCTTTGATTCTTAAAATATTTAAGACTTCCAATGATAAGCATCACTTTTGGATGAGGTGTGGTTATTCCAATTGTACAAGATCAAAGTAATATTTTAAAATAATAAATTGAGAAGGTGTAGTGCTCGTAATTCTTAAATAGATTGTAATTTGTTTACGACTAATTTGGTTAATAATTATGTGATAAATGTTTGAAAATATTTCCACAATAAAAATAAGTTAAAATACTATACATTTGTCAGAATGAGCAAGCTCAAACATTATTGATAGACAATTATAAAATGAATTATTTTTTATATAACTAATCAAGGTTTTTATGTCAACAAGTTTATAATCATGTTTCAAGTATAAAATAGTATATTTTTCATAGAAAGGGGTGATGGACGGTTATAGTGTTTATGGATAAACAAATGGATTTTGAATTTGACATAGATTTTACCATTATAAAACAATTTCAATTTTAAATATGGCATTTATTTTATCATATTAAAGAGGTTTTTACTTTTTATTTTTGGGAAGTCGATCAAAAAATTTAATCATGTAGAAAAAAATATGGAGTTAATCAATATTCAATACACCAAAACCAAAAACAAAACCCTAAACTTAATATCTACAGATCTTTTTCAGATAGATGTATTTTATACATCTATCATTATATATATATAGCACCTGACAATGAAAATGATCATGTGTGACAATAAAAATGAATCCGAAATACTGAAGACTAGTCTAGCCAATACTACACTGATGTTGGAAATGAATATAAAGTTGTGATATATGTTACTCTATGCGTGCTTATAAGATATTAGAAAGCATTAAGCATTGTTCCAACTAAAATTATTTATTATGAACAAAATTATTATTCTTAAAAAATTTAAAAAGGCATATACCAGATATGTAATAATTGATTTTATTACAGTATTGGAATTTATATATTCAGTGATAGGCAAATTAAAAATATATATAATTGCAATAACACAATTATATATATATTCAATTCATCTTATGATGTTTTGAATATTATATTACAATATTCTACAGCGAAAATAACAAATTATAAGTAATCACTATGGTCTTAAAAAAACATAATTTCTTTTTGTACTAACATGTAAGCAACAAAATACACTTAATGTAAACCATGAAATGGCAAACTCTAATAATGATTGAGGGTAACCATGGCTTGGCCCGTCATCGGATTTTGCCATCCACAGGGTAGCCATAGCTTGGCCGCCGTATTTGGTTGGATTTTGTCGTACTTTAGCCCGCCATTGGATCTTGTCGACTGGAGCAACTAAACTCTGTTATTTATAAAAGTTGTATATTAATAGATTTACTAGAAGATGATAATAGTTGAAAACAAAATTCACTACAAGTCCATTCACGAGTGGAACTATTGTGAAAAACAAACGGAACGGTCTACAAGGCTGTTTACAAGTGAGTCAATCTTGAGGAAGTAATGATGTTGTCTTTAGTTGAGAGATAAATGAGTGTGTTTGAAAAGATATTGACATGATGCAGTTGAAAGTGTAAACTGTACAGATATCTTACAAACGTCTGTCCGGAAAAAAACACCAAAAGACATCAATCTCAAGCTTATTATCTTGAATTTTAGGCATGCCACATTGATTAATAACTCCATTCTCTTCCTCCACCAATGTCCCATTTACTGGTGACTAGCCACACCAGTGTTAGCTCCCAAAAAGGAAAAAGAAAGAATAACAGGCTCCCACTCCACCACACGGCCAACATATTACAATTTTCCAATTGACTTCTTGTAAGTGACACAGTTAAATTTAAACGGACATCAAATTTAAGGTCAAAAATAAATGTAAACATGCCCACTCCATTACATCCACCACTCAATGCTGTTGTAGAATGTCTGTTTCTGTAATGAGAAAGTTTCACATTTACTTCAAAATTTACGCAAATGGGGGGGTTTTGTTTTAACATCAAATGAGTATTTAACGGCCTGTGCCCATTTGATAATGATTCTTATGGCATGAATTGTTTGGGACATGCACCAGATAACTTTTTTATAGAGAATTCAGTGCTATTAGACTTATTGGAGTTCATTCAACTCCATATCATAACTACCATGCCCCAGCTTTAGAAGGGAGATTACTTTCAAAAACCACCACGAACCTCGCCACACACTCATATAGGTCTTGCCAGTAGAAACATTCATCGCAAGTATTGTGTCTTGTAAAGGAAATTAAATGTTTAAATCGATGTTGTTACAGAATAGCTAAGACAGGTGTACATCGTTAGTTAGGATAGTAACACGAGCTGTCTTAAAAGAACTTGAAAAAAAAAAATCAAATAGAGCACAATGTGTACAATGCAGCCATATCCGGGTCACAATGCATATCACCATTATCTTTTTCTAGTGCTTAAAAAAACGTGTACATAAAAAAATTGAACATCCACCGTATTACGTCCAGCTGAATGTGTGACATTACTTGCTTGGGCAGATGGCCATTGGATCAGTATATCATGCAAAAAATAGCATTTGAACATATACAACAATGCTCTTGTATTAAAATGAAGTGCTGCAATCTCAATCAAAATCTTTGAAAGATGCCATTGTAATATCACAGAATGGTATTTACAATTCTCCTGTGCATGTACATACCCTTGAGAGTACTAACCTAAACACAGCAATCAAATTCTGCAATACTAACAAGTGGATACAGGATGTGTTGCACCATGAATAGCCCGGTAACACTGAAGACTGCAAAGTGGAAGATTAGACTTCGAGTCTCTATATTTGTATGTATTCTTACATAATGGCCCTGCACATTTCTCACGAACCGGTGGATACCTACAAAACAGAAGAAGGATGAACAAGGAAAAAATCAGCCATCTTGTTACCCAGCTTAATGTCATGGTATGCTACTTAGAAATTTAGATAAATGATCATTGCTCATTAGTAATCCAAGAACACAATAAGCTTGCATAATGTCCAAGGGCAAAACAATGACTACTATATATACAATTAACCTGCAAGGGGCAGAATTAAATATGCTTGGAAGCACAGCATCTTGAGCAAATGATACAACCGTGCCAGATGGCCCCATAACCCATCTTACACTGTTTGGGGCGAGCGTCATAGCACTTGCAGACTTCTCCTGCAAACGAGAAACAAATGTCAACAAATGAAGGAAAAAGAACAATAACCCCTAAAAACTTCAGGACTGCAAATCACCTGTTCCTTCTCATCTCTCTGTTTACGTAGCTTTTCTTCTTTTTCTTTCTTACAGAGTCGGTGCCTAGAATTTTCTTGATTGCCTCGGCCTAGGACACGAAAGCAAGAACATTAATTTTAGCAAGTGATGTACTTTTAGTGAGATCCAAATCCATCATTAACAACTAAGACCAAACTCACATATAATTATCACACCTGCTGAGCATTTGCAGCCTTCTCTACTTGTTGCCTACGTCTTTGCGCAGCCTCTGCTTTCTTCAATTGTTGATCCACCTCTGACAACTTTTCTTTTTTTCTATTACATGAGAAAATAAAGTCATTTGAACTCCATCAGATGACTTAATTGTTACAAAATAGTGTACAGAGCAATATGCCCATCATAATACTTGAATAAAACAGGAATATTCAGACAACACAGTGTTCTTTCTGATCAGAAACATTTCCATCCAATACTCGGAAGAAAACTAAACTCTGTGGCATTAATTACTAAATTTGGCCATCAAATATTCCTCAATTCGTAAACATGGGTAATTAATGCAAACATCAAACATTAATCAGGGAGTATGCGAAGCATCCTAAATTCTGAGATAAAATATAAATTGCCAACTGATAAGAGCAAACAGTATTGAAATTTCTAATTTGAAGAAGCAAATAATCCCCTAATAGATGGGAGGGATGTTACCAAGGAAAAGGGTGCTTGGATATATACTACAGCCAAGATTGCATTGCCTATTTTCTCTGTAAATGATTTTTTGTGCTGCAAGGACAAAAAGTGAGAAGTAGACTTACTCCTCTGACCAGTCTGAGGTAGTCCTTCTGGATACTCGATCATATTTGCGACTGCTTCTGTATCCGCATCTTTGCATGACTGCAAGGCCCTTTGGCGTGCAGTAAGAGGAGTTTCCATCTTCTCATCAATGTTTGAATTTAGCGTTTCCTTTGTTTTGGTATTCTTCCTTCCTTCATGTTCAATGTCTGAATTTACGAAATCTCCATTTTCTGATGCATCTCCCTCTTCATACTCCCCATACAAATCTTCTGATTCCCTTCCTGCCCTTGTCTTTTTCTGTTTCTTTTTATGTTGCTGTGCTCCATTTTCCTCGTCATCTCCATCACTTTCAAGCGTGCGCTTCTTAGGCATCCTTGAGCTTTTACGCTGAAATGTTTCACCTTCTTCCCTATCTTCATCATATTCGCCACTTTGCATGCGTTTCTTGGGAGTCCTTGAACTTTTACGTTGGGTTGCTTCTTCAGCATCTTCATCGTCATCAATCTCCCCATCCAGAACACGCTTCTTAGGTACCCTAGTGCTCTTGCGGACAGGTTGACAATCTGAGAAATTGTTAGTCATTTCTGCCCGCTTTCCAGAAGTGCTCTCATCTGCAGGTTTGCTTCTTCTGTCTTTCTTTGACTGATTCATGTCCATCTTAATAGCAGATGAACTGCAATGGACTGAAGATTCCTTCCGTAGAGATTCTTGTATACCTTTTTCCACCCTCGGAGGATAGTCATCATCATCATCTGAGTTTTCCTACAAATCAAGTTTTAGAAGTACAAATATATTAGTCTAAATCACATCATGCAAACTCATAATATTGGACTTGAATTCAAATAATCTACGAGTCAATCAGCAGGCACACTGATCCACTGCAGATGTGTACATGAATGATAAATGTGCCTTGAAAGCAGTATTAAAATTTATGGGAAGTGACCAGGGAATGACAGATATAATAAAACTAAATTGACAGGAATTTTGTTTACATAACTAAAAATAACTATCATGGTTGGTCAAGAAACCACCTTTGAAAGTACACCGTGCAAATTTAATTTCTACTCGAATGTTGTCATGGCACTACATGACAGTTGGACAACAAAAATAGCTTCTCATAAATCTTCTAAACGAAAAGATATCCACCTGAAGAATAAGCCTCTGACGCCGTCTGCTACCTTCGGGGCTTGTAGAGGCCTTGCAAATGCAGATGAACCTTCTGCAGCCCTTTGTTTATTTCCAGCTGCGAAATTAGTATGAATAGTGTGGGTAACTCCACTTACCTTCAGTTTCACTGTGGTCACCCTGTTCTCTTTAGAATGTGAATCATCTTGTCGTAGTGTGGATTTATCCGAGGATTCTCTAATATCATACAATTTTCCATTGGGCTCTGGTTTGACTTGTCCTACATTTAGGCCTTCCAGAGAACGTTCTGTGCTTGCTGATTTTGATTGCCCCATATGGTGACCATCTGATTTCCTGCCTCCATCTTGCAATTTGGTATGGCCAGCACCATGAGAAGAATCTGATCCTCCTTTTGCCTGGCTCATAGTATGAGCATCAGAGGACCTCCTGTCCTGAACTTTATGCCCCTCAGAATTACACCTATCCAATGATCCTCCAACAGCACTCAATCCAACAACCGCTGCTTTGTGACCACCATCGCCAGATTTTGAATTACCCTGCACATCATGACTCCTGCCACGAGATGCACCATCATGATTCCTATCTCTATCTCTATTTCTGTCTCGATCCCTATCCCTGTCCTTGTCCCTGTCCCTATCCCTATCTCTGACCCTGTCCCTATCCCTGTCCCTGTCAGATTTCTCGTGACTACCATGCCTGTCGTGAGAATCCTTTCTCTCCATTCTACCATCTCGAGACCAATTTGACCTATCCAAATCATCAGCACGCATCTTCCGCTTAAATGTCTCCCCAAAAAATCTCCTGTCCCTCTCGCCACCCTTCTCTTCCATGAAGTTCTCCTTGAAGTCCTTGTCATAATGAAACCCATCCCTGTGGGTTTTCTCCTCGAAGGCTTCTCGACCCATTTGTTCCTGTCATAATCCTGTGACTTGGAACCCCCTCCTCTATCATGTTTCCTGTCATGATTCCTAATATCCTCCACACCCTTGTGCTTTTTGTTGCCATTGAATTCTGCAACATTCCTCTGGACCCTTTTCATTTCATCCCAGTCATCATCTCCCCTCCTCCCCCAGCCCTCCTATTGACAGACTTGCTCCTACCCAAACCCTCCTTCTCCATCTCCAATTTTCCCTTATTATTACCATTCTCAACTTTCCTCCTGTAATCATCTCCGCCATGAGAAGAATAATGGTTTGAATGCTTTCCCACATCCTCATTGGAAACCTTGACAACAGCTTCAGCACACTGTAGATCAGACGGCGGTGAACCAGAGGCTGAGGAATGATCGTGCTCATTCACAAACGTGTGTGACCCTCCCAATCTTGGCTTCCTTGAAAAATCTGTCCGCTTCTTCCTAAAAATATCCATCCTTTCACCTCCCTCCATGCTCACAAACTCTGCAAAATGAACCCAAAACAATTCATATTAAACAGTAGCATATCAAACAAACCCTAGTAGAAACAGCAACGATTTGGTAGCAACAAACTCCTAATTCAACAGCAGATTAAGGCTGCAGTCCCATGCAAGAGCGCAAGCTACATTCTCACAGCAGGTGCTGCAGAGAAAAAATATGTTATTTTAACAGTAATATAGTCCCACGAATTTATTATTTTTTATCTGCAGAGAAAAAGCTGGAGACTTGAGCCAATAGCAGTAGCACCATCCCATGAATCCCAAAAAGAATATTGGAGGGAATATTTGGGAGGGAAGCTCAAACAGAGATGCTCAGAAATTTCAGGGGCATTTTTGGGTTTAAGCGGTGGCAGTGAAATTATTTTAATATGGGACAACATTTCCCAAATAAATAGGAGCAGTAGCCCCAAGCATGGGATCGCAAGGTAAACCCTTAACATAACCTGCAAATTATTCTAAAACATGAATAGCTGGAGAAGTACTTTCAATGGCACAGCAAACACATAAAACGTCTCACAATCTCAACAGAACAAACCCCAAGCAAAACACACCTCGCCACGAGTTATTTTTAAAAAAATCAACAAAATAAACACTAAAAATTTGAATTCTAAGCAATAAAGCAAACCCTTACGAAAACAAGCCCCTGCACGAGAACAATTTGAGGCAAACCTTCTAAAAAGGTAAGGAATTCAACAGCCAAACAAACTCGTAATTAATTCACTAGTCCAACAGGAGAGTAAACCCTTCAGACAATCTCACTAACTCAACAGAACACCTGCTACAAAAACATTGTCTAAAATTTTAAACAAACATACAACCAGATCCTTCAAAAAATATCAAATTCTAATTCTACAGACCGTGCAAAAACAAATCCAAACAAAATCTGTTAAATACCTCACAGATTTAGCTGTGGAAAAATCACCTAAAAATAAAACATTAATTTAACAGCAGAACAAACCATCCAAAAAAATTCTCTAATACAACAATCAAAAAGACCCTTACCAAAACAACCCTGCAAAATAAATTCGAGCAATTTTCCAATCTGACAAAATACAGACCCAGCAGAAAAGAAATCCAAACAAACCATTTCAAACTATCTCAGAAATTTAAGGACACAACAAGCCATTTCAAATAATATCAAAAATTCAAGGACATAACAAACCATTCATGAAATACCACTAATTCAACAGCAGAACAAAGTACAAACCATTAGCACAACAAACTGCAAAAGAAAATGCAATTGAACCCTTCAAATGTCTTCTAATTTCGCACAAATTCTTTCACAAAAGTTCAGGACTCAAACAAAGCCTTAAACTGAGCAAATAACTAACCCATGCAAATAATATCAAAATTCAAGGACACAACAAACCATTCATGAAATACCATTAATTCAACAGCACAACAAAGTACAAACCATTAGCACAACAAACTGCAAAAGAAAATGCAATTGAACCCTTCGAATGTCTTCTAATTTTGCACAAATTCTTTCACAAAAGTTCAGGAATCAAAACAAAGCCTTAAACTGAGCATATAAACTAACTCATGCAAATCCTTCAAAAAGAAAATTAGAAATTCAACAGCAGAATTAACCTACACAGATCTAACCCTTGAAAAACATCACAAATTTAGCAGAAAAAACATAACATTGTGTACAGAGAATATGTAGAAATCAATAAAAATAACATCACACATCCTCAAATCTTACACAAAGAATTCAACGGAAGAAGAAAACCCTAATGAAATGAACCCTGTAAATACAATTTTGTACAAATCCTTTAAATAACTTTATGAAATCTTCTGAATTCTAACAAATCTATCAAATCCTTGTCAAAGCAAGATCTAGACAATGTTGAATGGTGTGATATTGAATGGTAATGAACCACAACAAACAAGACCATGTGCAAGTTCTGGAAGAATTTGACAGAAAAGATGCCACTTTGTTATGGTATCTAAGTCAAAGGTTGTTAGACCAGGGGTAAAATCAATAAAAATAACAAATACTTTGAAACATATCATCAGAACAAACTCTATATTAAACAGCCAGCTAAAATTTAAAAATTGCTTTAAGAAAATTCTTTTCATTCAAAACAGAGTAAACCCTGCAAAATCAATCTGAACATGTCCTATAATAAATCTTTTGGATTGTCACCAAGCCAAAGTAGTTAAAAAATAATTTAAAAAAACTTACCAAAAGAAACCAGCAAAATTTTAAAAATATCACTAATTCAATAGCAGAACAAACACACATCAAATGGAATGGGCTCAGCCGCTCAAGTAGTAAAAACACAGTGCCTATAACAAAGCCCCTAGTTCAAAAGCTTGGAGACATGATAATGAGTTGAAATTGAATAAAATATGACATGACATATCCAAATAGACAAGGTCAGATCCAGGTACGAGGTTGACTTCACAGAAAATATATCAAAACCCCAGTCATGGCAACAAAGCCAAAGGTTATCCCCAAAAACAGGGAATTAAACAAATCAAAAACAACAAACTCTTACCAAAATGACATGGTGAAATGAACAAAGCATCAACAAAACAAATGCTGCATATACAAATCCAAGCAAATCCTCTTAACAGTTCTTGCAAAATTTTCCCAGTTTTATACAATATACACACTACACAATTGACAGCATATGCTTCTTCTCCCTGATGATTGGTTGAGTAGAGGTAGTCAAAACATCAGAACTAAAACTACATGCATAGATATCCAGAAACTATTCCACAATATTCAAACAAACACTCCAAATACAAATACTTGCATATCCTCAACCAATTCTCGCAAAATCTCCACAGTTCTATAAAATATGCACAGCACACAATTGACACCATAAGCTTCCTTCTCCCTGAGAGTGGGTTCAATAGTATGCTGGAAACATTGGAAGCAAAAAACTATTATATAGTCATATCCAGAAAGTATTCTACAACATACAAGCTACACAGTTGATATCGGAAGACTACCACTATGATACACTGGAGTGAAAACAAAATAATCTCTAGAGTTCCACGCAATTCAACAAATCCTTATGAAAGTAAGCCCTGCACAGAAATACCAGGAAATTGACAGCAGAACGAATCGGGACATACATTTAAACCGATTCCATAATTAATTATCCGAATTCAAATTACTTCAACAAACCCTCATATCAAAACAACCCCTGCCAAAACACAAATCGAGATTCCAAGCATATCCTTCACAAAACTCGAACAAATTCAACGTCACTTCAAAAGACAACAGAACAAACCCTTACCAAAACAAAGCCCGTCGGAAAAGTCATCCACAAAAATAAACCCAAACAAACAAATCCATGCAAACCCTTAACACCAATTCTTACAAAATTCTTACCAATTCGGTAGCCGCAGAGCGAAAACGAAAGATCGCGTTCCAAATTCTACAGCCCTGAAAACAGCCAAATCATAAGCACTCAACTCGAATCTCACACCATTTTCCCCTGCAAAACAAAGATACGCCTTCCAAACACGCAATGTATAGCAAAGCCATTCAAAAGTGTTTGAAACCCTAAGACCGACATTACATTACATCAAACCCTAAAAAGCACCACTGCCTAGCGAATAATAACACATGCACAGAGAGAGAGAGAGAGAGAGAGAGAGAGAGAGGAGGAGGAGGAGTTAAAAGCACCGTACCGTTAAGCGTGCGGTCACAAGAGCCAGCCCTCCAACCGACTGGATGTACCGGGGCCTGGTTATTTTGCTGGTAAACTGTTAAGCGGGGCGTAATAATGGGGAAACAAAATATACAGTTGTTCCTCGCAAAATCCGCTCCAAATTGCGAGGAGAAAGAGGATTTGTTAGTAGCTCGTAAGGAAGGTAAGGGAAGGGCCTATTTGGCTTTGGCCTTGGCCCTCCTTACAATACTTACGAAATATCAACAAATCCTCATACTCATAAAAACTAAACAACCCCCATCCTCAACCTCCCACAAAACTATACGCCGTAAAACATAAATCAATCTTCTAGTTTAGTTAGTGAGATTTTGTTTCTGCCCGTTCAAACCCTAAAAATCTCTCTCTCTCTCTCTCTCTCTCTGCCTTAACACTGTTAGTACGCTTCCGCGGTTAGCGTCTGTGTTGGCATTTTCGGTAACCGCCACTTTTCTGTCTGGTGAAATTTTTGTTGCGCCGGGGTTTTAACTCGGGGTTTAACCAGAGTTTTGCCACCTCTGCTGTGTTTTCCGACATCTTTGGAGAATGTGAGGGCCCCGCCCCCTTCTGAAGTGCTTGGTGAGGAGTTATTTTTGTTTTTAAATAAATTTATGTTATTTACCAAAAGTATTATCTTGGGCTACCAGTCAATGTGAGATCAACAACTTATGTGTGTAATTAGTTGTTGTTTTCGTCATCTTGTACATGGGCGTATTGTCTCGATGTTTTGTCTTTCGTTTACTTTTTTAACTTAGTCGTTATCTACTACTCTTTCAGTATTAATGATTGAGTACCTCTCATTTTGTAAAGTTTTGTTCAATATATATAATTAATGTGGACTATCATTTTATTCTTTGGAAAAACTATTATATGTCGCCATGATGGGACATCTTCATGGCCATTCATGGTAAGGATTAATAAATTATCAAATTTATAACAAGGTGTTCATCAACTTTATTTATTTATTTTTAGAGGTAATATTTTGTATCTCCCTAGTTTTGGAATGAAATAGAGTTATATTACTTTATGTGCATTGATATTTGAATTTGGGTGGACAAGGAGAGAGCCCATTCAATGATCTAAGTTCAATTTATAGTGAAATGTTTTCAAATGTATTATATGTATATCGATGAGTAGTTGTAATATGAGAATTTATAAATAAATTTCAAGTTCATAATAATACTAGTGTAGATGTGGCAAATAGTTTTACATTAATGATGCAATACATCTATCCACACACATCACCATTCCAATCTAAACAAAAATAAATTAGAATAACCGTATAAAAGAATATTGTTAAAGAAATAATAATTGACAAGATGGTTATAGAGGAATGTTTGATTTTATTGCGATCCTGAGACGTAAAATATAGATAGCATAATGTAGGTTTAAACAAGGCGGCTACAAGACAGAGAAAAATCAAATGAACAAAGAACCTTCATTAAAACCATGTTATTCCTTTACTTAGTACCATTATTGTGATTATGGAAATTGCCAATTAGGGAGAATTTGATTTTTGTGGCCCCGATAATTTTAACATGTCCCTTAAAACCTCGTTTATTAATCTAGAATTTTACATGTATACTTTAAAATTTTATATTCTTCAATAT
This sequence comes from Taxus wallichiana var. yunnanensis, assembly GCA_018340775.1. Classification (NCBI taxonomy): domain Eukaryota; kingdom Viridiplantae; phylum Streptophyta; class Pinopsida; order Cupressales; family Taxaceae; genus Taxus; species Taxus wallichiana. The sequence goes on along the minus strand of CM031237.1, from coordinate 395,661,313 downwards.
GCTAACAACATCTAGCAAAATTGTAATAAAGGGGGGAAGTTTTAAGGGACATTTGTTATCCTTCCATTATTATTAGGCCCTTTGATGGGAATGGTTCTTTAAATCCAACACATCAAATATAATGCAAGTCAACATGCGACCTAATGAAATGCAAAAAAACTTGAATCCTTATCATTTTCTATGACCCGATCGATTAACAATAGATGCTAAATGAACATCAAATTTCCTTAAATGATTGAATATTGCTACTAATGAATGTAGTTTATTTTGGCATTGGGATGCCTCTCTATCCCTCAATTTTATAATTCATTCCTAATATCTATTTTATCAAAACTAAGCACACGCTAATGTTTACAATAAAAATAAGCTAAAATCAAAGCCTAAAATAATACAATAAATACATAATGTGATAATTTGAAATGTATTGAAATAAACAAATTAATTAATAAATGCAAGAATGAATCAAATTGGCAAAGTTGAGGAGGATATTTCCTTGAATATGAAATACATGTATTCTAATAGAGCTTAAAAGTGATAAGAGAAGGTTTGAAAGATAATGTAAACAAGAACCTAAAAGAATAATTATATTTTGTTATAGGCGGCCAAAATTAAACTACCCTAACCCCTATTAGATACTTATAATGATCACGATTGTTATTAAATGTTAATGATGGCTACATGGGTATGACAAATATGAAACTTTGCAAAACCCTTTGTTTGTATATGCTTGACATAATTCTCTTTTGAATTAGTGAAGTGATGTGCACAATTGTCTAAATGTATTATCTTTTGGAATAACCATAACTTGCCTCAATGCCTAACTATTCAACTAAAATGGGAAGAAATATTGATGCAATTGTGGTTATGGTTTCTAATGAAAAGATGCCTTTAGTTAATCCACTTACGAACTATGCAATAAAATATTAACACATTTACTTACAACAACAATGTGTGTTTATTTAATAATAGGATTACATCAACCAGAGAGTGATTGTTAATGATTTAATCATACACTCAACATTATGCTTCATGTAAGCTTACAATACTCAAATGTTCCAATGTTTGCATGATGACTCAATCCCAATGGTCTTCCCTTGTACTTATGCACATATCACAAATGCAATACTCCTTCCAATCACATGCTCATATTATCTCTTCCATCTATAATTGAATACCTCTACAAAGGGTATGTTGACAGGGTTCTTCGCGGTTTGTACATTAAGAAGGAAATAGAGGAGAAGCCACACGAACC